>CAVLGL010000080.1:8211449-8623949 GCA_963668995.1 Parnassius mnemosyne | reverse complement strand
CCGTTTCAGGATTCCGCTTCGATATTCCGATTCGAGATTCCGAACGCAGCAAGTTCATATAAAATCTATGACCCGTCACACACGTACGGTAGTTTTTCGTTCGAAATTTTGCGGGCAAAACGGGATTCCGTATGTGTGTGGCCGACCCGTTCGGCATTCCGAAACGGAATTCCGTATGTATGTGGCGGGCCTTAATGGTAATGAGTTTAATGAGTCATTTCTAAGACAGTCTTCAGGGGAGACAACAAATTTGCATTTTAATTCTTAATCGAAGATAGTTGAAGGTGTATACGGGACACATCATTCACTTACAATCTGGTGGATTGTGTGCTCGTTTGTTACTCTTCCTTCTAGGTATAAATAATAGTATTATGAAACTCTAGGACGTCTGTGTTCGTTCCCATCACCGCCGTCATATCAGCATTGGTAAGCCATAAATCGTCACATTTAAAACAACCGTTAAGGAAAACCGATCCTTGCTATGAATGATTCGCAAAGCTATGGAAATAAAAAAACAATTGTATCCTATAATTAATATAATTAACCATACCACTTCAAGATACTAAGAGCTCATTCTACGTAGATTAGGCCAATATTAATCGTTGAAAATAATCCGGGCTAACTTATGCATCTGGATGTAGTTTCAAAAATACCCAAAATTTCTAGAGATAAATTACTAATTTTTTAAACGCCATAAAAACTTTCATGCCTGAGAAAATAGAAAAAAATATATTTTCGAAGACATGTGAAGTTCGCCAATACGCATTGGGGCAGCGCCGCGGACATTTCCTTGCCCTAAAAACTCTCAGAAATGAGAGGAGGAGGCCTGTGTCCAGCAGTGGAACGTATATAGGCTGTAACTTTAACTATATATCCGTATAAATTAATTTAATTCCACGTAACACAAAAAATCAGTCTACTGATATTCCTGTTAACCGCGCCGAGTTTAAAATGCTCGAATTTGAACCACTCCTGGTTCAGGACAATATTCGAATCACCGTCCATGCTCTAACCACGGTTGCTTCGGATATGCAAGACACTGCATTCCCATTTCATATTGAGATTTTTTGTATAAAATATAATTCTTTATATATGTGTGTTATATATATATATATATATATATATATATATATATATATATATATATATATATATGGTATAAAAATAAATATGTATACTAGCTGACCATGCAGACCATTCTGCCATTTTCGACGACCCTTCATATAAAAAATCCTTAAAAAGGATAAAAACTATCCTATCTCTCAAGTTGGACCAAACTGCACACAGTGTGCAAAATTTCATTGTAATCAGTTTAGTAGTTTAGGAGTTCATCGCGAACAAACAATGTGACACGTAATATTTATATATAAAGATATATATGTATATATATGGTATAAAAATCTCTCTTGTTATGAATTAGTAAGAAAAATATACCGAATTTAATGCGAGCGGGCAGTGTGACCTTGTCAAATCGACAGTAATGCCCAACCTCTCGCTTCGCGTTCGAGTTGATGAATCATACGTTTCTTGTTTACTTACATGTTCGTCTGACTCACTGAAGAAAGCCCTGTACACATCATGACGAATTTAATATGATAATACTATCTACGTCCTAACAATACATATCGCATCGTTTTTCCTGCTATATACAGGAATACATACACTGACATCATATGATAATATGTCTGTGCAGACATATCTCCAACGGTCCAACGGACAGTAGGGAAAGTATAATAAAAGTGAAAGTACTGGTCGTGTAACTTTTTATTTTTTTGATGTGGGTTTTGTTTGTTTTTCTATTAGCCCATATTTTTGTTTTATTATCTATTCCATCTATTACAGCCTATAAAAGTCCACTGTTGAACATAGGCCTCTCCCAAAAATTTGTTCTTAGAAGGGATTTTGCCATTGTTGCCACGCTTGGCGGCCGACCTTGGCCGGTTCTTGGCCAACTGCAGTTATTTTTTAAAAATAATTTTGAGTTATTCATTTCCTGTTTCGGACTCCTTCTGCCGCCTCTTACGACAGCCACGGGATAATGTTAGGTAGCGGATATTCTTATGTGGATATACAACGTCATTACACGGTTGATGTTTTATGTATTGTAAACTTGACACTATAATTAAAAAAAAAACGAAAATACGTAATATTTGACAATTTCCTTAATGTTAAATGAGACGAGACATGTGTGTCGGGATCTCGCCAAATGGAAGTCCGTAGTCTCTGCCTACCCCTCTGGGTGACAGGCGTGAGTGTTTATGTTATGTTTACTATCTAAGCTCTTGTTGGACAATAAAAATAAATTTATACATCGCTGAGAAAACCCAGTGATTATATTATCTAACAATAAAAAGTAAGCTTGACCTTTTATCTGTGTATGTGCTCGTAGTAGGTACCTATTTACAATAACGAGATAATATGATGCATTGTTAATTGTTTCTCGACATGTTTTTTAAAATTAAATAAGTCTGTAAACATAATACCTATACCTAAATAGATAATAAATTGTTTTAAAACAGATTTAATGACAATTATAATTATTTGATTAACATGTGGAGGTGTAAAAGTTTCCGTAACCCATCTCGTCTAGTGGGTGTCGTAAAAAGCGAGTGTAATATAGGATATGTCAGTATATACCAGATAAAAAGGTCTCGTAGCTTTTAAAAGATAGCATGGTTTTTTTTTATAGGATAAGGGTGACAAACGATCACACAGTCCACCTGATGGTAAGAGGTGGCTGCGGCCCATAGACATCTACATCTATCCTCTATTACAAATCAAAATGCAGATGCGTTGTCACCCGTGAGGACTAAGATGGAATGCCTCATTTCCAGTAAAAAGGGCCTCCGGCCACCTGCACTCACCAAGCGAAACGCAGAGGTAAACCTCTACTTCACGCTGGTTTTCTGTGAGGTCGTGGTACCACCCCGGTTCGAGCCGGCCCATCCGTGCTACAGCAAAAGCTGCCGCGTGACTCTACCAAACTTAAAAACAGTCAGCAGTATTCGTCAGGTGGATTGTATGCGCGTTTGTCACCGGCAGCAGCGTCAAAAATGCGAGATGTCTGGGTACTGACATTGTCAGTAAAACGGCCAAACGTGACGTATTAAAGATATTCTCTAAAAAAAAAATTCTCCCTACAACGGGAAAGGTTTATATCCAAAGAGATACTTCGAGCTGCGGTCTGATGAAAAAGAGAAAGAATGCTTACCTATAGCTGTAGCTGTCCACGAGAGTCCACGAGACTCAGACCACGAGTACGTGTCTACTGTATCGAGCAATATAAGTTATAATTACAGACGGTGCCAGTACTTGTGCAAAAATTATAATTGTTGATTTCGGCACCACTCGGGGTTAGGATGACGTGACTGTTTTTGCGAGACAAATCTATACAAATAAATAAAATTGAAGTGTCTGTTTGTAATGTCAAAATTACAGTTTTTTACTAAATGCATATGAAAGTAAATACGATACCTATAACTAAAATACAAATTTTAAAATTTTTGTCTGTCTGTCTGTCTGTCTGTCTGTTTGTTCCGGGTAATCTCCGAAACGGCTGGACCGATTTTGACGGGACTTTCACTGGCAGATAGCTGATTTCATAAGGAGTAACATAGGCTACTTTTATTTTAAAAATAGAATCACTTTTCGCGCAGAAACATAAAAACCCTAACACGCGAACGAAGTCGCGGGGAACAGCTAGTATCATATAAAATTACACAATCAAATCATATACATAAAAAGTCAACTTATATTTTTTTGTTATATTTTTTTTTATAGGATAGGGTGACAAACGAGCACACAGTCCACCTCATGGTAAGTGGTTGCTGTGGCCCATAGACATCTACATCTATCCTCGTTTGCAAATCAAAATGCAGATGCATTGTTACCCTGAGGACTAAGATGGAATACCTCTTTTCAAGTAAAAAGTGTCTTCGGTTCTCTACATTCACCATACGAAACACAGCAGTGTTAAGCTGCTATTTTACGCTGGTATTTTGTGAGAGCGTGGTCCTTCCCCGGTCGAGCCGACCCATTCTTGCTACAACTATACTACTAATATAGCTGCAGAATGGCTCTACCACGTACAAATATTCAACCTAAGAATTATGTGTACCCCATGAAGGAGTATCACAAGAGAGCGTCTGATGCCCCTTTCTGAAAAGAAAGGTCAGACGACTAAGATTATGGGTCCTCTTGAAGTGGTCCCGGTCCAGCCGTCTTCTGAGGTGTGGACTGTAGCTAGGGTAAAGGTTGGCTTTATGGTGATAATAAGAAAAAAACTTAAAATTTTATTTCAAAATTAACATTTATTAGAAAACCTCTTTACTTATTACAATAATCAGACTTTTCTTTTCAATAATTATTAATCACAGCAACTTAAATTCTTAAACATTAATAGGAAAATCAGATCAAACAAATCTTTTTGGTGTTGGCAATATGGAGATACGGGGGCAATTTGGTGATACCATATGTGGCAATATGGTGACAAGTCTATTCAGGTGCCCAATCACTGTCATCAGTGCCTGAAAAGTCTACTTTATCACAATTATCACACAGAAACTGTGGCGACTCTGTGCCAGTACATTCTTGGTGGTACCATTTGCCGCAGCTCATGCACTCTACCCATACAGCTCCGTTCCTAAGTGCCACATCTTGCTAGTAGTGAACACCGCAATAGTCACACATCGTACTTTTATTTGATTTTGGTGTTTTCTCTACCTTGACTCTTGGTAGTTTACGCTTCAGGTTGCTTTCAGTAGAAGGTCCAGGAGTTGGAGAAGCAGAGGGGACACGAATCGAGGAGACCGTTACGGTCTCCTCACTGGTAACGGCGACTGTGGTTTCGTTTGATATGGCGACGATGTTTTCTTCAGGACTGTCCATGTTGTTCGTGCTTTGAGATGTTAAATATCGGGCCTGTGGATTCCGCTTAGCTCGTCGGGTACTAGAAGAAGTAGACTGTGGTACCTCAGGAACGGAAAGTAAAGAGAAAACTGAAGGTGAAGCAGTTTCACGATTGACAGCAGAAGCTTGGGCATTATCAGTGGAAGATTCAATATTCTGTGACTGTAGGTCACTTGGCTGCATCAATGATGGGGCAATACTTTCATCAGAAATGGCATTTCGATCAAATGGCGCAATGCCAGTTTTTCGAAAGCCGTTCATAATTATTGACGGCTGAAATGCATGCTCGTAGGCTGGTGTTAATAGGCGACAAAAGTCAAGCCTTGTTGGAGCACTCGTTGGATGTTGAAGCTTATAATCATTTAGCACTTTAGCCCATGCATTTTTCAGTGACTTGTAAACAGAAACGTCCAGAGGTTGCAGGAGATGGCTTGTGTGACTTGGAAAAGTGAATAGATGAATGCCATTTTTTGTAGCGAAATCTATAACATCTTGGCTGACATGGGTAGAGTGAGAATCCATGATTAAAAGTACCGGTCTAGCTGGTGGAATATGAGATTCAAAATGATGCATCCACTCCAGAAATAGTTCAGAGTTAATCCATCCGTTTTTGGATAATCTCACGATAGACCCTTCCGGAGCACCATTCGCTAGATCATTGACCATTCGGACACCTTTAAAAATGATCAAGGGGGGTACAGACGCTCCGCTCGCACTACAGCACCCAAGCACCGTTTGTGTGACACCTTTCTCTGCAAAAGTTCTACTGTAAATTACTTTCTTTCCAGTTTGAGTGACAATTTTTGACGGTTTTACGACGAACGTTACACCGGTTTCGTCGCAGTTATAAATCCTTTCAGGCTTTTGCAGAATATCCAGCTCAATAACGACGTCCAGTAGCTTTTTATAAAAATCGTCAATGTTTTGTCTGTTAGCAGTAACAGCTCGGCATGCTGCAAGCTTTTCTGGCGTGCGCAATGAAAGCCCGTACCGTTCTTTAAACGACCACCACTAATAAGGCCCAGCTTTACGTTTAGCATCGTTAAACTGGTGATCTTTTCCTGCTTGGACTGCTAAAGCGTAACATTTAGCTTTGATGTCTGTGACGCTGAGACCAAATCCTAGTTCTTGCATTTTAATTATGTAGGAAACAAACTTACATTCAAGGTCGCTGTCTAATGTGAATGGTCTCCCAAGTTTAGGTAAGTCGAAACTTTCACCTCCATGGGTAGCTATGTGTCTTCTCAAAGTAGACCACGGTATGCCATATTCCTTCGACGCCTTGTACACTGACCAATTATCCTTTATAACTTTCATATAAGCCTCCTTGAAGCGTGAAGAGTCGTAATTTCTGCGTTTCTCGCCCTTCATTTTCCTTTTATTTGCCTTTCCGGACTTGTTCCTGTAAGAAAAATCATCCAATACGTAAGACTATAACCCGGACTAATGAAACACAACCCGATATTTTTTTTAACAGAAAGATACAACATTTCGAGCTTCATCTACCCTGAAAACCCCATTCAAATTAAGCTTGAAATAAAATAAAAATAAGCTATGTAATGTTTTTGGTAATTTGGTGATATTTACGTATCGATTATCCTCCATTTTTTCGCATATTTTGGCGCGAAACAAATAAACCGCGTCCGGTGAGGACAGCGACCAGCGGCCAAATGAAAGAGAGATGAACATACTCGCCTTCAGTTCATTGAATGAACGCAAAACTCGCGCTGGGCATTATAAAGACCGTTGAAAGCAAAATTATCACCATATTGCTATATTTCACCATTTAGCCAACCTTTACCCTATAGGTGGTGGAAAATCCTTTAGGAATAAAACAGCAATTATCTTCAAAGTTTTCCTGTCACTTATGCGCCTACCCTTTTTCTTTCTTGATTTAAATATAAACTGGTAGCTGGTCCCGAATACGCCACCTACTGTAAGTTAATTGTACTATGCCTACGAGGGCACTGAAAATTTCGGGAATCAAGGAAGTGACACAACATTACTATTTAAAAATGTATTTATTGCTTTTCGAAGTATTCTCCGCGAAATTTGACACATTTTTCCATACGATGGAACCAATCATTGAAGCAACCATTCCATTCTGAAGTTGGGGTCTGACAAAATGGCCGTTTTGTAGGCGTCCACAGCTTCTTCAGGTGATGAAAATCTCTGTCCACGCAATTTATTCTTTATTTTAGGGAAAGTATAGAAATCATTAGGGCTTAGGTCGGGGCTGTACGGCGGATGGTCTAATCTATGTTTTCTTGCTCTAAAAACTCTTTTGTTCTGTGTGCTGTGTGAGAACTCGCATTGTCGTGAAGGAGGATAATTCGGCGGTTGCAGTTCTCTTTACGGAGTTCAGAAACGACCTGTGGCAAACAAATGCTAGCATACCATTCTGCATTAATCGTTCTTTGTCCCTCAAGGGGAATACTTGTAACATGGCCGGTTTTGGAGACAAACGTGGCCACCATTTTTTTGCACCACTCCGTGAACGAACAATTTTTTTTTGGCTTAACTCATTTTCGAACACCCAAACTCGTGACTGGTTTTTTTGTTTCGGGTTCGTACGCGTATATCCAGGATTCGTCACCTGATACGATGTTGTATACAGCATTTGAGGATCCTGCGTGGAATCTTTCGAGAGTTCTGACGCACCAAGTAACGCGAGCCGCTTTTTGCTCTTCACAGAGCGAATGCGGTATCCATCGGGAAAACAACTTTTTTACACCTAATTGTTCATGCAAGATTATTTGTATTTGACTCATGTCAATGTCTAAAGTTGCCTGAATTTCGCGGTATGTCACATGTCGATCTTCTTCAATCAGCTTATGCACAGCATCAACGTTTTCTTGGGTGACTGCAGTTTTTGGACGACCTTGACGGGGATCATCACTGAGCTTGACACGTCCAGTTTGAAATTCAGCAAACCAGCGATAAATTGTGGTTTTGGATGGGGCTTCATCACCAAATGCAGAAATCATCCGGTCAACACACTGTTTTTGTGTTAAACCACTTCGAAAGTCATAATAATCATCGCTCTTGAATTTTCTCGAGTCAATTCCATTTTCTTAACGACTAAACAAGTTTGACAAAACCTTGTGACAAGACCGAGAATCTTTTTTTAAATAAATAAATGGTATTCGATTTTTAAAACCAAGCACTTTTCAATTAAAAAAAATTTAATATGACAGGAACAGTGGAAATATTCCATTCCCGATATTTTAGTGCAGCCCTCGCACCTTTGACCTATAACCTTTGCACAAGTGCAAGCAGTAAGTTGACAGTTTTACCGCAATCTGATGAACGGTATGGTTGCGCATAAAATACGAAGATGAATTAATTTTTATATATTAGAAGATCCAAGATATTCAACGTCATATGGCTTGCCATTGAAATTAACGTAAAACGTCAGACGTCATATAAAAAACACGGGTATGCTGTGCAGCATTTGGTTTGTTATTGTTTTTTTTAAGCTATTGCATCATAATATGACAAACGTGTAAAATCAAAAAGTATGAACTCCAAGATACGTCATGTGACTGACGTCACCAAGATTAGTATGGTATGTGTGACGTAACTACCACGTAACTAATACTTATCTAAAGTAGGAAAAGGAAAACTGAAAACCGACACGTTTTCAAAGTTTTCCGTTAATGATACATCAAACAATACATATATGTATATGTGTCTTAGACTTTTATAATGACGGTACAACTAAAATCCACAGACGCGACTCGCTAAAAAAAAACATTCTCTAAATTGTATCATCAGACCATTGATATATTATGCATACGAAAAAATCTAATATTACTTAAAATGGAAAATCGACAGTTTTAACTTAAATTCTCTGATCTAGATGATATTTATTGATGATGGTGTCGACTATCTCATTTTATATTAACTGAGAAAATGTAAAATTGATTTGAGAAATCAATCTTTACGAAATATTATTTTAATTATATCCCATTACCAAGTTTCACAGAATAAACCGGTTGTAGACGCGACACAACATTTGATACAATTTGATAGAAATTAAAACCAGATTAAGATCTCTTGGCTTATAAATTACTCGTAGTTCAAGTTTCGAGCAACAGTGAGACGTTTAATAATTTTATACTACACTAGCTGTTACCCGCGACTTCGCTCGCGTGGAATTTATTACAATTAAAATAAAAGTAACTTAAGTTACTCCTTAAAACATCAACTATCTACCAGTGAAAGTCCGTTCATAATCGGTCAAGCCATTTCGGAGATTAGCCGGAACAAAGAGACAGACCGACAAAAATTTAAAAATTGTTTTATTTTTTTTGTCGTAAGCAGCGTATTGTACTTAGATAATATGCATTTAGTCAAAAGATGTTAATTTTACATAACAAAAAACATTTCACATCGCGTTCGCATGTTACTGTTATACCACTAAACCGCGTAGTGGCGAAGTAAGTGAATCCACTACCATACCATCCCGCGGGTGTAGTAAGAGACGACAGATGAAATCTCAAACAGGAGAAGGGCAAAATTTCGTTTGTCTTTCCAACCGTAGCAACTGTGGCAAAACAGAGGGAGTTTTGGTTGTCATGTGATGATGCAACTTATGGACGAGGCCTATGTTCAGCAGTAGTTGACTTTTGAATACGCTGTAATGATAATTATTATTATTATTATGATAATAAAACCACCAAGATAATTTCAACATGATTGGCCTGACTCTGTTTTCTTGGTAGAACTATGTTGCAGCTATATTATGCCTGTAGCACGAATGTGTCGACACGCGTAAAATTTTTATGTTTTTAACTAGCTGTTCCCTGCGGCTTCGCCCGCGTGTAATTTAGGGTTTTAATTATATTGCTCAGAACCCTAATTATTTTTCTCAAATATAAGTAGCCTAAGTTACTCCTTCGAACATCAGCTCTCTGCCAGTGAAAGTTCCGTCGAAATCGGTCCAGCCGTTTCGGAGATTAGCCGGAACAAACAGACAGACAGACAAAAATTTTACAAATTGTGTTTTTACTATAAGTACAGTATATATATTTATATGCATTTAGTAAAAAGCTGTTATTTTAACATTACAAACATACACTTAAATTTTCTTTATTTGTATAGATTTACGATTGGTTCGGAATAAAACCTCGGTCCTGGGAAGAACCAACAAAAATCCAGTTAACTATTTTTAAACATTAATTTACAATCTAATAAGTTGTATAATTTTAAGTATGAATACATTTAGAAACAGCATGGTAGCCGATCAACTCACTCTCAGCGGTTATTATCAATCATGTACCCTTTAGTAGTATAATAACTGTTATTAAACAATGTTTAGTTAATAAAAATTTTAACTTTTTGATAGATAAGTCCTGCATATTTACAGCACGGCTAGCATGGGCTGAGGACAATAACTTTATCCTCCGATTATATCCACTGACAAGAGATATAATTATCTTGTCCCTATGCCAAAACACGGAGAGAAGTATATCCCCGTTTGGCATAACGAGTAGACTTATATCCCCCGTCCGTAGCATGGGGCCAAATAAAAGCTAAAAATTTGTGCTTTTTTTGACATTTGAAAGAGACTATTTTATCCTAGTTCATTGGACGTGGGTTCAAGTTTATATTCATACAAAAAAATATATCTAAGTCTAAGTCTATCTCCCATTTTATCTACTGTGGATATTATATCCACCGGTGTGCCCATGCTCCAAGGGTGGATAAAACTAAACGATTTGATAAACGTTTTCTTCTTTCCCCGGGGATAAAAATGTCTCTTGCCCATGCTAGCCCTGCTGGGAGATTGTTATAAGCGTATATATTGCGCCATGAAGAAATTAGAATTATGTCCATCCACTTAGCCAACACTCTTCTTGTTCCATTGTTTACTTCTCTTCCCATAATATGCACATACCACGCTAGCCCACCATTTGTCAACTTTTACGTAACTAGCAAATAATATATTTAATTTCATTGGATTATATGATGTACCGTGGTGGCTGAGTATTCTTCATCCCAGTTCGACCTGTGGATCGGTAGGATATTACTCGGAGGCCTAAATGGCCAGTCGTCAATAATACTTTTTTTTTACTTTTAAACTTAGTAAGAACTCCCTTCGAAACAGGTGTTTTAATTTTATTTGCAATCGATTTAAAAAAAAAGAGGAGGTTCTCAATTCAACTGTATTGTATGTTATGTTATGTAACCTTAAAACTTTGTTCTAGATGAACTGATTTTGATGATTCTTTTTTTTATTCAAAAGCTGGTGCTTCTCATGGTCCCATAATTTGGTCAAGTTGTGATAGATCTGACCAGTGGTATTTGAGTTAGTCTTAATAATGCGTATTTATTGACTTCGAATACATTAACGATGATCTCATTTTATTTGTATTGAAGTCGGTTGTACAATTTTTTTTAATTTTACTACTTGTTTACTTCCAAACAGTATATCGTCACTTTTTTACAAAATTACAATTAATAGAAACAGAAACTTTTTTATTCAATATAGATTATAAATAATACTTATTGAAAGTCACTCTTTTGTTTGATTACCACTGGTTCAGAAAAAACCTCTGTCCTGGGAAGAACCAGCAAGAAACCTAGTGGGACTTTTTTTTAAATAACAGCTTACAATCATGATGTTACACAAATTAACAACACAACAAATTAGAAATAGCTTGGTAGCGATCACCTCATTTCCAGGGGTTATTATCATCCATAAATTCCTTAATATTATAATAACTCTTTTTATACAAACTTAGTTTAATAAAGTTTTTGAACTTTGAGCAGGTCAAAATTTGTATATTTTCTGGAATTTTGTTGTAAAAGCGTATACATCGCCCCAAGAATGAATTACTGACTCGATGGAGTTGAGTAACTGGTACTACTAGCTTGTGTCTGTTCCTAGTATTTACAGAATGAATATCACTTATTTTTGTAAAACTACTTTTATTTTTGTGTACGTACATTACATTTTCATAAATGTATTGAGAGGCCAAAGTTAATATATTAATTTCCTTAAATTTTTGTCGCAGCGACTCTTTAGGCTTTAAATCATAAATTGCTCTTATGGCCCTCTTCTGTAAAACAAATATAACTTCAATGTCAGCTGCGTGTCCCCATAGCAAAATACCATACGACATTATGCTATGGAAATAGCTAAAGTAAACTAGTCTAGCTGTTTCAACACTGGTTAGACTTCTAATCTTTTTTACAGCATATGCTGCAGAATTAAGTCTGCTTGCTAGTTTTGATATATGGGGGCTCCATTGAAGCTTCGCGTCTAGTGTGATTCCAAGAAAAATGGTGGTATCTACAAGACTCAGTTTCTCCCCATTTAAAATTACATTAGTATTTAATTGTTGGACATTTGGAGTCATGAATTTCATACATTTCGTTTTAGTGCCATTTAAATGCAAATTATTAACATTGAACCAATTTACTAATTTAGATATAGCATTATTTACTTCGTCATATTTTAGTAATTTTCGAATTAATTTGAAAATTAAAGAAGAGTCATCTGCAAATAATACGAGTACTATATCATGGTTATCCCCTACTATATAATATGTTAGTCGGGTTTATAAATATACATCAAGTAATATTTCAAGGCTTTCACCTTCATTTAAGTTTATCAGCTATGTCTATCAAACGTATTCGTAGCACGATATTAAAAAAAAAAGTATAAGGGTAAGCAATTTGAATCGATCAGTATAGAGCTGCTGCCACAAATCTACTTCTAATGCCTAATGTGCTTTGTAATGACTATACCCTTTGTTATATTATTGATTCGATGATTGTTCTCTTGACTTTTTTGTGTTATTTTTTATATATATGGTATGTTGTACCTGTTATATATATTTTAAAGCTAATTAGGCCGCTTTGGCATACGTCGTCTGACCCACTTATATGAAAACGTAAAAATAGCCTTCAGAATGCAAGTCATCATTATTTAAAGAGGATTAAAATCGTTTCACCGGCTTAGTGTTAAAAAGTAACAAATACAGACACACTGCGTATTTTGTAATGTTGAAATTTCAAACTATCTAAAAAGATTCATTCAGCACCTTAAAATAATTAACTAATTATGTAAGATTCCCACGTAAGTGCTCTTTATGTGTGGTACTTAGGACCTTGGGGCGTTTGCTGATAATAATTTTGTTGTGGATAGGTAACGTATTTATCTATTCTTAGAATAACATTATTGCATTTAACGATCTCAGACCAACAATTAAAGATTTCGCTACGTTGCGTACATTACAATTAACGCCGAAAAAGAACACATACTCAGGCACTACATTTAAATTAATTTGCAACCAACAACATTGCTTTAGTTATATTATTGAAATAAAACAATACCAAGTGCGGACTTAAAACCTTGAGGCATTCTCTACCAGTCAACCCAGGGAGTGGTGAGAAATTGATGTAGGTGTAGCAATATCGAATAAAAAACAAAATAAAATGATAATTAGCTACGTAACATATACATTTTACTGAAAAATATATACATACATACATATATACAAATATATAAATTTATAATTAGTACATACAAGTAACTGTGAATATATACATCTGTTTAGCAGTATATATGACATGAATGATTCGTGTAAAAAGCGTTGTCTTTAATAGGTGATTACTTACCAACTTTTTAAAAGCATACATATTAGGAGATTTTCGGTGTCATCGGGCAAGGAATTCCAAAGATGTACATATACCCTGAACTGTAAATAAGTTACCATAGAACTCGGTGAAGTGAACAGGAATACATATTTTGTTGATAAATAGAATTATTCTATTTCATCAAAATCTAAATTCATAGAATTTTTTATACGTCAATTGTGTTATTTATATTAGTTACGTAATAATAATAAGTAATGTGTCAAAACTATGTTATATATTGATAGATTGTTTATAATAAATATGGGGAAATTTTGTTTCACATGACAACCCTTTATTGCACGCAAACACACTTCCAAGGCCGCCATTGCAGTGCATCAGTTCTCCTCAACGAAATTCTGTCCGTCTTTTTTATACGTCCATGGATTAAAAATGGAAACTATCTATTTTTCGACATAAGGATTTAAAATTTTCTTTTGTCAAAGGTTAACATGTTTTTAATATACTACTGTCTCTAAATGAGGTTCCACTTTTCGGAAAAGAAACGGCAAAAGAAAATCCGATGAGATCCTTATTCCTTAATACCCGCAGATGTCGTAGGTCAATTGCTCGTAGTCGCTTTCTGCAGTAGAGTTCACTTTCGCGTTTCCGAAATAACTAATTCCCGGATCGCAGGCACACGCTTTTTTTATACTCGTAAAAGGCATATAGAACTTTCTAGGCCAATCTAGGTCCTTCCACTCTTTCAGCCGGAAAGTACTAGAACACACCCGATAACATAACGATAACAATATCCCAAGGAGATAAGGCTTTATGAACGTTATGTATACATAAGATTGCTTCTTGTCTTTCCTGCATTAACGTCGGGAACATTCTCGTACAACGTACGCCACTGGTTGTCGGTTGCTCGCTTACTGTGAAATGTACGGCAAACCCATGAGTTACCATCTATCCATCCATTCATCCATCCATCCATCCATTACAGCCTATAAAATTCCACTGCTGAATATAGGCCTCCACCATAGATTGCCTCATAGGATTATTTGCAATAGTTGTAATGTAACTGTTGATTTAATAATTTCACATCTCAGAGGGTCATGTGCTCCTGGTAGATTTATCTTCTATACATCCATCCATTACAGCTTATAAAGTCCACTGCTGAACATAGGCCTCCACCATACATTGCCTCATAGGGTTATTTGCAATAGTTGTAATGTAACTGTTGATTTAATAATTTCACATCTCAGAGGGTCATGTGCTCCTGGTAGATTATCTTCTATACATCCATCCATTACAGCCTATAAAGTCCACTGAACATAGGCCTCCACCATAGATTGCCTCATAGGGTTATTTGGAATAGTTGAAATGTAACTGTTGATTTAATAATATCGAATCTCGGTGGGTCATGTGCTCCTGGTAGATTATCTTCTATACATCCATCCGTTACAGTCTATAAAAGTCCACTGCTGAACATATATCTACCCCGAAGATTGGCTCAAAAGTGGGATTTTGCCATAGTTACTACGCTTGTCAAGGGTTAGCAGCCGCAGTTTTTATTACTTTAAGTTATTATCAGGTAAACGCTGTCCGTAACCTGTTTCTGTTTCCCTGTGTCGCCTCTTACCTCACCCACGGGACGATATAGGGTGGTGGGTATTGTTACACCGCCACTACACTGATTACGTTAGAGCTACCCCGCCTGTAATAATTTGTAATAAATGTAATTAAGTTTATAATAATAAGTCATACTCGTTAATGAATAAATGGCATTTTCTTTATATCATAAATACATTTTTATTTTATAGCACATAATAACGGTTATTCCTCAACCTTTTATGAACACCTGTATACATAATGCCTTATTAAGTTTGTTTACACGACGATAGAAGTGTCCGACGCAGTATTAGAGTCGCATCGGACAATATATTCGGACCAATAAATCAATATTTTGTGTGTCGTACATGTTACAACCCCAGTTAAGTTACTAATATAACTTAACTGGGGTTGGAATCCAACCCGCAACTCAACATAGTATTTTTATTGAGAAACGAACACACAGTCCACCTGATGGTAATTGAATTCTGTGGCCTATAGACTACATCTACAAATTATTCTCAATTAAGAATCAAATTGCAGATGCGTTGTCACCCCTGAGGACTAAGATGGAATGCCTCGTTTCCAGTAAAAAGGGTATCCGGTCTTCTACGCTCAACATACGAAAGATATCAGTATTAAGCTGCTATTTTACGCTGGTATTCTGTGAGAGCGTAGTTCTACCGCGGTTGAGCCGACCTATTCGTGCTGCAATCATAATATAGCTTGCGTGGCTCTACCACGTGGTAGAGCCATGCTGTAGCTATATTAGTAGTATAGTTGTAGCATGAATGCGTCGGCTCAACCGGGGAAGGACCACGCTCTCACAAAATACCAGCGTAAAATAGCAGCTTATAATACTGCCGTCTAAAATGGTAACTTGACTCTGCTGTGTTTCGTATGGTGAGTGTAGAGAACCGGAGACCCATTTTACTGGAAAAGAGAGATTCCATCTTAGTCTTCACGGGTGACGATGCATCTGCATTTTGATACTTTATTGGGGATAAATGTACATGTCTATGGGTCACAGCAACCACTTACCATCAGGTGGACTGTGTGCTCTTTTGTCACCTATTCTATAAAAAAAAACACGTATAATAGTCGTAGTACTTTGAACGTTAAGTCACTTGTGTACGTATGTACATGCGTCAGTTAGAGATCGATAATTCATTGTAATGGCGACAGGGCGTCTAGTACTATTAACTTTCGTTCATGTTTTTTTTACTAGTACGCTTTTTTATAACCTTGACCTATATGTATGTTGGTAGGTTTTGACCGACTTTCAGATATCTGAATAATATGAAATATTGCAGACGTATTCAGGAATGACTAAGATGACAATACAATACATAGAGAGAGTATATAATAGTACTACGTACCCTAGTATTAGAAATATAAACTTTTTGGAACGAAGTTTATTATCGCACGGTACGAAATTGGCGGATGGGGGCTAGGCGAGAAAAAGGTCGGCCTTGGCGGCTATAAGGAAGCGAGATGGAATAATATCCATCTCCCTCTCGCGCTTTTTCTATCTTGCCATGAAAAAAATATTATTTTATTTAAATGTCGCTTTATTTTAATAGACGCTAGTAATTCATTTATTTATATTTGTTAATCCATAATATAATACGTTTATCAATAATAATATAAGTACTACGAAAGGTACTTCGTTCCATCCGAGTGTTCCACGACACTCACGCATGTTTTTTATTTAATATAGATTATAAATAACACTTATTGAAGTCACTCTTATGTTTAATTTATCACTGATTCGAAAAGTACCACTGACCTGAGAAGAACCAGCAAGAAATCCAGCAGGACATTTTTTAAAAAAATAAGAACAGTATATTTTACACAATAATTAACTTTCATCACTGTTTATGCGTGTTGTTTAAGTTCTTTTAAACTCATATATTACACTACCAACAAAATTTCAAACATTAAATTACATAATATGCGGCTTAGTTGTTTTGTTCTGTAATAGTCCAAAACTTTTTTTTTTACTGAAGTAAAAAAGTTAAAGTTACAGCATATATACTTCCCACTGCTGGGCACAGACCTCCTCTCATTTCTGGGATGGTTTTAGGGCAAGGAAATATCCGCCGCGCTGGTGAAGTTTTTTCTTATTTCTCAGACATGCCGGTCTCCTCACGATCTTTTCCTTCACCGCCGAGCACGTGGTAAATTGGCACTTAAAGTTGCAATTAACAATTTCATTGGTGTCGGCGGGGATCGAACCCGAGTTGCTTGCGTACTATGAAATTTACAGAAGTAAGGGTGGCAATAATTTATATTATGGTTGTAGCATCGTAGATGTAGATCGGCTCGATCGGGGAAAGAACCCGCTCTCACAGAATACCAGCGTAAAATAGCGGTTATTGCTGCTGTGTTTCGTATGGTGAGTGTATGGAACCGGACGGTGACCCTTTTTACTGGATACGAGGTGCATCTTAGTCCTAAGAGGGGACAACGCATCTCCATTTTGATTCTTAATCGTTGATAAGTGTAGATGTCTATGGACTACAGTACCTACGTATCATCAGGTGAATTATGTGCTCGTTTGTCACCCTTATTCTATAAAAGAAAGACAAACCCGCACACATTTCACTTGATGGTAAGTGGATGCTTTAGCACATAAACATCTACATCTATCCTCGAATTAGAAGCAAAACGCAGATGCGTTGTCACACCTTCGGCGTGATGCCGAGACATTCTAGCATATTAATGCTGCTATTTTTCGTATAGAAGTGAGTGTAGAAAACTGAAAATCCTTTAGTTTTCTGCATTTTGATTCTCAATCGAAAATAGATGTACAGTAGATGTTTATGAGCCACAGCAATCATTTACTGTGTGCTTATTTGTCGCTCATAATCTATGGAAAAGAATTACAAAATTATGACATAGGTTCTGCTAGCGAGTTCCGTAGTCGAGTAGTATTGTTTAATGAAATTATATTTTGTATTCCAATATCCAAAGCCCATTTTCCAGCGGCAACGTGACAGGTTAAACGTTTCATTTCTAGATACGGCTTGTAGAATAGTCTGGAAGCCTCGGGAACAAACGAAACTTTCAGGAACTGTAAAAAACGTCTAGGTGTTAGTATTATTTCACCGAGACCTTTAAGTTTTAAGGCGACGTTATTTTTCGAATATATAACAATAAATATACAATCTTTGTCAAATTTAAATGTAAGAAAGCATTGCAAAATGTATTTTTCATGTGTTAAAACCTTAGTATAAACTTTTCCCCTTTGCAAGCAATTTATTTTCCTACTGACGACGAGATAGAGCTCATTTTACGGAGAAATCATAAACGAAAACTCTATGCGCATGTGTAGCAGGCAGTAAGTAATCGTTATAAGGGACTCTCATCTTTAAAGTTTAGCAGTAAAGTGTAGAATGCCATGACGTTGCAAAATTGCACCCTCTTAGCGCATCTATCATTGCTCCGGATGGTATCAAACTACAACAACCAACCTTCATTGTATTTCGGAATCCAAACGTTGAAAGTCTTGTTGTGATAATAATTGTTGATTTTTCCAATCCTATTAGTGATTTTTAATCTGTGCACTCTGGGTGTAATTTCTATTTAAGTGCTCTCTTTTATAATTTTGGGCATTTAATAATTGATAGACCTCTTTGTTTATCATTGTGTTCATATTGTATTATTCTGTGATACTTATCACAAGCTGCGACTTAATTTTTTTATTTACACTTTTTACATTCTCATTCTACGCCGCGTGTTACAAACATAGAAATTAACAGTTGTTTTATTGTGAATAACGTAACGTACTTACTTTCACGTGAACTACACAAATCAGTGTTTGAATATTTCGAGAATATTCTCAAATCGTATCGAAATATACAATATTGGGTGGTCCAATCCAGCTTTGCCTCAAAATGGCCGATACAAAAGGTGTTCTTTTTATGAATATGTGTAATAATATAGTAAATACTCGTAGCATATTTTGAAGAGACAACATAATTATATTCATGAATGGGTGCGAGATGTGTGCTATACCAGCGTGTGTCTGTATATGCTATGCTTGTGGTGTGTGCTGCGTGTGTTAGTGAGATTATTTAAGTACGTACTTGTGTGTGGAAGTTATGACTCCTTAGGAGTAGCGTGTAAAATGTAAATACACATCACATTACACAAGTTGCACTGCTCACGCAATTACATAGTTCTTGTTGAGTCCGATTCGCCTCTGCTTTTGTAATGTACTGTTTACTAAGGAGTCTCAATAGAAAGGGTCATTGGACATGATATACGACCAACAGTAGTGACAGCTTTCTAAAAATGTGCTCGAATCCTATAACTTTTCGTACTATATTACGATACGATTTTTTAAATACGAAGTTCATTTATAATATTTTTATACGTATATGTTGTGTGTAAACGACTTTGTAATAACTGAGCCGTTTGGTCTAAATACGTATTATGTTTGATAAATGGTTCCATTTTTGCTCTGTAAAACTGATCGTGAAAGAAAACTGTTTTTTTTTTATAATATAGAAACCAGAAAAAACTATAAATAGATATAGAAACCAGTTATCACCACTGTAAATTCAATTGTGACTCTTTTGTGCAAATTATACCCTAAATAAAAAAATATTTATTTCTCAAACATGTAAGTGTTCGTATGAAAGTTT
Organism: Parnassius mnemosyne; assembly: GCA_963668995.1. Taxonomy (NCBI): domain Eukaryota; kingdom Metazoa; phylum Arthropoda; class Insecta; order Lepidoptera; family Papilionidae; genus Parnassius; species Parnassius mnemosyne. Next base: position 8,604,189 of record CAVLGL010000080.1, on the reverse strand, counting down.
TAACTGAAATTAAAAGTTATCTTGCTACTTGTATATAGTAAAAATAGGCAAGAATCGCCACTTCGTAGCGTTACTGCGAGTTAGCGAAATTTACTCTACTTTCGATAACACCACTAGAAAACTATAATAAACTTAATGGATAAAGCAGTAATTAAAAAAAAAACCTTAACAGCCTATAACAACTTTACTGAAAAGAGAAAAATTCAAATATTATACTTTCACTATCATTTTGGCACTTTCACAACTAAGGTGAACCCCATATGCTAAAAGCCATCAAACCGTTTAGGTTAAAGAGTATGCCAAAGAAATATACATACATACACTGGAAAACATCCCCCCCCCCCCCGATCCCTCCCCTCCCCTCTAAAGCAGTCTGAATTAAATAGTAATGACGTCTCAATTTTAAGTCACGATTTTCATAGTTTTCTATTAGTGTTAACAAATATAAAATGCCAATTTGACTGCGGGAGGGAGACCTTTGTTTACAAGTAGACTTTTGATAGCTGTAATAAATGAATGAACAAATTAATCTAACCCAGCTAAACAGAGATAGTAGAGATAAGTTGTTAATATTGATAATAATCTAGAAGTAGATAACAGTTTGAGACTCTTTTGTAAATTACAATGCATGTTATATGTTGTTAGCTATATAATTGTATACCCTTACATAGACTAAGTAACTAACGCAAATTTGTGAACAGATCAATCAGCGCAAGGCGGGTATCCTCAAGGGGGCTACCCACAAGGAGGTTATCCACAAGGCGGCTACCCACAAGGCGGCTACCCACAAGGGGGCTACCCACCGGGAGCATACCCACAGGCTGGCTACCCTCAAGCAGGATATCCAGCACCGCAGCCTGGCGTCCAACCTGGTTATGGAGCAGGATTTGGCGAGGTATATTCTATATTATTATATGCATAACATTATCATCCATCCATCCATCCATTACAGCCTATAAATGTCCACTGCTGAACATAGGCCGCTCTCATAGATTGCTTCATAGGGAGCATTTTTCATAGTTGCCATGTTTGGTATGCAGGTTAGAAATCGCGGTTTACTATAATTTTGAGTGGTTATCAGGAAGATGCTGCTGCCCATCTCCTGTTTTAGTTTCTCTCTATTGCCTCTTACGACACCCACGGGACATTATGGGGTAGTTCTTGCACCACCACTACGCAGTCAATATTATGATTATCAACTTATTATATTAAGTAATGACCTTCCATCATTTACTTTTACTAAGCTAAGTGACTTATTGAAAGCCCATTCTATCCTGTCTCAAAGATATGTATGTACATTATTATCGGATGGAAAAACAGACTTATCATATCAATAATTATAACTTTCAACAAAAAGTAAACACCAAATTCAAATTACTAAAAAAGAAGTTATTTGTTTGCTGAAAAATAAAAAATTACACCCCCAAGAGGTGGAATTTTTTTCTTTAATATGGGACCACCCTTGAAGTATAACCTATTTAATAAAAAAAGAATCATCAAAATTGGTTCACAACCTGCGAATATATCGCGTAACATACATACAAAAAAACATACACTCGAAATGAGAACCTCTTTCTTTTTGAAGTCTGTTGTAAAATATGAACTATCTTTTCAAGAAAGACATGCCAATTGCTGTTTTTAAGAAATACCTTTATCAAACAGAGGACTTAAAAATGCTATTGTCATGTCTCATGCTTAATATGCAGGATTCAGATGTTGAATTTGAAAATAAATTTGAATGCATTCAACAAACTTCTGTGGAATGTGGTCATAATTAAACTTATCAGCAAATTAAATGCCAATTACTTCAACACAGTAGGTTATGCAAATGACCTGACAATACTTGTCTCTGGAAAGACAGCAAGCATGGTGTGCAACCTGACCCAAGCAGGTCTCCGTACAGTAGTGTGGAGAGATGGTGCAGGGAATATGACTTAACCGTTAACCCAAATAAAACGGTTCTAGCAATGTTCACACAAAAAATATGTCTGTTTTTTTGATTCCTAATCATTGTTAGATATAGGCGATTATGAACCACAGCATCGACTTACCATCTGATTTACTGTGTGCTCATTTGTCACCCTCAATTATTATACTTCATCAAAAACATTTCCCACTTTGTAACTCCATTTAAAGGGTTAAATAAATTATGGTTTATAATATATATAATAATACATTTTGACAGTTCAAATAATCTATAGGGTCTAGATTGTATGTCACTTATTAAAACTGGTGTAGGTCTTAACTAATAAATTGTTGTTATAAATTCGTTATTTGTTAAAATTATTGATTTGAGCTAAAGAAATAACATTAATGTGTATCATGATACCAAGTTTCCTTGCGGTATTTAATTGTAAATCAATTATTATATTACATTTTTATGACAAATATAGACTAAGATGGAAAACTTGTTCCTATAATTAAATTTTAGCCTTGCAAACTAAATAATACCACCAGTGGAGGACCAGTGCAGGAGGGCTATGCTCGTAATTTCCCTGTATGATAGACTTCATAATGAAGATATTCGCAATAAAACTATAGTAACCGAGACAGCCAAAATGACTTAGTAAGCTAGCTGCAATGGGCCAGCCATATGCCTTAAAGAACCTGCAATCGATGCGGAATGTTCCCAAGTGGCGGTCTTGTACCGGTAAGCGAAGTGTAGGGCGCCCTCCCCCGCTCTCCCTAAATAACGTAACAACCTGGTAAGACATGTGCAGAAAATTTATGAATGCATGTTGGTCAGGACCGAGTTCTGTGGCGGAGGCCTAAGTTCAGCTGTGAACAATGGTAATAGTGTATCAGAGTATATACAAGATGGTGTACTGTATAAGAGTCCTACTAGTAAACTATTCACTTTCTAAATAAGTTAACACTAATTCTGACTACAGCTGTACACAAAGATGCTTGACGATTACAGGAATGCGTTATTTTGATGATTTTTGAGATGATAAATTTTTACCAACCAAATTTTTATTTACAGCCGGCTGGTTATCCGGCTCCAGGCCCAGGCTCCCTGGGTGAGGATGCGGACGTCAAGGGGTTTGACTTCACAGAGCAGAGCATACGGAAGGCATTTGTACGAAAGGTGAGTCTGGAGGCTATCGCTCAATCTATTGATATGTAGTCATTGTATTTGCCGACTGAGTAACATGTTCAAACCCCACCCGGACCAGAGCCAACATTTGAGCAAATTAACAAATGATTGGGTATAGATGTACTGTGCAAAAGGGTGTAGCGAGATAAATATAGTCTGTCTGGACCCAGTGGAAATATTATCAATAACTGTATTATATTTTAGATAGACCTATGAGGAGTTTATTAGTATACTTGTTTTGGGCCAAAACAAAGTAGTTATAGAGATAATATAAAAGTTTTCAAAATGATGATTTAGTGGAAAATATTTTTTTTATTTTATCTATATGGCCCTTGGTATTTTGGTTATGTCACAATAATTCTGCCAATGTCTGGTCTTTGGTCTGTTACACCTTGTCTTGAGACTTTTCGGTGGAAAAGGAGTTGCGGTTATTAGGTGAAAATGTGGATAAAAACAAAGCAACTAAATACTTGAATTGTGGACCACACAATATAGAGCAAACATCTAGCTATAAGAGGGGAGGGGATTAGCCTGGGCAGGGAATAGAGAATTAGGTTAAGCTAAATTTAGTACACAATAATTAGAGTTTAATATTATACATTTGAATATATTTTGAGATCATATTGACATATATGGAATCGGGGATAGTTAAGAGGGAATTGATATTCACTGGTCGAGGGATTGTTTTGGGAAGAATGTCATTTAAAGAAATTGGGTGATTTTGACAATTGAAGAAAATGTGGTCTTGGGGTACCTTCATTTAGACCACATTCACAGAGGGAATGATCTTTGATTCTAATTTTAGCTAGAAATACAGGAGTGCAGACATGCCCGACCCTTAAACGGCAGATTGTAGATGTGATTTGTTTGTTCAAAAAGCTAAATTTAAAAAACCAAGGTTTTGGAGGAATTTGGGGTTGGATTTTACCAAAGTAGCAACCTTTAATATGTCTGGATATGCTCCATTTTCTGTCCCAAGAATTCTTTAATTCAATTTGAGCTAATGACATTAGATCTTGACATTCATTAAATGAGAAGGACAGCTAGTATCTGTAGCTCCTTTGGCCCAGGAGTCAGCCTGTTAATTTTCTTCTATGCCAGAATGACTAGGAATCCACACAATCTCTACATCAAGCCCACTCTTATTACAATTTAGTATGAGTTCTTTAATTTTCAGTATTAATGGGGAGATGGATTTCATTTTAAATATATTGCTCTGTAACGACATTAGGCAGCTTTTCGAATCAGTAAATATAACTGACTTAGGAATTTTATGGGAAAGAATATAGGATATAGCCTCATATATGGCTACAGCTTCCCTAGTAAAAACAGAAGCCTGAGGAGGACATCTATAATTAAAGACAATTTTATATTTGGGATCCAGACTGCAGAACCCATTGAGTTATATGTACTACGTACTAAAGAAGCCATTCCGGTACTGCAATCTGTACAAACTAAATATTGCGTAAATTGAAGATTTGTGAATTCCATAAAATTATTATTATTATATTTTATTTAGAAATATGTTTGTTTAGATTAAATTTATATAAAATATATTAAATACTTATATTTATTTTATATTAATATCTTATTTTATATCAAAGTCTTCGCGCATGCGCGGGAATAGTAGTCGTAAGACATAGAATAGGACACAGTTTTTGTTTGGAATGGCTTCTCTAGTATGTAGTACATATAACTCAATGGCAGAACTGACACATTTGAATGAAGACAATTTGGAAGCACCAGTAAAAATATATAGCCAATCAGGCCATTTTTTTAATGGAAAATATTATTCATATTTTTTTCTCATACCAAAAATTATTTGGTTTCTAATCATTGGTCATTTAATACCATCTTCAAAAACTAAAATATTTAAAAAATTGTTCAGTACTGTTCAGTTTAGAACTGTTCAGTACTACATGTTTAAAATATTTTCAGATATAATAAAAAAATTATAGAAAGAAATGTTGATTTGACGGCTTCTTAGCGCAGTGCCTTAGCAATGAGTTGCAGCACTAAGAGCTACAAATAATTGTTTGGGGTCTGGATGTTTGTTACCCTTGTGAGTTTATATATGTAAACTGCTCCCACAATACAGGAGAAATCCTAATGTTGAGGTAACATTATTATAAATATTAAAAATTTGTCCTTTTCTTTCTTACATAAATAATATTTAATTTTACCTTAATTTCAGGTTTACTCTATCCTTATGGCTCAGCTAGTGGTGACTCTGGGTTTCATTACTCTTCTCACATACCATCAGCCCACGCAGCTTTGGGTGCGTAGGAATCCTTATTTGTTGTGAGTATTATTTTATTTATTCTGCTTTTTCATCATCAGCTCATAAAAATCCACTGCTAGACTTTGGTATCCCGTTGTACGATAATCTTGGCTTAATCATCACTCTTGGCAGGCAGAATGACGATTGCAGTAACAGACGTCTCATAGAGTGTTTTTCTAATGGTTAAGGGTGACAAGGGAGCACACAGTCCACCTGATGGTAAGTGGTTGCTGTGGCCCATAGACATCTACATTTATTCTCGTTTGCGAATCTAAATGCAGGTGCGTTGTCAGCCGCGAGGACTAAGATGAAATGCCTCTTTTCCAGTAAAAAAGGTCTCCAGTTCTCTACACTCACCATAAGAAACAGCAGTGTTAAGATGCTATTTTACGCCTTTTTACTGGAAACGAGGCATTCCATCTTAGTTTTCACGAGTGACAACGCATCTGCATTTTGATTCTTTATTGAGGATAGTAGTAGATGTCTATAGACCACAGCAATCATTTACCATCAGGTGGATTGAGTGCTCGTTTGTCACCCTATTCTATAAAAAAAAACATCAGGCAGTAGCGTTAAATGGTAAAATGCGTCACCTGTATTTGTAACTGATTCAATCAAGAATAGAAACTACGCGTAGGTACCGGATCGGTACACTATCTGATTGGAGAGATTCAATGAAATATGTCTATGTGTATATACGAAAACTATATAGGTATAGCCATGTAGTATCCACATAGGTAATAAAAAACGACTATAATATAGCCCTTTTATTCCGAACTACATGCAGTTTAACATTTTTGATTTTATGAATTTTTATTTCTTATAGTATACCTCACAATTCGGCGTACCTCTTGCTATAGGCCTCCTCCAGCTCTCTCCATTGAGCTCGGTCTTCTGCAACACAGATCCAGTATGATCCTAGGGTTAGGCTGATATCGTCACTCCATCTTGTTTTCGGACGCCCCGCTCTTCTGATGTCCCCTCTTGGATACCATAAGGTATCCAAGAGGGGACACCTGCTGTGTCTTTTACCAGGTGTTCTAGTCCCTTAGGATCTTCTAACAGGACAATATCATCTGCAAATCTCAAATTATTGTGTCTGCTTTCATTGATTATAATACCGTAATCATCCCAGTCTAATCTTCTAACTATGTGTCACAGCATTAAAAAGCTTTGGAGATAATGGGTCTCCTTGTCTCACGCCTCTGTTTATTGGAAAGAGATCTCCTTTTTAACTCTTAATTTAATACTGACTTCGCTTTTTTTTGTAGATGGACTTGATTAGTTCTATGTAGACATCGTTCACTCCTTGTTCTTATAGACTCAGCAAGATAAATTTGTGTTTTATGCTGTCAAATGCTTTGGAGTAGTCTATAAAGCAGATATACAATGTATTCTGGTATTCATTGTATTTTTCCAAGACTTGTTTGATTGTGTCGATGTGGTCTATAGTACTGTAGTTCTTTCTAGAATTACTTTTGCGAATACTTTGTGCACATTTGATATTAGGCTAATTGGTCTATAGTTGCCGATGTCATCTTTATTTTATGTAGGAGAATGATATGTGATTCATTCCATTGTTTCGGTATAGTGCCTGTTGTTATAATATCATTGAATAACTTGGTTAGGATTAGACTTATTTCTTCTTCGGTGGCTCTGATTAGCTCATTAGTTATATTGTCAGTTCCTGGAGCTTTTTCTAGCTTCTGTGACATGATGGCTTTCTGTCCTTCCTGCAAGAGTATTGATGGGACTTTTTTAAAACCCATATTAGGATCGTTATTGGCATTATTTTCTCGATCGGTGTCATTGTTCGAGTGAAGAGTTCGATAGTAGCAGTAGTAGTTCGATAGTGTTCGATAGTTCGATAGTAGCAAGGAAAATAAAATTACTACTACTGAAATAAAAACTATTGCCTACATAGTACAGCCACGCTCTAGCCATTTTATGGTTGTAGCAGAATGGATCGGCTCGACCTGGGTAAGATTCCATACTCTCACAGAATAACAGCAAAATAATGCTGTTTCCCACCGACTTCAAAAAGGAGACGTTACTCAATTCGACTGTATGTTTTTTTTTATGTGTGTTACCTCATAACTTTCTTCTGGGTGAACCGATTTCGGTGTTCTTTTTTTATTTGAAAGCTGGTGCTTCTCATGTGGTCCCATATAAATTAGATCAAGATCTGACCAGTAGCTTTTGAGTTATTCTTAATAATTTATATTTTAAATTATGTATGGTTATAGTGATCTCATGACCCTTTTTACTGGTGCAGAGGCATTCCATCTTAGTCCTTAGGGGTGACAATGCATCTACATTTCGATTTTTAATTTGTACAATGGATATAGGTGTCTAAAGGTCACAGTATCTACTTGCCATTATGGTGGGCTATGTGCTTTTTGCCATCCTTATTCTATATAATAAAAAAATAAGTTTCAAGTATCTGACATTATCAACGTGTTATGGTGATAGCAATATAAACAGTTTTGTCTTTCACCATGTATAGTGGAATGGCGGATTTGAACTCACTGACTTCTTAGGTTTGCAATCCATTAAACATCCATAACCCATATCCATTAAACAGCTTTTGCTATTTATACTGACATTTATGGTTTTTTTTTCATTCTGAATAATGAATTAATATTGTTGACAGCTGGATAGCTTTTGTAGCGGTGATAGTGTGTCTCATCGTCATGTCGTGTTGCGGCAATGTTCGTCGCCAGGCCCCCATGAACTTCGTCTTTCTCGGCATTTTCACCGTCGCTGAGAGTTTTCTGCTCGGTGTCACCAGCAGCATGTATGACAGCTCCGCGGTAAGGAATTTTCCACTTTACTAATTAACTGATAGTAGAGACTAAAGAGGCAATAGAGAATTGAAGGACTTTATCGTTTTTTTTTTTTTTAATATTTTTACCAATGTATAAGAACATACGGCTGACGAGAAGCACTGATGCTCCTAAACTGCAGTCTGTGGAAATGTTCAGAATCACTCCGCCATTACAGCAGATTTGATAGCTAACCAATCACCGTGAAAGAACACTAATTCCTACCAAGGAATCTTCTATATTTATTTAATTATTCTTCATCGTAATTGTCCATACAGACTATCAAAGTCCACCGCTGCACATAGGCTTCACCCTTAATTGCTTCATAGGAAATCCCCCATATGAGGCGGTTTTTTTCCATAGTTGCTACGCTTGGCAGACAGTTGACAACTGTAGTTTTTTATTATTATAAGTTGTGATGTCTTAATTATGTCTTAATCCTGGGCACAGACCTCATTTATGAGCGGGTTATAGAGCAATTCATTTATCAGAGAGATAGAAATATAAACTTTTTTATTCTATTTAGATTATAAATAATATTTATTTAAAATCAGTTATGTTTAATTTATCACTGCTTTGGAAAATACCTCTGTTTTGGGAAGAACCAGCAAGAAACCAAACAAAAACAAAAGAAATTTATTTTTGTTTGTTCGTATTTTACGCGCTGCCATACCCTTCAACAGATTGCGGTAAAACTACTTATTTCTTGCACTTGCACGAAGGTTATAGGCATAAGTAAAAATAACTTACAGTAGGTGGCGCGCGTATCGTACTGACAAATTTATTTGATAGTTGTACCTACATATATTATTCAATTTCAATGAATGTATTGTCATTCCTAATTAAACAATATAACTCTTACAAATTTAAAACGATATTTCCACAATTATTTCTTCTGCGTTAGCAAGGCGCCGGGTACCAGCTAGTATATCATATCATCAATATTCACCGTTTTAGACAGTATATGGTATTAGATTTAGAAAATGATGTTTGGCCGTCGAATTAATAAAGGTATTTTATTTCAGGTGATGATGGCAGTGGGAATAACGGCCGCCATTTGCCTGACCCTGACAATATTTGCGACGCAGACCAAGTACGATTTCACCGCGATGGGCGGGGCTTTGCTCTGCGCCACTGTTGTGCTGTTACTGTTTGGTGAGTATTGAAGATATTTTTTTTTCTTACTTTTTCGCTTTGGATTAGCTGTTCCTTTTTTTGCTGTGTACCATGAAATCTTGAGTTAGAGCCAAGAAAATAATTATTTTTATACTTATATTATAAAAATTTTTTTTGCAGGCATAATAGCGATGTTCATACCAGGCAATAAAATAGTGACCCTAGTGTACGCTTCTTTGGGTGCTCTGCTCTTCTCCCTGTACCTCATCTATGACACTCAGCTAATGTTGGGCGGCAAGCACAAGTACAGCATTTCGCCTGAGGAGTACGTGTTCGCAGCTTTGAACCTGTACCTCGACATTATCAACATCTTCATCTATATCCTGACCATTATTGGAGCAAGCCGGGACTAAGCTAGATCAGCTTGGGTATGTTTTCTTTTTTTATAATTAAATCTAATTAATTCACTATGTAATTAATATTATTATTTCTATTTTTTTGTCTAAAAGAAAAGAACACGTATAGTATACGTGGTAGAGCCACGCTGCAGCTATATTTTTTACTGGAACAACCCTTTTTACTGGAAACGAGGCATTCCATCTTAGTTCTCAGGTGTGACAACGCATCTGCATTTTGATTCCTAACCGAGGATAGATGTAGATTATGGGCCACAGCAACAAGTTGGATTTTAAACGCAGAAATTTTCATATGCACCAGATATTTAACTCATTCATTACAGCCCATAAAAAGTCCATTGCTGGATTGCCTCATAGATCAGATATTTGCCATAGTTGTCATGCTTGGCACAGGCGGGTTATCAACCGCAGTTATTTTTTATTGATATTGTGATTGTCAAGAAGATGCTGCTAACCATCACATTTTAGTTTCCATTGGGGTACTAAATTCTCTGACTCCGCCACTACCTATGTGATAACATCTTCATCTACATCCTGATTACTGTCAACTTTTATCACCAACTCAAAGACACTTATGTCGTCATTTTAATTTTCTTTCAGGTTTACTGCAGCTAAATGTAAAAAGCGAGACTGACTGTCCAAGAGCACTACGCCAATTTTAGTTTATTTTCTTTTCGTTATTCATCTACACTTATGGACAGTCTGTGGCAAAGATATAGGTGTTTTCGTGTATTTATTTTGTTAATTAAAGCTGCTGTAAATGGATAATATTTATACAAAAATGTTACATTTAATAAAAATAAACTAAGGATCTTATATCTTTGTGTTGTTAAAGACTAATTTTGTTAATATGCTTATCACATAATATATATTTACGAATAAAACCTCATTGTTGAATCATCCATCCAAAGTTTATTTACCTCTCATTTAATTTTTAAAGCCATCATTTATTTCTTTTTCACACATTTAAAGATAAATTTGAGAATTATTACCATGATGACACTGATTGTTAATAAGTAGAACATTTTTCGAAACTTTTTAACATTCCAAAGTCACCAGTGATAATTTTTTTACTTTTGTATGTACACACACACAGACAAACTTTTCATACAGAAATTTATACGGTGAGCTTGTACAAAGGCACTACTTACTCTAAATTATATTGAAATTATTAAATAATATCCCAATTCCAGTATTAAATTAAAAATTATTATTTTTTAATATATAAACTAATAACTTTTTATTACATTTTCTTGTATTTAATTAACATTAATAAGTAATTTCCTTAAATATTTTATTTAATAAAAAGTTATGAGTTTATTTAAAAAATAATTATTTTTTTATATTACCTTGTAAAAATTGGATAATTCGTGATTGTTTCCATTTTGCTCATATTCTAAATTGAAAACAAAAAAGTGGTACAACAGTATTTATTGACTGGGCATTCTAAGTTATAATAGCCTATCTAAAATAATTAAATGTAGGATAAATAATATGTAATATGATTAATATGAATTATCATGGTCCGCTGGGCAATAACTATGTGTTTTTTTCTTGAATAAATTCTGTGATAGATGGCCATCTAAATGTTGTTTTAATTAACACCTTTACACACCTAAATTAATAGAAAAAAAATATACCCATATATCTTAAATGATATTAACCGGTTCAGTGCGAGTGACACGCCAGGCGTGCCGTCGATACTTTTGTGTGTGGCGTATGACACGCGAGTCGTGTCTTTTTAAAAATCGTTATATCTCGCTCAAATTGCTTTTTTGGAAAATTTATCCAGAACAAAATATTCATTATTTTGCGAGTAGTTCATGCATGCAGCTTCGTTTCTGGATATTTTGAAAATTTGAAATTTTTAGGGGTTGACAACCTTTTTTTAACGTGTACATGGTACTATTTTTACTTGGTTGGTTTTAAATCATGTTATGGAAAAATTGTCTAATAAGTAACAAACAATAGCACTCATTGCGATCGCTCACAAACTCAAGTTGTAAATAAATTTCTGGAAAACAAGTCTCCTGTTAAAAAAAAAACAATGCGTTTGTCTTATTGTTTAATTTTGCTTAAAATGGTTAAACTGCCGTCTTATTACTATCATATGGCCGAATAGACCTACGAAGTACCATGTGCTCTTGTGATATGGTATAAGGTTTATTTTTGCTTCAAACAGTTCGAAACCGTTCATGCATAAAAAAAGTTCGCTAATAAATAGTCTTTTGTCAATCCGCCGGCGTTTTTTTCCTTTTGAAAACACTTGTTTTGCTATTCTTACTAATTAGACGTTTTCAAATCGACTTTACTTTTACATTTGTATAACATTAAATAATATTTAACATTTGTAAATATCAATGAATGATATACCTTATTTTTTTTTTTTCAAATTAAGGTTCTTCATTGTTTGATATTTACAAATGTTATTATTAGGTGAAAATTTAATTTAATAAAGACCAAGGTTTCCAGGGTGATTTAGCTGTACCTACTTATATAAATGATTTTTTTATAACAACAAAAAATAGTACAAAAGGTTTGTAATCTCTCCATAAAAAAGTCACATTCTCTCAATTTCAAAGAAAACGCGTAAAAAACACGTTACCCACTAAAAACAAGTATCCTTCCACTTGTAACTTATTTGTTAACTTATTGTCTGTGGCGCTTGACATACCCGGCGTGTCATGAAATATTTGTTCGCCGCCACAGCTAAAAGTTGTCGAAAATTGGTGCCGCAACGAATCGGTTAACATCATAGATCTTTCCAAGAAAGTTTCAGCTGACGAGGATTGTGAAGATTTGCTTATACCATGATGGGGAAGCGAGTTGTTCAGCTTAGAGCTGATTCCCTCGTAATTGGTATTACTCTCCTCGATTAAAAGTAGTATGTTCCATTTGATCACCGTTATTGCTGTACTCGATAACCAATTTTGCTGCACTCTATTACCAATTTTGCAGCACTCGATTACTTTTTTTTATTTTTATTTAGATTCCCGGGAAGGACCACGCTCTCGCAGGATACCAGCGTAAAATAGCAGCTTAGCGCTGCTGTGTTTCGTATGGTGAGTGTAGAGAATCTGAGACCCTTTTTACTGGAAAAGAGGCATTCCATCTTAGTCCTCAAGGGTGACAACGCATCTGCATTTTGATTTGCAAACGAGGATAGATGTAGATGTCTATGGGCCACAGCAACCACTTACCATCAGGTGGACTGTGTGCTCGTTTTTCACCCTATCCTATTAAAAAAAACTCCAGTATTGCTGCACTCAATCTCCAGTATTGCTGCACTTAATCTCCACTATTGCTGCACTTAATCTCCACTATTGCTGCACTTAATCTCCACTTGCTGCACTTAATCTCCACTATTGCTGCACTTAATCTCCACTATTGCTGCACTTAATCTCCACTATTGCTGCACTTAATCTCCACTATTGCTGCACTTAATCTCCACTTGCTGCACTTAATCTCCACTATTGCTGCACTTAATCTCCACTATTGCTGCACTTAATCTCCACTATTGCTGCACTTAATCTCCACTATTGCTGCACTTAATCTCCACTATTGCTGCACTTAATCTCCACTATTGCTGCACTTAATCTCCAGTATTGCTGTCATCAATAACTAGTATTGCTGTCAATGCCTGTCTGGAATTTAATTGAATTTAAAAGCAAAGCGCATTTGGCTGGCTTTCGATCATCATATGTTACTATGAGCCCTTTATTCTTAATTGGCAAGTTGCATTTAGTGCAAATATGTGTCATCTCAATACTGGATTTAGAGCGCTTCAATATTGCAGTGCACGAGTAACCCGATTTAACATTTTTTGTTTTAATTACTGCCTAATTTAATAATAGACCGCTACGTGGCGTAGTGGCTTAACATCGATTTGACCGCGTATTTGCCTAGACACTCTGGTGGCCTCTCATCTCAGGAGTACCTCGTTTAGAGCCGGGGTGAGGCAGCTGAATTGAGTAAGTGGCGCAAATGTTAGTCTCTGAGAGATGACTACATATTTGTGTCATTTGCTGTAGAGACTATCGGTCCGTGGGGTCCACGTGCGGTGAAGTTCCTAAAGGAACTCCGTCCGCGGCTGGCTGTTGCTACTGCTGATAAGAGGACTGGTTCTTTTCTTGCTCAAAGGCTAAGTATAGCCATTCAGCGGGGAAACGCAGCCAGCGTTCTTGGCACGATACAACGGGGAGTAGTACTGTATGATAATTAAGTTACTAGTTTTAGCTTTTTTTTATTATAGTTTTTAATATTTTATATGATAAAATATTGTATATAATATACAATATTTTATTATTTATATAATAAAATATTGTATATTATGTAATTAAAATATTTTTATTTCTTGAAATATAGCTATTATTATTATTAATATCTGTGGTTTGTTTAGTCTCAATAGAACCTTGGATATATATTAATGGGCTTTCTTAGCTTGCCTACAGACTTCTTGATTTTTTCCAAAGATAAGCTTATTGATGCGTCAATATTGCAGTTGTAAGCAATCATTCGCCACGAGTTATAGGATCAAGATAACGCACGCTACGCTATAAAAAGTTTTTTATTTATTATTCATTACAGCCTATCATACGAGTAGTTACTGCTGAACCACATAAATTATTGCATAGGTTACCATATATCGGGTTAATTGCCACGCTTGTAAATTGGTTCATAGGTGGGCAAGTTGCCATGCTTGGCAGGGGGTCGGCAGCCGCAGTTATTATTATTTGAAAGCTCAATAAGATGATGATGCTGCTCATCTGTATCAGTTTGTCGCCACTTGCGACACCCGCGGAATGGTATGGGGTAGAGGTTTCTCCTCCCGCCACTAAAAAGCGCACTAAATAATGTTTGATTATGGTATCACACTCGGAGCCAATAATATCCAAACCTGAAAATTGCCTGGACCTATTTTTCGTAAAATAACTAGATGAGCGACTGTTAGTAGTGCCAAATGAGACGAGACGTCTGTTACTTTGATCGTCAACCGCCTGTCAATTGGAACAACTAAGAAAAATCCTCCGAGAGAGAGAAAGAGAGAGATAGAGGCCCAGGTCCATCGGTGGACTTTAACGGGTTGATAAAGACAGCGAATAATGATTTCTTATATTTAGGCGAACATTACACATTAAATGAAACGAATTTTACGCATTTTAATCGCGTTTCATTTTAACTTTTTATTTCCCGACATTTCGGGGGAACTAAAGTGTTTGACATCGCGTCGTAGTTAGCCCGGCTACCTTCAGTTTTTGAATATTAATTTTTGTTTCGATCTATGCAGAACAAACTTACAGTATCTTGAAGTCTTGCAGCAGATGGTAGCAGCCATCCATATTCTCTATTGAAATTAGGATGTTTTTATTTTTAATTTCAATAGCCTCGCCAATCATCCTTATACTCGTATATTACTGAAATAGACAAAACTCAACCAGACGGAAGTCCTCGGCAGGGGAAACTAAACGGTCGAGGGTTAGGGAGAAAGGAAAAGAAATCTGCGGACGATGCAGGTGGTATCGATATATTTGAATAAGGCATCCGCAGAAGAACAAGAGTAACTGACATTCTCAAGATTATCCCAGCTACGGGAAGTCTGCAGTCCGTGATCATATTCAACATCATTTTCGTCATTACATTAGATTTAATATATCTACCATAAATCCTCGCAAAAGAACACCGATTCTTACCAAGGATGATTGGCGAGGCTATTGAAATTAAAAATAAAACCATCCTAATTACAATAGAGAAGATGGATGGGTGCTACCATCTACTGCAAGACTTCAAGATACTGTAAGCTTGTTCTGCATAGATCGAAACAAAAATTAATATTCAAAAACTGAAGGTAGAACTAATATGACATCGGGATGTCAAACACCTTAGTTCCCCCGAAACGTCGGGAATTAAAATCATTAAAATTAGTTTAATTTAATGTGTAATGTTCGCGTAAATATAAGAAATCATTATTCGCTGTCTTTATCGACCCGTTAAAATCCACCGATGGACCTGGGCCTCTCCCATTGAAGGGAGTATTTTTCTTAGTCGTTCTACTTGACAGCCGATTGACGATCAAATTATCAGACGTCTCGTCTCATTTGGCACTACTAACCGTCGCTAATCTAGTTATTTTACGAAAAATAGACCCAGGCGATTTTCAGGTTTGGATATTATTTCTCTGGTTTTACCAAAAAAAAAAACAGAGTGACCGACGTAGCCCAACGGATTAGTAAGCTGAAGTGGCAATGGGTCAGCCGTATAGCTCGAACAATCGACAACCGATGGGAAAGAAGGGTTCTCGAGTGGCAGCCTCGTACCGACAGGCGAAGTGTAGCGCGTCCCTCCACTAGATGGAGTGACGACCTGGTAAGATATGCAGGCAGTCGATGGATGCAGGTGGCTCAGGATCGTGCTTTGTGGCATTCCTGGGGAAGGCCTATGTTCAGCAGTGGACTTGTGAAGGGCCGTACTGACGATGATGATGGATATTATTGGCTCCGAGTGTGATACCATCACCAAACATTATTTTGTGCGCATTTGGGTGGCGGGAAGAGAAACCTCTACCCCATACTATTCCGCGGACGTCGCAAGTTGCGACAGGGTGAAACTGATACAGATGAGCAGCATCATCATCTTATTGAGCTTTCAAATAATAACAACTGCGACTGCCGACCCCCGACCCTAGCATGGCAACTTACCCGCCTATGAATCAATTTACAAGCGTGGCAACTAACCCGCTATATGGTAACCTGCAGTAATTTATGTGGTTCAGCAGTAAATTTAATAGGCTGTAATCAATAATAAAAAAAAAACTTTTATAGCGTAGCGTGCTTCATCTTGCTCCTTTCATTGAGCTCATGGTGAATGATTGCTTAAAACTGCAATATTGACGCATCAATAAGCTTATCTCTGGAAAAAATCAAGAAGTCTGTAGGCAAGCTAAGGAAGCCCATTAATATATATCCAAGGTTCTAATGAGACTAAACAAACCAATATTAAAAACTATAATAAAAAAAATAGTAATAACAATATAATATAATAATAACTTAATTATCATACAGTACCCCCCCCCCCCCCCCCCCCCCCGGTATCGTGCACGCTGGCTGCGTTTCCCCGCTGAATAGCTATACTTAGCATTTAAGCGAGAAAATAACCAGCCCTTTATCACCAACAGTAACGACCAGCTGCGGATGGAGTTCTTTTATGAACTTCACCGTAAGTGAACCCCACGGACCGATAGTCTCTACAGCAAATGGCACAAATATGTAGTCATCTCTCAGAGACTAATATTTGCGCTACTTACTCAGTTCAGCTGCCTCTGATGCCGCCCCGGCTCTAAACGAGGTACTCCTGAGATGAGAGCCCGCCAGTGTCTAGGCAAGTAGCATCCCACGCTAGGGCTTTACCTCTCTCCCAAGGGACCAATGTTATATCGTAGGGTCTCTTGCCATCATCTCTAAATATTACACAAGGCTCTAAAACCGAGGAAACATAAAGACAAGTGCCCTTCGGATGACATCGTTCAAAGAACCGTGCTGTGAAAACCTATCAGCACTTTTCTTACATGAAACTTGTCGACGCTGCTACCAAAGGGGTATTGATGTGGTTGACAAATCGCCGCTACTAGTCGGATTCCTTCGGCGATGCGCAATTTTTCAAATATAATTTTTTCAAACTATATTAATGAAATAGACAAAATTCAACCAGACGGAAGTCCTCAGCAAGGGAAACTAAACGGTCGAGGGTTAGAGAAAAGAAATCTGCGGTCGATGCAGGTGGTATCGATATATTTGAATAAGGCATCTGCAGAAGAACAAGAGTAGGTAACTGACATTTCATTTATATTTTTATACAGCTCGAGAAACTCACAACCGATGGGAAAAGTTCTCGAGTGATAGTGGTAACCCCTACTAGATGGCATGATGACCTGATAAAACGTGCTGCGAGTTGATGGACTGGCTGTGCTGGCTTTGATCAGTGCCTTGTAGGGAGGCCTACGAGATCAGAAGTTCTTAGTAGATTCTTGATATTTTGTGGAAAACAAACATAAGTACTGAATTATCATAAAAAAAATTAAAACTATAAAAACACCATTTAAGCGCTTTCGCATATTACTTTGAAACACCTTCTTGTTGTCTATACTCATAGGTACACATGGGCTGTGTAACGATGTGATGAAAGCGTAGTATATGGATAAAAGTTTTGCGAAACATTTAACTATACCTAGGTACATATTTCTAAATTATATATATATATATATATATATATATATATATATATATATATATATATATATATCCAGAGTCCAGCGAGGCATCAACATTGAAATTAATGATCGCGAGGAGTAAGTCTGTATAATAATTTTATTTATAGCTTTTTTCTTATTTTTTAATATACATAAATTTAGATTTTTTTAATTTGAAACTTCAGTAACTCGAAACTCTCTAGGTAAGTATTTTAAAGTGGGACGCATGACCTATTTACATACTTAATCAGATAATAAATAACATCATCGCAAATAAGTTATAACTATATTATGTTCATCATGTTCACTAAATACTAAATAAGAGTTTAAAACCCTTAACAACATGCTTTGATCTCGAGCTATGATGATCCTGATATATATTTTATTTTATCCTGGTAATAATGATCAGGATACTAGAATAAAGTTGCAAATTTTCTAGTCAATCGGCCGACTACAAGTTGGTAAATATTAATTATTTTACACGAAAAGCCTTACATAGCCTTACATACCTTTACATAGATAAATACCTAGAAGCAAAGCTAATAAAAGCGTGATAAAAAGGACATAGGTACAGTCGAATAGAAAAACCTTTCTTTTATTTGATTATACATTTAAGAAATTTTACTTTTCTGCAACCATTTACAATTACCCATTTATTCCTTTTAAATAAACAAATGACTTATTGCATCAATTACTCAGGCAAATTGAAAATCTAAGTATTATCATAGACTAATATATAATACTGGAGAAGTATTATCAGTTTCACCGTTAGATATACTGCTTGTATGTATCAGTATAAGAACGAACGCATATCGGCGATAACGTGTTCTAAACTGTGCAGCGCAACATGTCTCAGGTAAATTATTCTTTAAATTCATTTTGGATTATAATTTGTAATATACGAGCAAACGTACGAACTGCCTCAAGTAAATTACATAATTGTTCCGTAATGTCGTTCTCATACCGGTTTCTATTTGTATTGATAGCGTCAAGGCCCCTTTGCAATTGTTTAAAACATGCTTTAATACTTTACATGTTTTCTTTTACCGGCTTGAACCACTCGCCTGCTAAAATGAAACGTTTTTTAAAGCGTGTATTAAATTGTTTATTCTACGGCCTAGCATCTTCTTAGCAAGTTTATATTTATGTTGATCAAGCAGTTATTAATTATTCAAGACGATTATAAAATTGGCAAAATACAAGCTTGTTACAGCATATTGAATCTAATTGCAATATCGAAAAGTCTATCGTAACGTGTAAACGTTTGTAGAGATACAAGTATGAACCTAACCTAAGTTACGAATGTACCTCTTTAGGGACTAAGAGTTAAAGCAGAGGTTAGATTTTGGTAAATTCTGAAAGTTACAAGAACTCATTATGAACTATTATGAAAAGAACGAATTAATCATAATTTTAAAAAAAATCTTGAATATACTAAGTAATGAATTGGATTTTCTTATGAATTTATCTCTCATAAAGTGTTCATTTGATTTATAGTCAAAAAATCCCGAGTTTTATTGATAAAAAATTTGGTTTCTAACGTATGTAGCACTTTAATTTTCTTTAAAAAGATGTGCAATGTATCATTGAGTTATATGTACTACGTACTAGAGAAGCCATTCCAAACAAAAATTGTGTCCTACTCTATGTCTTCGCGCATGCGCGGGAGTAGTAGTCGCGCATACACGACGACTTTAATTTAATATAAAATAAGATATTAATATAAAATAAATATAAGAATTTAATATAAAATATCTTAATTTAATCTAAACAAACATATTTCTAAATAAAATGTAATAATAATTATTTTATGGAATTCACAAATCTTCAATTTACACAATATTTAGTTTGAATGGATTGCACTACAGTTCAGTTGAACATAGTCAATGTTCGGAATGGCTTCTCTAGTACGTAGTACATATAACTCAATGGCATGTATTAAAGAATGTTATGTTATCTATTGATAAAATGCATTTCCTAGAATAAATAAAACAAAACGACTATATTGATATTGGCTATGGGTTACGTAGTAATATTATTTAATCTGTGCTATTAGTAAACTTAAATGACTTGACTTTTTGGTGAGGACTTGACCGGCGGCGGATTGCTTCACTTAATGGTTTGAAGTGGATTTTGATATAATATGTGTCTCTCGTTAAAGTGCAACCCCGAAAGGTGGTAAAACTAGACCATAAATTGTTGACAAAATATAGAAAGAAATAAGATTATATATATATATATATTTATGGACGAATTGAGATTTTTATATCTTATGTACTTTAAAATATTATGCCACGTACTTGGCGGTAAGGATAAAATAACAATTAGCTCGCAACAAAGTGGCATTATGACTTTGACTTATATTGAAAATATTGTTTTTCAAATTAAAAAAAAAATACGTTACAACCCAAAAAACACTCTGGCTAAGAGGTGTTAACATTTCACCATTAAAAGTCAGATTTTTATTACAAGTTTTAATCGAGTCACAAGTAGGTACATAATGTTTTTACAGTTTTTATAAGTAATGCATTAAATGCTCATAATGGCTCCCTCGTTGCTGGAGGCACATTGCCGCACGAAGAGCAATTTGGTTTGTTGCTCTACGCATACGCATACGTTTCTAATCTTTCTTTGAATCCACCCAGACAACAAAACATCTTGGACGGTTGTCTATATTTTATGCAATTTCTGGACTCGTTGGTAATGATATAGATGCAATCCCTCCTTTTTCTAAATGCCGATACCGATGTCTTTGTTAAATCGTGACGCAAAGCCAAGCATCTAATGCTGGTTGTAGGATCAGCAAACAAATCGTTTAAAACTGCATCTTCTATTGAAATGTCAATAATTATAGCTTGTTGTTCCCGGTGATCTTGTGCTAATCCAAGTCCGATGTTGGATAACTTCCGGTGAACTTCTTGAAAATTTCGTGCTGACGGTATAAGTCTTCCCCGAAATGCGTTGATGTATGCAGAACGAGCGACTGTTGTGCGTCCACGTAACATTCCGTAATAATAATGGATGTCAGCGATTTCTCGCGGAGAGAACTTGGTCAATCGCGACATCTCAACAATTCATAACAAATGAGACTCAAAAAGTCAAAAACGTAACAAATAAGTCAATAACAGAAAAAAACCAAAATAACGTAACAAACACTCAACGCACAGGACAGTAGGAGTGGTAACAGGTAGCTGTAGTGAGAATATCGGAGTGACTGGGTATGGCAGTATGGCTAACTCGCTATCACACAGGTTATCCCTTTGTAAGTCGTATTTCGAACCACTGCCCTGTCCCCTCCTTCCTGCCCTTGCTACAACACACGAAAGGACACGTTCCGTCAAACCAATATTGTAACATTGATAAAAAGGGTGTCTACCTGAGTGGTGGCGTAGATTTTTTTTATTTGAAATATGGTAGAGAATAATAATAAATTATAAAATTTTCTGGTATTGGGGGCATAATTCTGAGGAAATTAGAGATCATTGAAAAAAAAGAAACCTATTGGTAAATCGAATTGTGCATGCCTTAAGCATATGAAAAAAATTACGTATAACATGATTATACATAAATTTTTATTGTTATTTTTTCCTTACCGCCAAGAACGTGGCATAATATTTATTTTATTTTAAAGTAATCGACCCACTACTTTGGAAGAAATCGTTATTTTTGTACATATAGTCTACATAAGATATAAAAATCTTAAATCTTCCATAAAAAGTAAAATATGTATTTTTTTTATTTTTTGTCGATAATTTATGGTTTAGTTTCATCCCCTTTCAGGGTTGCACTTGTTTCAGGGACGCACTGTATAAAAGTGGTGCGATTTTGTTTATTAACTTTCTGCGCATGTGAACTATTAGTAGAAACGACGAAACAAGTGCTCCGATGGTGATGTCAATCTCTAGATAAGGTGTCTGTCTGCTTAGGCGCCTTGAGATCTCCCAAAATCTACGCATTGTTACGCATCAACATATTGTGAAGCAGTGTATCACTTGATACTGAGATAAATTGCTTAAAGGACAAGCATTCAAGCCAAAAATCTTAATAAAATATTAAATGACTCTCAATACGTATTTTTTTTTATAGAATTAGGGTGACAAACGAGCAAACAATCCACCTGATGGTAAGTGGTGGCTGTGACCCATAGACATCTACATCTATATACGTTTGCGAATTAAAATGCAGATGCGTTGTCAGTCGTGAGGACTAAGATGAAATGCCTCTTTTCCAGTAATAAGGGTCTCCGGTTCTCTACACTCACCATACGAAACACAGCAGCTTTAGTGTAAAATATATTTGCCATTATGATCTTCAACTCCTTCACCAAACCGTATCATTTCGCTGATTCCGATTATGTCCCATTTGATGTTGTCTATAACTAGTTTGTTTCGTAAACACAGCAGCATTAAGCAATTAGCAATTTTACGCTGGTATTCTGCGAGAGCGTGGCCACTCCCCGGTCGAGCCGACCCATTCGTGCTACAACTATACTATACTATTAATATAGCTGCAGCATGGCTCTACCACGTAAAAAAATTCTTGTAATGTAGTCTTGTATGTATTCTTGTAATCTATTTTGTTCTATTCTATTTTATGGAAGTCTGTGTATAATATTATAATCTTGTTTTGCTGACTAGGATCCGAGAACCTTAGACTAGGTATGATAACACCCCCCCCCCCACTCCCTCTCCTCCGCCGAATCGGTTTCCGCTTTGTCGCTGGCTTTCCTAGTTACGGTCGCTTTGAATGCGTGATAATTTGTGTTAAACTGTACGCTCTAATTTCAGCCAGCAGGATATGTTGGGCCTCAGAGTTTCGGCGAGGATGGCCAGGTTCATGGATTTGACTTCACCGAACAGACCATACGAAGAGGATTTATACGAAAGGTGAGCTACCGTCAAGTATTTAGGCTCTACATTAAAAAACTAATATAATTTTATATAATATGATAGCATAGGGCGAGTTTCCATTCGCCGGCAGTGTTACCAACGCGAATTTTTCAAAATCCGTAAATTGGTATATAAATTTCCGTAGATGCTATTTCAAAATATCCGTAGATTTTTTATTTTTGTCATAGAATAGATGAATTTTTTGGAGAAATTCTTTCTGTCAAGTAAAATTTTTATTATGAGTTCAATTGTAAAATAACATCGAATCAAGCTGCACATATAAGAAAAAAGTACCATAAAAACTGATTAAAAATTAATTGTTTTCTTTTAATTAAATTAATATTAATAAAAACCGAATAAAATAATTAACACTTAAATATTTGTGGATAGTTATACTAAAATTTTTTCCGGTTCCGGTCTTAGTAACGTAAACATCACCTCTGTGTCATTTTAAAACGAATCTTGTTTAATAACAGTAAGAAGTCGTTATGGAACTTATGGTGATAAGTTCCATAACGACTTCTTACTTTACCGCCATTCAAGAAAAGAAAGAGTTAAAAAGTGCTAGAGTTTAGATCTTGTTTATCTTAAGAGATTGAATTCACATTCAACGAGCAAAAAGCGCTAGCAAAAAATGAGGTTAGCTCAAAGTGCTTTATGCAGAGGAATACGGCTATCATTTTGATATCCGTTAGGACTATTGCGAAGATGTCAGTGGAAGAAAATAATTTCTACCAAAAAACGTTCCGTTTCACTCAGTATAAATACACAATAAAATATTTTGGTAGAAATGGAAGAACAATTTCAGCTTTTACTTGACAAAATGAAAATAGAGCTTGCAAACAAAACAACGTCAATAACAGAGGCACAATAACAAACACGATCATTGAAAGAATATATGAAAAACTCGAGACCATTATAACAGAAAATAAAACGTAAAAACAAAAGTAGAAAAACTAGAAGAAAAGATAGAATATCTGAAAAGAGAAAAGAAAAATAACAACATTATTATATTTGGTTTGAAAGAGAGTGAAAAATCTACTACTCAAATACTAGATAAACTAAGGATGGCTTTTAAGGATGATCTAGGTATTAACATACAAGACTGCGAAGTAAACAAAGTATACGGACTTGGAAAAGTAAGCAAAGAGCATAAACCCAGGCCAATTTTTTTGTCCATCCTATGTGCATGGGAAAATTGAAATCATGAAAAATAAAAAATCATTTAAAGGACCTGTACGTGAAATAAGATTTTTCAAAAATACTTATGGAAAAAAGAAAAGAACTACACTTAAAATTGTAAGAAGAAAGGAAGAAGGGAAATATTGCGTATCTCAAATACAACAAAATCAATAAAAAAAAAACCTATCTAACAAGAAAACGAACGACGGAATTGTCATTGTCACCATAAACTAACACCCATCAAAAAGCATGCACGTCGTAAGTCAACAGGGTCAATACTGTTACGGCCCGCAGCTGCCCCTGCAGAGGTCTAATCTCCCGGGGCCTATGAGCGTAAGATTCAACGGGCAGCCGCGGGTTCGAGCCCGAATGGCTATATGGAATATGTTCTATCCTAGTACACTTTAAGGGAAAGGCTAGTCGAATAGAGAGTACTTACCTGTATCTGAGGCGACTGCTGTCTCAGGGCTCGGTCAGGCCGGAGGTGTGTATGTGTTGAGTGTAGTGGTGTTTTTGTGGTGTGGGTTGTGATAGACCTGACTGGACCGTTGAAGTCGGCAGCAGCCCGGACTTCGGCACCGCTCCAAATTGTGGCAATCTCCAGCGGCGCCACCCACAATCACTTTCTTTCTTCTTCACGATGTCAGTCTATTAACTTTATCGTACAATTAACTAACTTCCATACGCAACTAACTCCCGTTTATTATAAAGCGTAACACACAACACGAATACCGAATGTTCGGAACAAAGGTCACTTCCGTTTCGCTTGGTATCAATTATTTTTAGAACCTAACACGACCTTCTCTAGTGTCACGAAGTTTAGCGTTCAACCGACAACCGAAAATGTTTCCGAACTATATCAAATGCCGCACGAGCAAATTAATGTTGTCAAATGCACTTATATATGCTATCAAATTAGAATAACAAAATTCGCGGTAAATTAGGCACGCACAGCACACAATTAAGACGTTGATCGCAATCAATGTTAACTTCCTAACAATCTGTCTACCCGGCGTCTAATTCTAGACTACAATTCTTCGTCGTTGCACCATTTGCTAACAAACCGACTCTAAAAAATGGAGATAATCCCGAGCGACTTCATAACGTGCGATCGACCGCAATGCGTTCAAGCAACTGACTTTTGCGCTCGCGCTCTCTCGCCACAGCCACACCGCTCACCCGAATGTCAAAACCGGTATGGCACCGAGCCAATCGCCCTCCGGCGTCAAATCCCGAAACCAGCGTTTGGGCGTGAACAAATACCTTTGATTTAATGAGAGGTAGATCAAATTCTCTTTCTAATTATCCAACCAATAATAAACAATAGCAACTAATAAACGGAAACCGGAATCTAAGACTAAATACTATTAAAGAAAACGGAAAAACTGAAAAACACAATCCTCTCCCAAGCCAATCATCGTGGAGAAAAATGACCTCAACCCTCTAAGCGAAAAAAACGAACAACCAAGCAAATCAAATAGAACAATCTCGGACATATACTTAGCGACCCTGAACCCGCGATCACTACGATCACCTGAAAGACTGATGGAGCTGGAACTAGCTTTCAGTATATAAAAAGTACTCTGTGGAACTAGCTATAGACAACATCAAATGGGACATAATCGGAATCAGCGAAATGAGACGGTTTAGGTGAAGGAGTTGAATATCATAATGGCAAATATATTTTACACTAAAGCTGCTGCCTTGTGGTATAGAGAACCGGAGACCCTTTTTACTGGAAAAGAGGCATTCCATCTTAGTCCTCACGGGTGACAAAGCATCTGCATTTTGATTCGCAAACGTGGATAGATGTAGATGTCTATGGGCCACAGCAACCACTTACCATCAGGTGGTCTGTGTGCTCGTTTATTACCCTTATACTATAAAAAGAAAACACTACATTGGTGAGACACCGGGGTTATATGGTGTCCTAATCAAAAAATATCTAGCAAACAAAATAGAAGAAATTAGAGCAATCAATGAAAGAATATTTTAAGCATATTAACCAACTGAATCAGATATTAAAGATGACACTATAAAAACTGATAAATTTTACGAAGATCTACAATCAGCAGTACAAAGTTGATATAAAAATCTTATTGTGATGGGAGATTTTAATGGTCAAACAGTAGTCTGTAGCAAAGGAGAAAAATATACAATAGGAAAACAAATTATAAGAGCCATTAATACACACAAACTGGACAAAGCGCCAGGTTCAGATCAAATAACTAACGAGCTATTAAGATATACGATACCTGTACTTGCTCCTAGACTAACAGAACTATTTAACGACATCTTATTAACCGAATGTATTCCTAACGATTGGACAAAATAAACTATAGTATTGATACACAAAAAGGGGACAAAGGAGATATGAACAATTACAGACCAATAAGTCTAATGTCAAATAACGATATTCTCAAAGATAATACTATCACGAATTGCTGTCACGCTCGATGAAAATCAACAAGCTGGCTTTCGTAGTAACTTTTTCAACGATAGACGATATTCACGTATTAAGACAGGTGCTTCAAAAGTACTTAGGGTTCGTGGATTTTAACAAAGTCTTTGTATCCTTAGACCATGATAGCATCTGGAGAGCAATACAATGTCATGGAGTTGAGCCCAAATACATTTGAATACTCAACAACATCTACTCAAAGAGTGCGGCCCAAGTCAAGTTAGAAAGGACAGTAGAAGAATTTCCTATCAAAAGAGGTGTCAGACAAGGTGACCCTATTTTACCGAAGCTATTCTATGCGGTTCTAGAGATCTTTAGCAACCTGGAATGGGAAAGAAATGGTCTCAACATTAACGGTGAAAAACTTAACCATCTACGTTTTGCGGACGATATTATTCTGTTTTCTGAGAACCAAGATAATTTGGATGACATGCTACAACAATTATCAGATAAAAGCGCCAAGGTAGGCTTATCAATGAACACATCGAAAACGAAAGTAATGACAAACTTAATCAATAAAAACATTAAAGTAAATAGAGTGGATACATAGAGTATGTCCATGAGTACATATACTTGGGTCAACTAATATGTACAAAAGACACAATGCAAAAAGAAATAAAAGTATATAGAAGGATAGCAAACAATTGGAAACGGTTTTGGTCCCTGAGCGAGGTCATGAAGGACAAAGACATGCCTGTTAAGGAAAAAAGAAAAATATGTAACACGTGTATCCTTCCATGTCTTATCGTATGGATGTCAAACATGGGCACTAAGAGAGCAACAACTTAAAAAAGTTCAAGTATGTCAGAATGGAATCTAAAGAAGTATAATTGGAGAAAAAAGAAGAGACAAAATGAGCTTAAAATATAAAAAGCAAAACTAAGTTTAAAACTATACATACCGTTTACAAACGCCTGAAATGGAGATGGACAGGACCACTGACTAATATGATGCCTACGCATAACAGGACGCATGCTAAGGGAAGGAACAGAAAAGTGGACGAGGATAGTAACGGAATGGTAACCGCGCGACAGTAAAAGGAACAAAGGTAGACAAACTAAACGTTGGTAAGACGACATGAAATATATAGCTGGTCCATTATGGACACGCACTGCAAAAGGTAGGACAAAATGGACAAGCTGTAAAAGAAAAACCGGTGTCGAAACAATTAGTTAAAGGTTAAAATTATCGTACAGAATTAAGTAATATATAGTTTTACTAAAAATGTCGTACTATGCATGTTATCAGGTTACAGCAACAAAAGCTTGTTTCATTTATTTATGTATAATAAACAAATTACTTCGATTGTTAAAATTTTCGATTGTCCGTTGTCGGCTAAGTTCATATTCATGATAAAAATATTTTTTTGTTAAGTTTTTAAAAATCTAATCTTTTCTCAAAGGAGTGTGAAGTACAAAAAAAAATAATTAATATGGAAATTAAATTCCGTAGTTCCGTAGACGATGAAAACTTCCGTAGATCTACGGAAATATCTGGAGAGTTGGCAACACTGCCCGCCGGCGCCGGGACAGCAAGCTTTCCGCTCGGTGCCGGCCAGTAAAACTGCATGTGTATTGTGTATGTATTGTAGCCGTGTGCATGAGCGTGTGCGCGGGAGAAGTCCATTTTCAACTTTTGAAATAGGGAGAAAACGAGCATGCGGCTCATTTCTGATGGTAAGTGACTATCACCGCCCATGAGCAACTGCAACACCAGGGAATTACAGGTGTGTTGCCGGCCTTATTTAAGTATATGTATTAATTTTTAGGACTGGATGAATTCAAAATTCGACTTCTCTACGTTGATTATATTTTCGTTTTAAACGAAAGAGATATAACAAATAAATACGACGACTTGACGAGACCATTTTTACATATTGTAGAACTGAAGTCTGTGTTAGTACTACCCAAAAACCGAGCTTAGATCTGCACCGGCACCAACCCAGTGAAAAAACAGAAAAAAATCGCCATTATTAAGTTAAATATTTACTCATGAAATTATTTATTATTATTGACTTTGAGTTTTCATATTACGGCAAGTAGTGAAGGACCAAGTCTTAGATCCATTAATCATTTTCAAAATGATAATAGGTATCCGTAGAAGAACCAGAGTAATTGACATGGCCCTGGATCAGTGGCAATTGGCCGACCATATGGTCGAAGCTTGAAGAACCGAAAATCAATGGAAAATCAATTGAGAAGAAATGTACTGCAGTGGCAGCCTCGTGTCGATAAGTGAATCGTATGGCGGCTCCCCACTAGAAAAAGTGATTATCTGGTCAGAGTAGCAGAAAGTAGATGGATGCAGGTGGCTCGGGAGCGTTTGGTGGGGCGTGTGGCGGAGCATGCGGCGGGGCGACGTGACAAACACTCGCTTTTGTTTTAGAGTCCTGAATGTCAACAGTCGTTGTAGAGGAAACACGCCACAAGCTAGGCATGTCGATTCACGGTTAAAAAAAAAATCGATCTCCGAATCGATTCAAATCGAACATACTTGAATAGATTGTCGATTAAATCGAGCATTAAAAGATCGATTTTCGATTAATCGCGACATTTTCAAACATTAAATTTCCAGAACTTGCGATTTTTTTCTTAAATTGAACTTTTATAATTACATTTTATGTTTTATAATTATACATTTGTTGCAGTTCATTATAACTACAGTATATAAATTGTCAGGCGCTAATGAAATATGTAAATAAGGATTTGAACAGCTGAAATAAACTTCCGTTGAGTTTGGATAAAACAATTAAATTGTGTTCACCAATATTTAAGAGGAGGTTCTTCTGTTTTGGAGCTAAAAGATTCTAACACTATAAGATAACCAACACGTGTTCTTTACTGGTTTAGGTATAAACAAATAGGCTGAATCCATTACGTGAAAAATAGCTCTTCATGTTGTGTCAATGCGTTGGTCTTCTACATCAGTCTTGTACTAGATTGTAGGATTGTTTTCTGCTTATTAGTACGTCAGGGTAGGTACGATTCTTTTACCAATTTCCTGTGTCCTGGTCTAATTAGAGAACCAGTATAATTACATTTTGCATGCCTTAATTGGCGAATCATAAAAACTATAACCAGTCAATTTAGTTTTAAATTTGGTATGATGATTTTTTCCTAATTTCGATAGGCCATAAGTTTGATTAGATAAAACATAGTCATTTATTTTATTGATATCTGTAATGACGACATAAGTAAATACTTACTAATGCTATTAATATTTTTTCGCTATTATACTTTCATTTACTCTCTAGGTGGTGCGTACAGATGCTAGAAGGCATGAATTTATGTAATAATGGGTTGGCTTATTAAGATAATTTTATTCAATACTAGCTGGTATCCAGCGCGTTGCTGCTGCAGAAGAAATTATTGTGGAATTATAGTTTTAAATTTCGCAGTTATTTTGTTTAATTAGGAGAGATGACGTATAAGTTTCAAATAAATTTATCAGTAGGAGTAACGCGCCACCTACTGTAAGTTAATTGCACTATGCCTTTAACTTTCGCGCAAGTGCAAGCAATAATTTAACTAAGTTTAAAGAAAGAAGTAATTAATAAGACTAAGTACGACCGGTTGTTTTTGCGTCCGCCAACAGCAAAAAATTAAAAAACTAAGACAACGCAGCCAGTTTAGGAACTTTATCGCTAGTTCTTGAATCAGATGAATCGGTCTGATTCGAGAGGTTTTGAATGGATTCATCGAATCGATGTGGAGTTCCAAATCGATCTGAAAAATCGATTATTGTACTCAATATAATCGATTTTTCGATTAATAGATTTTAGATCGACATATCAGTGTGGAGCGTTCGTTAGAGTGGGCCGTTTTTTAATATTTTTTATACAAGGGAGGGTGACAAATGAACACACAGTCCAACTGATGGCGAGTGAATACTATGTCCCATATACATTAAGTTTCCAAATACATTGCCATTGAGAAAAAAAATCAGAGGAATGGTATGGGAACGCATAGAAGACAAACAAACCAAAAAACGTCAGTCTTTTTTTTGTTACAGGTGTACTCAATTCTAATGTGTCAACTGTTGATCAGTACGGGCTTCATTGCTCTATTTCTATTCCACGAACCAACGAAGCGATGGGTGGCACAGAATAATTATTTATTGTAAGTAAAACTTTTTTTGTTTGATGAGAAGCGGACTCTGTGGCCCACATATTTGGTATAGTACCATTCATACGTGGTAGAGCCATGCTGCAGCTATATTAGTAGTATAGATGTAGCATGAATGGGTCGGCTCGACCGGGGTAGGACCACACTCCACGCTCACAGAATACCAGCGTAAAATAGCAGCTTAACTCTGCTGTGTTTCGTATGGTGATTGTAGAGAACCGGAGACCCTTTTTACTGGCAAAGAGGCATTCCATCTTAGTCCTCACGGGTGACAACGCATCTGCATCTTGAGTCTTTATTGAGGATAGATGTAGATGTCTATGGGTCGCAGTGGCCACTTACCATCAGGTGGACTGTGTGCTCGTTTGTCACCCTGTCCAATAAAAAAAAATACAAGATAAAATTATTAAACTTAATTTAAAAAAAATTATAGGAATGCTAGTACCTCTAGCTTTCTTTTTCTGCCTAGCCGGTTGTCCTGGTTGATAGTTCTCTAACTTATTCTGCAGTCAACGAAAAGTGTAACCAATACAGCAGTATTCCGACAAGGTGTAAGATTGCCAGGAAAATTAAAGGTGTTTGACATTTAACCTTATTCGTCATGGGTGACAATGAAGCTGGAGTCGTCTTTCTGGAAGTTGGCTTGACCATTACTATCGGAAGAATCATTTACTTTTGTTACTCCAAAGTTATGAATCCAATATTATGTTAAGATGTTGATGTAAAAGACGAAGCCTTTCGGAAACTTGATAAAAACTTTCAAATAAATTGTGTTTATTTCCCAAAGTTCAACCTTCAATGTAAATATAAAGTTCTAAAGTAGAAAGTTTTTCATAAAATACTTTCTTTGTGAAAAATAACTCAGACGGCATATTTTATTTTAAAACTTTTTTCTGGAAGTCAAGGACACAGTCCACTGTTAGGTAGATTGTAAGCGAATTCTGTGGCTAATGGACACCTACATCTCGGAGCCCCAGGTTATAATAATGTGGTGGTCACCATCAAAATAGTAGCCCTATATTGTTTTGCTATTTCTGTATTATGGCTGCAGCACGGATAGGCCGGGGAAGAAAAACTCTTGCATAGAATATCAGGGTGAAATATCAGCATAACCAGACTTCGCGTAAATATAAAGCCGCGTATCGATTACGGGCTCCTGGCGCGCGCGCCACGAATGACCGCGCCGATCAGTGGGTTCAGCGGAACGCGCTCCAAATGTTCGAAGTGTATCAACTAAGCGCAACTGACGCGCACGTCAGCCTTTCCAGTGTTTGACCGTTCAACATTATGTCAATGTGAATGTCAGTTGTCGGTCGTGTACGAGCAGCTGCTTCTTTCATAGTTCCATACATTTTCTCTGAGCGCTTTATTATGGTAAAAACTACTTTGGCTATTCCACATTTAAACTGTATAATTTTATTAATTTACGGCAAATTTGTTTATCCATAGCTCGGAATGCAACGAACAGAATGAAAACAATCGTACAAACTGGCGCGCGCGCCAATGTTCGACCTCTTGGAGCGCATAATCGATACGCGGCTTAAGAAATCATTAAGTAGGTAGCGGTTTTTAGTGCAGCTCAAGTTTTGTATCAACGCCATATGTATATAAAAATCTTACCTATTATTTTCTTTTTTACAGCTGGGTAGCGTTTGTGATTATGTTCGTGTGCCTGATTGCGATGTCCTGCTGTCCGGACGTACGGCGGAAAGCGCCCACAAATTTTATATTTCTGCTCATTTTTACGTTGGCGATGAGCTTCCTGCTTGGAATAAGCACAAGCGTCTATGATGTCTCAGAGGTGAGGTGAAAAGTCTCAAACAGATAACTTAGTGAGCGGAGTATACCTACATTAATTATAATTTATATTTCTTAATTAATAACGGATCTAAGGGTCCTATAATAATGTATACAGGCTGATACTAGGGCTGCCTCGCTTTTGCAGTGTATCCACAATGTTTGCGAATGCGTACACTGATTGTTTTTTATATACGGCGGCCTCAATGGAGACTAGCCTTCTGCGTAGGATAGGATTATAGTGCTGAAGTGTATGTGCAAGGATATGTGCACTGTCTGTTCCCTCACTCTTATAGTCCAATGGGACGTTAATACAACACGAAGGGAGAGAGATCAGGCGCAGGACCAACGGCTTTACGTGCTTTCCGAGGCACGGGGTGTGAGACACCGCCAAGTTTCTGACTGCGGGTTGTTACTGAGAATTTCTTTATTGAAAAACCCAATAACCGAGTTTTTGGCTCGACTGAACGAAACCTTATAAATAAGTAACAAGTCAAGTTTTTTATACAATCATCAGGAAGTGGTGCGCTTCCCAACTGAATCGCTTTCGATCTAGCAGCAACGCCAGAACGTTTTTGCTAGAACAGGTGGGACTCACCGATGCTGTGTCGCTGGATACGTCTGCATAGCACAAAAGCGTTGCGATGTATTTCATGCGCCACGAAATCGGTTACCCATCTCCAATTTTCCAAATCTTTGTGTTTTTGGTGTTCACTTGTTGTTTTTATTAACTTAAGATAAGTTTTAGTCAATTGTTAGATACTAATAAAGCTGTTCTGAAATAAATTCATTCATTCAATCATAACTTTCCATCTGGTGGTGTTTTAATTTGGGCCATATCTCCTAAGGATTTTAACCCTACTGAGAAAACATTCTTTTTGTTTTTCTACTAGGAAAAGTCTACTGCTGGACATGTAAACTCATATAGTTATTCTATTTCACGATGAAGTTTTGACTTTGATTGTTGTGAGCCGTGCACATACACATTGTGTTAGTGTGCGTAGGCTGCGGGCGCTCGGGAGTAGCGCTCCCGAGGCCTACGCAACTACATGGCTGTAACTGTATGTGCACGACTAAAGGCGGCTCTTCACGTCGGTCAACATACTGGCGAATGAGTTGGCCATAACGATGGCCATCGTGTAGAGCGGGTGTTTATGCTTACGTTGGTGTGTCTTGGAATGATGATCCACAAGTTGGCGCGAGATCCGTGTGGTGTCGGTTTTTTACAAAAGATCAAAGGGTTGTGGCAGAGTATTGGCCGCCGCGTCCACACGTAAGGCGCACGTTCAGTTTGTTACGACTACGAGCACCCAGAGTGATCGCACGCACCTGATCTAAATTTTATATGCACGCATCGTAACTAGTGTCTACATAATGGCAGTAACAATGACCAATGAAAAAATTTTTCGCTTTATAGAGCCCTACCAAGCCGAAAATTGTTTGTGAAACACAAGTCTTTTTTTCAAAAAAACGTTACCTCCACACTAGGATTTACTCCTGTATCGTGGAGGCAGTTTATAAACATAAATTGCTTAAGGACAAACATCCAGACCCGGAGAAATTATTTGCACGCCATACAAATACTTGTTCGGTGCGGGATTCGAACCCGCTGCCCCCAGCGCAGCAACTCATTGCTAAGCCACTACGCCACGGAGTCGTCAAGAAATAAAATTTAATTTTTTCCATTTCTTTTTGATTACCCTTTTTTTATACACATTCGCGTTGTAGTGGTATGCTGTGAATAAATAAACCGCAGCAGCCGTTAGCGCCTCAATATCCATTTTAATAAACTCGTCCGCACATTGGCCTGAACCGAAGCAAACTGAACGACCTTTCAACGTGTGGAAGCGATTACAAATTTTTGGCCAATATCTTTGCCAACACATTCGCCACTATGTTGGCCAAGGTGAAGAGCCGCCATAAGAATATCCAAAGTCAAAACTTCATAGTGAAATTGATTGACGGTCGCAGTACGTGACATTACGAACCTTTGACTCTGCTGCCCATCGCCGGTCTGGGTATTTCGTCTGGCGCAAACGAGATGGTATACCGCCATCTAGCGGAAGCCCTAAGATTTATCTCGCGCAATTAATCGCCCTGACAAGCGTGCCGATTAAGGCAAATTCTTAATACAACGGGAGAGGCTCATATACAGCATATGGACTTATATTGGCTGAAGAAGATGGTGTCTACGGGCTACATTTCCCACTTTTTGCATGGTCTTAAGAGCTGCTTCAGATTATGTATTGTTAACAGGTGATGATGGCGGTTGGCATAACTGCGGGAGTCTGTCTTGCGCTGACTCTGTTCGCCTTCCAGACTAAATGGGACTTCACTATGCTGGGTGGAGCGCTGGTCGCTGCCAGCATGGTGCTGCTCTTGTTTGGTAAATATATCCTTTGTATAGGTAACTAATGAAAACCATACCATAAACATAAAGCCAGAAATGAGAAGAGGCCTGTGTCCACGAGTGAGACGCATATAGACTTTAACTTTACTTAATGCCGCTGAAGGGGATCAATTCTAAATAATTTACAAGTTAATTAAGTTACAAGGTCGTCACACCATACGGGACCGCCCTACACTTTGCTTACTGGTACGAAACAGCTGCTGGAGGACCTTTCTTTCCCATCGGTTGCCGCTTCAGTTTATTGATAGGCTGGGCTATGATTGGTTAGCCTGTGGCCGTAGAAAGGAAAAGGGGAGATGTCCCGCCGGGCAAGGTCTTCTGCCTGGGGAGCGGCCAAGGTTCTAAGTGGTAGTTCGGAGCTATTCTACATATTATATACTGCTTTACTTCGGAACTTTGATAGCGTGATTTAGGCTTCGATGTGCGACGACAGCGCTGTCACAAACCTGGTTCTTTTGCGGATATCCTCATTACGAAGTCTATCACGCAGAGAAAGCCCATTCATATCTATATGTCATCACTGGCAACAGGCACTGGTTGTGTATTTTATAACTATTGTTTATTTGTATGTATTTATTGAGTATTTAAATCAATATTTTCAGGTATCATTACTATATTCATCCCGAGGAATAACATAGTGAACCTGGTTTACGCATCAGCTGGTGCCCTATTGTTCTCTCTTTACCTGGTCTACGATACACAGCTGATGATGGGTGGCAAGCACAAGTATAGCATTTCTCCAGAAGAATATATTTTCGCTGCTCTAAACCTCTATTTAGATATCATCAACATATTCATCTTTATTCTGTCAATTATTGGCAGCTCGAAAAATTGAATTGTCACTTTGTAAAGTAATGGTTGTATCTTTTGTAACTTTAAGAATAGAATGTATCACATCATATAATGGGAACAAAAGCGGGTCTAAATAAATAATTTTCGTTCTAAGAATTAAAAAATATACTTATAAACTTTTCAACATCTTGTCATTTTAAATAGAGCCATGGTAGCTCCGAGGCTAAACGCCTCCTGTAAATTTAACAGTACGCGAGCAATTCATGTTACATTTCCGTCGGCTATTATTAACTAGCTGTGCCCCACGATTTCACCCGCGTTTATCACGCGTCTGAGCCGCGCGACATGATAAGTTTTCATTACCTCATAAACTATGCGTCCAAATAACATACTATAAATAGTTAAACTTTATCTTCATAAAATTGTCTTGATTATGAAGTAACTTTTGTTCGTAAGGATTAATATGCCATGCCTAATAATAACGCTCATATATAACCATTTAATTTTCAATAATTTTGGCGTAAAATACCTTATTGTGCCTTTGTTCTTACAAGAAATAGGCATCTTATGGAATCGCGGACTTTTTTTAGATGGAGAAAAGATCAATATATTTGAAGAACATTATGTTTACGTTACGTATCCACCATTACGCCAGCGCATGCGGATAAAGTAATTCAGGAGCGCTTCTTCTTCCGTAAGGGTAGCTGAGAGGTGAAGCCTGTGCGCATCTGCTGGGTGTATAAAGGCAGGAACTGTAACTTTACAATTTTTATTTTTTATTTTCGTGTATAGTGTATTTTTCTATTAAAGACCACGGTTAACGATAGAGATTACATTTATACTTCATACCGTTGCTGTTATAGCCTATCGTAAGACAAATGAACATAGGCTTCGCCCATACATTGCCTTATAGACATTATAGAAGAGATATTCACCATATTATGCCACGCTTGGGAGGCGGGATGGAAACAGCAGTTTTTTTTGTTTGTGTCTCCCTCTGTCGCCTTTTACGACACTCCCGGGATGATATGGTTTATTGGATTCTTACACCGCCACTACACGGTTTTTGTTCATACCCGTATATACAACGTTTGAAAATAAAGACAATTACTATTTAAAAGTGGTGTGACATTCCTTTTATAATCATCATTTCGTATATAATATAAATCCATAAATTATCTCGTATAATGTCATCATACGTGGATTATTATAAGTATGTATGTTATAATTAATATTTTAAGGAATGTGGTTTTAATTAAATGCTATATTTTACGATATATATATTGTAACGTATAGTTACTGAATTACCTGTTTATTGCGTTTATTCTAAGTACATCAAAATATCTTAGATACAAGTTTCAATTCTTCATAAATTATTTTAAATTGAAATTAAATTCATAATTTAATTGTAAGTTATTCAAGAAATAAAATATAAAATGTAACTTAGTAAATGGCGTTATAAATGCCATTGAACTGCAGTCCCTTATATTATCTGTTCTGTCTCAACAAGCGATTGGATAGCAAATAGCAATTGTTATTTTATATATATGGTATTTTGCCGAGGTTTGATGTATTTATTGTAAAGTCATATTTAACATAATATGTACTGGCACTGTTAAATGTAAGATGTAAGATGATGATGATGTAAGATGAACTAAATGTGCATTTATTATACCTGTAATTGTGATAAAAAAAATAAAGAATAGTGATGAATTTTATTTTATTTTAAAACATTTGTTTTTCTGACTGAACTTCTATAAAGCTATTAATTTTAATAAAGCTAAACTTATTGTATGTAATAGGTTCCTGGTATCTGTCTACTCTGCGACATTATGTGTGCTAAATCATTGGGCGCCAGTCTCATTATTTGACAAATTAATATCTAAGTATTTATTATTATTATTTTTTATTTTTTTATTTATCTAGACTAATTATGGAAATTAATTATTTTTATATAAAAAAATTAAGGATTGTTTTATAATGTAAAATAAAATATAATTTATAACTGCAATTTTTTTTTATAGGATTAGGGTGACAAACGAGCACACAGTCCACCTGATGGTAAGTGGTTACTGTGGCCCATAGACATCTACATCTATGCTCCATTACGAATTAAAATGCAGGTGCGTTGTCACCCGTGAGGACTAAGATGGAATGCCTCGTTTCCAGTAAAAAGGATAAAAATTGTTATCACTTGATCTTAATGAAACTCCATCTTAATTTTTTATGTTTTGGATTGACATATCTACTTGTTTCACTTATATTTTAATTTGTAAACTATAAAAATCTACTGGTTTCGCCTAACAGTAACACCACTTTGATACATTACACTGATGATATCATATAAGGTACGTGAGGGTAATATGGTCACCTTAAGCTTTGCCGCCTTATAAAACTAAGAGGAGGACAGAGACAAATAAACAATGTCGTATGATATAACTAATAAAGAAAAAAATGACAAACAAGCCTTGGCAATAATTAGCAACACTTCGAAAAATCAACTTAAAAAACTAACTATAGTAGTACTAAGTATAGTAGTAGTACGTGAGGGTAATATGGTCATCCGGTTAATATGGTCACTTTCTTATAACTCAAAAACTACAGCGTCGTTTGCATAGAACGCTCTGTGATACGATAGCTCTTGATCAGTCTATCAAATAATAAAGGGTCAAAAAGGCGCTCCTGTATCGACGCCAATTTGACAATTGATATTATTGTAAAAAATTTAGTAGATTTTTGTATTGTTTAGTGTAGTTAGTTTTTTTAAGTAGATTTTTCATAGTGTTCCTAATTATTTCCCAAGCTTGTTTCCTATTTTTTTTCTAAATTTATTAGTTATAGTATACGACTTTGTGTTTTTGTCGCTGTTCTCCTCCTAATTTTGGTTTTATAGGGCGATAAAGCTTAAGGTGACCAACACTCACTTACTATAATATCAACTGTCAAAATGGCGTCGAAAAAGCGGCGGCCTTTTGACCCTTTATTATTTGAATGACTGATGAAGAGCTATTGTATCACAAAGCCATCTATGCAAATTAGACTGTGGTTTTTGAGTTATAAGAAAGTGACCATATTAACCGGATGACCATATTACCCTCACGTACTTTATGATGTTACTTTGATGAAACAAGTGCATGTGTCAATTCAAATTACAAAAAATGAAATAAAAATATTTTATTATTTTGAGCAAAATAGACAGAACATTATCGAAACTGCTCAACTAAGTTATTGTAAGAGACCACGCACACGCATTCACGCACACATAATGCATCTAAAGACATTTGCAACTTGCAACCAACATGGTTTTCAGGTGAGTGTGTTATGTCATTGATGTATAATGTATTTTTTTTTTAGAAAAAGGGTGACGAGCGAGCACACAGCCCACATTGTTGGTAAGTGGGTGCTGTAGCCTGTAGACTTATATATCATCTACGCTTAATTAAGAATCAAGATGCAGATACGTTGTCATCCCTGAGGATTAAGATGGAATGCCTCGTATCCTGTATAGTCTCCGATTCTCTACACTCACCATACGAAACACAGTAACATTGAGCTGCTATTTTAGGCTGATATTCTGTGAGAGCGTGGTCCTTCCCTGGTCGAGCCGACGTGCTACAACCATAATATAGCTGCAGCATGACTCTACCACGTATAACGTACTATCATAGTACATATTACTTCAATCACTTTTACAAGAAGTTGAACCTACGTAAAGTTCTATCTTTCTTTGTTGATCGGAGTTTGCAGCAAATTAAGATGCAATACCGATACTGTTAATTCATATAATACGTGAGGGCAATATGGTGCTATGGTCATGTGGTTAAAATGGCCACCTTCTTATTACTCAAAAACGGCTGCCTTGTTTGCAGCAAAAGGGCGCCGCTACAGCTATATTATTTTAACTACAGGCCTGTCGCCATCACCTCCTTGTTCTCCAAAATAATAGAATCCATTATTAACTGCCAGCTCATGCGGTACCTTGAGGATCACCAGCTGATTAGTGACCGCCAATACGGTTTTTGTCGGGGTCGATCAGCTGGTGATCTTCTGGTCTACCTGACTCATAGATGGGCGGCGGCAGTAGAGTCCAAGGGGGAGGCGTTGGCCGTTAGTTTGGACATTGCGAAATTCTTCGATCGGGTTTGGCACAAAGCGCTTCTTTCGAAGCTCCCTTCCTATGGGCTTCACAAGAAATTGTGCAATTGCATCATCAGCTTCCTTGCAGATCGGAGCGTCAAGGTCGTTGTAGACGGTACATGCTCTGACTACAAGCCTATTAACACTATTGTTCCACAAGGCTGTATGCTATCACCAACACTGTTTCTTCTGCATATCAATGATATGTTGCTAACTGGTAAGATTCATTGCTATGCGGATGACAGCACTCGTGATGTTCTGTTTCAAGGCACTTCCCTTCTTGCCTCAGCCAGTGTCGGAATCCTCGGAGTCGACATATCGAGTGACGTGCAGTTTCGTGGTCACTTGGAAGAGAAGGCCAAATTGGCCTCTAAACAGCTTGGCGTGCTCAGCAGAGCGGGACAGTATTTCATGCCAGCACACCGCCTGCAACTTTACAAGGCGCAGGTTCGGCCTCACATGGAATACTGTTCCCATCTCTGGGCAGGGGCTCCCAAGTGCCGGCCCCTTCCACTTGACCGCATCCAGCGCAGAGCAGCTCAAATCGTCGATGACCGAGTCCTTTCCGATCGGCTCGATTCATTGGCACTGCGAAGAGATGTTGCATCCCTTTGCATTTTCTTTCGCATTTACCACGGGGTGTGCTCTGAGGAATTGTTCGGATTAATCCCAGCCGCCAAATTTCACGAACGCACATCGCGGCAGAACTCCCAATACCATCCACACCATCTGGATGATTGGCAGTCCACTACTGTGCGATTTAGAAGATGTTTTCTTGCTCGCACGACTTCCTTGTGGAATCGTTTACCTTCAGCGATTTTTCCGGACCGATACAACTTAGGGACCTTCAAGAAAAGAGCCTACTCCTTTTTAAGAGGCCGGCAACGCATCTGCAATTCCCCTGGTTCCTCTGGTGTTGCAGTTGTTCATGGGCGACGGTGGTCACTCACCATCAGGTGAGCCGCATGCTCGTTTGCCCCCTCTCCTATAAAAAAATATATTATGGTTGTAGCACGAATGGGTCGGCTCAACCGGGGAAGGACCACACTCTCACAGAATACCTGCGTAAAATAGCATCGTATGGTGAGTGTAGAGAACCGGAGACCCTTTTTACTGGAAATGAGGC
Organism: Parnassius mnemosyne; assembly: GCA_963668995.1. Lineage (NCBI taxonomy): Eukaryota > Metazoa > Arthropoda > Insecta > Lepidoptera > Papilionidae > Parnassius > Parnassius mnemosyne. The sequence goes on along the minus strand of CAVLGL010000080.1, from coordinate 8,563,294 downwards.
ATTCCATCTTAGTCATCAAGGGTGACAACGCATCTCCATTTTGATTCGTAATCGAGGATAGATGTAGATGTCTATGGGCCACACTACCATCAGGTGTACTGTGTGCTCGTTTGTCACCCTTATCCTATAAAAAAAAAGTTTACATTGTATTAAAGACAAACTTACTAGAAACACTCAGTTGGTAGTAAGTATTTTCATAGTTTTTTTAATAGATTGTTCGTAGTATTCCCAATTATTGCCAAAGTTTATTTGCCATATTTTTGCATGCCTTAAGCGAAGCAAGGTATGTTCTACTATCGCCTAAAAATTAAGATTCCAACGTTTTATCGAATGAAATCGTATCTAGCAATCATATTATACATATAAATGATATAAAAAGCACATTGTTAGAAAGATAAATGATTGTTGAACTTATTAATATATTTTTTTAATTGATTAATTGCTATTTTTAAATAAAAAAGAGGTTTTAGTGGCTTATGGTGTGGATTTATGAAGGCCCCCCAAGGCTTGTAAACACGATAACTTTTGAAAATATCAATTGTTTAACTCAATCTAGTTTTTAATCTCTTCATCTATCATGTGGGAAGCCACTGAATGTAAATGGCAGTTTAATTTTGTTTTGTTTAGCTATAATTAATTTTTTTCGACTCCAAAATGGCGAAATTTTCGTTGATTTGGTAGCCTTGTATGTAGATTATTTCTGTAAATAGGCGGAAGCCGCCGCTTGAGGCATGCCCAATTGGATTATCAATTTTTGAAAACTACTTGCGAAGTTTTATGGAACAATGAAACTAAGGCCAAGTTGGAGTTAGCCAAATGACATTCTCGATAGTTAATTCTGTAGATAACTATAAAAATAAATGAGAATTATCTTTATCTGAAATTCCAGTCACGTGACAGTCGCTGACTTAGCGTCGATTTAATTCTTTTATTTTTTAATATATTAGCTGTTATAGTATACAATTTTGAGTTTTTTTAGTCTGTCCTCCTCTTAGTTTCGCTTTTATAGGGCGGTAAAGCTTAAAGTGACCATATTATCCTCACGTACCTTATTATTATTACGAATAAAATAAACTAGTTCCCATAGCTCTTGTTAATGACTTCATTTTAGTTTCAAAAATGATATCTTTGTGTAAGTTCTAAGGTTCTGGAATTTAATGATAAGTACAACATATAAAAATTATTAGAATTTTGGATTAAGAATTAAATTGCGAAAGCGTTAAGGACTAAAATGCAATGTATAAAAATAGTTTCTGATTCGAGTGACTCACCATAGGAATCGCAGCAATATTTTGCTGCTATTTTACTTTGGAGATCTAGCTGATACCCTCGACTTCGTCCACGTTGCTTGATATGTCAAGAAAACACACATCACTGAATGCGTAGTGCTTGTAAGAATCGCTGTTTCTTAAAACTTTAATAATAACTTCATATTAAATGAAAATATCACAATATTTTTTTTGCAGATAAAGAAATAAAACTTAAAACTTAATGGAAATCTATCTATAATTTTTACAAGCTTTTCATCATCATCATCATTACAGCCCTTCACAAGTCTACTGCTGAACATAGGCCTCCCCAAAAGAATGCCACAAAGCACGGTCCTGAGCCACCTGCATCCATCGACTTCCTGCATGTCTTACCAGGTCGTCACTCCATCTCGTGGGGGGACGCCCTACACTTCGCCTACCGGTACGAGGCTGCCACTCGAGAACCTTTCTTCCCCATCGGTTGTCGGTTCTTCGAGCTATATGGCCGGCCCACTGCCACTTCAGCTTACTAATTCGTTGGGCTATGTCGGTTATTCTGGTTCTACTGCGGATATCCTCATTCCTAAGTTTATCACGCAGAGAAACTCCGAGCATAGCCCTCTCCATAGCTCGCTGAGCGACCTTGAGCTTCCTCATACGGCCAGCAGTGAAGGACCACGTCTCAGTTCCGTAAGTCATCACTGGCAACACGCACTGGTTGTACAATTTCGTTTTAAGGTTTTGAGGTATGTCTGACGAGAAGATGTGTCGTAGCTTCCCGAACGCTGCCCAGCCGAGTTGAATCCGTCGATTTTATTTACTAGCTTTTATTTACTAGCAATGTAACTGTTTGTTCGGGTAGAATCTTGCAACTCAATTTTGAAGCAGATATCTTCAATCGATTGAGCTGAAATTTTGTATACACGTTAAGTTTGGATGACAATGTATGGTTATCTGTGTGACGTCATTCTAAATCCAACATGGCGGAACACCCAAGATGGCGGACTAGTTATTTTTAATGCACTCCTACAATATGGGTATCAAATGAAAGGGCTTGCTTAGTGTAACTCGAAAAATAAAGCGACTTCACTCTAAATTCAATATGGCGGACTTCTAAAGATAGCGGACTATGTTTTTATGCTTTCCTACGGTGAGGCCGTCCCGACGACTGAGTGGCATTAGGATGTAACATGATGTCATTCATTACAGCCCTTCACAAGTCCACTGCTGAACATAGGCCTCCCCCAAAGAATGCCACAAAGCACGGTCCTGAGCCACCTGCATCCATCGACTTCCTGCATGTCTTACCAGGTCGTCACTCCATCTCGTGGGGGGACGCCCTACACTTCACCTACCGGTATGAGGCTGTCACTCGAGAACCTTTCTTCCCCATCGGTTGTCGGTTCTTCGAGCTATATGGCCGGCCCACTGCCACTTCAGCTTACTAAGCCGTTGGGCTATGTCGGTTACTCTAGTTCTACTGCGGATATCCTCATTCCTAAGTTTATCACGCAGAGAAACTCCGAGCATAGCCCTCTCCATAGCTCGCTGAGCGACCTTGAGCTTCCTCATACGGCCAGCAGTGAAGGACCACGTCTCAGTTCCGTAAGTCATCACTGGCAACACGCACTGGTTGTACAATTTCGTTTTAAGGTTTTGAGGTATGTCTGACGAGAAGATGTGTCGTAGCTTCCCGAACGCTGCCCAGCCGAGTTGAATCCGTCGATTGACCTCTCGGTCGAAGTTGGACTTACCTAGTCGGACTATTTGTCCCAGGTAAACATACTCGTCAACAACTTCGAGCTTAGTGCTCCCAACAACTACCGGCATAGGTGTGACATGGACATTAAACATGATCTTTGTTTTGTCCATGTTCATCTTAAGACCTATCCGTTGGGAAACACTATTGAGGTCATTGAGCATAGTGTTTAGGTCCTCCAGCGATTCTGCCATAAGGACTATATCGTCGGCAAATCGAAGGTGAGTGATGTACTCGCCATTGATGTTGATACCGTATCCTTTCCAGTCCAGAAACTTGAAAACGTCTTCCAATGCAGCGGTGAAGAGTTTCGGGGATATGACGTCACCCTGTCTTACACCTCTCTGCAATTGGATAGGTTTCGTACTCTGGTTCTGTACTCGGATAGCCATCGTAGCCCTACTGTACAAGCACTTCAATACTTCGATATACCGACAGTTAACTTGGCACCGCAGACCTTGAAGACCTTGAAGGGACTGCAGCACCGCCCAAATTTCGACAGAATCAAAGGCTTTCTCATAGTCCACATACGCCAGACATAGTGGCAAATTGTACTCTTCGGACTTCTGTACAATTTGCCGAAGGGTATGTATGTGATCTATGGTGCTAAAGCCATTTCGGAAACCGGCTTGTTCGGGAGGCTGAAAGTCGTCAAGTCTGCGCGCGAGACGATTCGTAATGACTCTCGAAAACAGCACGTAGACGCGGCTCAGAAGGGAAATCGGTCTGTAGTTCTTCAAGAGAGCGTTGTCACCTTTCTTGAAGAACAAGACCACCGCACTTCTGCTCCACGCCTCCGGTGTAATGCCACCATGGAGAACGGAATTAAAGAGCTTCTGAAGGACTTCAAGTACCGGTCTTCCACCCGCTTTCAGAAGCTCCGCTGTAATTCCATCCTCGCCTGGGGCCTTACCGTTTTTAAGGTGCTGGAGAGCCATTCTAATCTCGCTCAGACTGACGTCCGGGATATCTTCGGAATAGTGTCGGATGAGACTCGCTCTTGGATCGTTACTCACACTTGCGTGTGGCTCCAACGATGATGTGTACAGCTGCCCATAGAACCTCTCAATCTCACTCAAAATCTCAGGTGTCCCGGAAACGATGCTGCCACATTCTGTCTTCAGCTTTGACAGTTGGCTCTTTCTGGCAGACAGATCTCTGGCAAAGACTTTGGAGCCTTGATTCCGCTCGATCGCTTCTTCAATACGAGCTGTATTGAAGTTGCGTAAGTCCCGCCGCATGCATTTGGAGATCTGTCTGTTCAGATGCCTGTATGCTGTCAAGTCTGTTGAAGAATGTAGCTTCATCTCCCGTCTAACAGCCATGAGATTAAGAGTGTGATCGGAGAGTTTTTGTGTTCTTCTGCGGCGGGTCTTGCATAACTTAGCTCCGACCGCATGGACAGTTTCCACGAGCTTGTCATTCATATCGTCCACTTCATTGCAGTCTTCCAGGCACTGAAAACGGTTTTGTAACTCGAGCTGAAAGGTTTCGGGACTTTGGAACAGAGCACGAGGGGGACGGAGCGTTGACTTCATTAGACGAGACCTCTCCAACTTAACGTTTAGGTTCAGTGTGCCTCTAACCATTTGGTGATCGCTACCAGTTTTCACCCTCGCGATCACGGAGACATCACTGAACAGTTGTCGTCTGGTCGTCATAATGAAGTCAATCTCATTTTTTGTCGAACCGTCGGGGCTCGACCAGGTCCACTTCCTGTGGGGCCGCTTCTGGAAGAAAGAGTTCATCATAAAGAGTCCCTCTTTCTCCATGAAGTCGGCCAACTGCTGGCCCCTTGGGTTCCGTTGCCCTATTCCAAATTTCCCTACTTTCAGCTCGCCGTTTTCTCTTGTGCCTAGTTTTGCATTGAAGTCTCCCATTAACACCGTATATTAGGTTTTAGAGGAATGCATGGCTCTAGAGATATCCTCATACATTTCCTCCACCTCCTCATCGGGGTGTGCCGAGATTGGTGCGTAAACCTGTATGACCTTCAGCGAATACCGTTTGGTGATTCTGAGTATAAGGTACGCAACCCTCGTCGACACACTCCCGATCTTTACAATGTTGTTAACGAGAGACTTGTGGACGATAAATCCGACACCTCCTTGGGACAGATGGTCGCCCTCCCGGTGATAGAGCAAGTTGCCGGATTCGAGGATTACCGTGTCCTCCCCCTCTCTTCGGACTTCGGATAATCCTATAATATGCCAGCGCAACTTGTCTATCTCTTCTTCCAGCTCCACGATCTTCTCGTCAGTCCTCAGGGTGCGTGCGTTGTACGTTGCCAGGTCGAGTCGTCTAAGGTTGCAACCAAACCTCCACCGGAGATTCTTAGTACCCCCTGTCCCGCCGTTACCATGGTCGCCACCGTAGCCAGGAATAGCGGGGCCGCCGGGGACTGGGGGCCGTCTGTTTGTTGCTTTATTCATTGGGGGGGTATTTGCCATAGTTTATTGTAATTTTGGCTATTATCAGGACGATGCTGCTGCCCATCTCCTGCCTGTATCCCTTTGTCGCCTTTTACGACACCCACGGGAGGATTTGGGGTAGTGGATATTCTTGACCGCCACTACACGGCAATCCGTCTGAAATGTTGGTGTACTGGGGTTATGGAGTCCTCAAATATGATATTGAGGTCGAATTGCTCGAGTCTGTGGCATTAGTTGGTAAACTTTGACTGTCGAAAGGTCTGGTGAATGGTGTCATTGGACATATTACAGAAATCATATGGCTCTGCTTCTAGAGAGCACAAATGTATGATACTGACATACCATCCGTCCGTATAGACTTCGGTAAAGACGGTGTTCATCTCATTAAACACAAGACTGTACAATTTTCAACAAAATATAGTCACGGCACTGCAGAACGAAGAATGCTTATATTAAGTTGGGCTTGTACAGTACACAAAATGCAGGGTAGTACTGTCGACCATGCCGTTGTATACTTAGGTTCGCAGCTCTTCGCTGCTGGTCAAGCATACGTGGCCTTAAGTAGGGTAAAATCATTAGAAGGTCTCCTTATTGAAGAGCTAGACTGTTCGAAATTAACCGACAAACGACCTTGCAACAATGATGTGTTGAATGAGACGATCAGACTGAGAAACCTGTCCAGCGATAACTATAAAGTAAAAAATAAATTAAAAGTAAAAAAAACTTTTTTTAAAACAAGCTTTTATTTAAATGCGCTAAAAAGAATAAAATAAACTTTTCCTTAAAAACTTTTACTATCAACTTATAACGTCATTACACAATTTATGTGATATAAAAGCTTGAGCTATGATCAGTGTCTCCCAACGGATAGGTCTTAAGATGAACATGGACAAAACAAAAGTCATGTGTAAAGTCCATATCACACCTATGCCGGTAGTTGTTGGGAGCACTAAGCTCGAAGTTTTTGACGAATATGTTTACCTGGGACAAATAGTCCGATTAGGTAAGTCCAACTTCGACCGAGATTAAGGTTAATCGACGCATTAAACTCGGCTGTACAGTGTTCGGGAGATTACGACCTACATATCTTCTCGTTAGGCATACTTCAAAACAAGATTTTACAACAAGTGCGTGTTGCCAGTGGTGACGTATGGATCTGAGACGTGGTCCTTTACTGCTGGCCGTATGATGAAACTCAAGGTCGCTCAATGAACTATGGCGAGGGTTATGCTCGGCGTTTCTCTGCGGGATAGACTAAAAAACAAGGATATCCGCAGTAGAACCAGAGTGACCGACATAGCCTAACGGATTAGTAAGCTGAAGTGGCAATGGGCCGGCCATATAGCTTGAAGAACCGACAAGCGATGGGGAAAAATGGTTCTTAAGTGGCAGCCTCGTACCGGTAGGCGAAGTGTAGGGCGACCCCCACTAGATGGAGGTACGATCTGGTGAGATACGCAGGAAGTCGATGGATGCAGGTGGCTCAGGACTGTGCTTTGTGGCATTCCTTGGAGAAGGTCTATGTTCGGAAGTGGACTTGTGAAGGGTTGTAATGATAATGATGGTTTTTATCCCTTTTTATTAAAACTACTTATTTTTTTGTAAACATATATTAAATTTTCATATATATATACTGTATTTTATGCAGCCACCACACGAATTACCGAAATAGCAAATATATATTACGCAACATATTCATAACAGAAGTTATCTATCAAAACAGTATCCACTTTCACTGCGACACTATATTTAAACTCTGTTCATTAATCTTATCACACATTATGTCAACTTGTATAGCATATAACGCGTTACAATTATAGTCAAAAGACAGCTTCAATCAACGTAGTGTTGTAATTAATTATCTTAAGATAACGTTAACTCATAGCGTTATCCTTTTTTGTTTAAAAAATTTAGAATTGTATTATGTTCTTATATTGTGTGCAACTTTTCAAAAATAAATAAAATAAATAAACTACAGTTTCAAACTTATAAACAGTCACACAAACAAACCACTGTAAATAGACATAGACATGCATTAATTCAGTAACTTACACTCATACAGTTTTTATACAGAACATAAAATTATACCTACATAAAACATCAAATATAAAAATGAATAAGAGAAAATAGACATAAAATAATCCGATTCCATGAGTGATGTGATGCTGAAAAGGGCACTGACTACACATAATGCTATCGCACTGTTGCGGTAGCGTTGGTTTTCAGCAATGCCTATTGGGGTTGGAATCGCCCGCAAGGATAGTGTGTACGCTTTATTTCTATATTCGAGAAAGATTTTATCAAAATAATTAATAAAATAATGGACATGCAAAAGAATGGGAACTTTAGTTACGCAGTATACATAATATTATGTTTGAAGTACCACTATTGTAATTTATTATACTAAAGTACTATAAGTCTAATAACTTCCTTACTTATACTCCTTTTCTGCATGACACTTTTTAACTATTTGTGCCGAGAATAATTGATGTAAAGAGCCAGTATAAATACAGACTTGAAGGCATTCTATCTTAGTCCTCAGAGGTGACTATGTATTTGTAGCCTTTTAGTTCTTTGTTTTAAGTTGGTTGCAGGTGTCCATGGGCTGTAATAGCCACTTACCATTATATGGACTGTAAATTAAGTTTGTTTGTCGCTTCAATTAAAAAAAAAAGGTTAACACAATAATCTGTATATTTGTAAATAAAAAGAGCTTTATCATGTATAACATAAAGTAGGAAATATGATGTGAACGGAAAAATCGCATATTAACATTCGTCATGTTTATTTGTGACTTCAAACAAAAAATAATGTACCAACAGTCTTATTTAAATAATCGTACCTAAAAACATTATTTTCAAAAATTAGTTTTATAACTATTATTATATAAATATCACGCTAATAACAGTTAAAACGCTCTACCCAACAGCTAAGGCACATCACTAAAAATAATGATAACTGTAAACATACGTTATCTTTTATAACTCCAATTCATTTAGTTCACTAAGGGATCGCACACACAATGTATTTATTTATTGTGGCCATATTGTTTGTCCTTTTAATATTGTACGCAGTTAAAAAGAAAGATCCCGAACCTATATTTGGAATATACTCAGTGCCCGGGAAGTGGTATTATTTGAAATATGCATTGTTTGCATGCCTTTATTACTTTCGAAAGGTACGTTATTTTTTATGTTTTTTTTTCATAATTTTATTTTAAATACAATAATTCGATTTTTAAATTTCTTATTTCATATTAGAATGCATCTACTGCAACTACTTTCTTGTTTTTAAGACGTCTTAATATTTTAATATCACTTATCATTAGTGATAGGTGTTATTAAATGTGAAAATTTTTATTACCTAAGAAGCTGTTTATAACAAATTTTGTTGATTCATTCAATACAGAGTACTATCAAAAGTGCACTGTTAAACATAGTGTGAGTGCTCTGAGGAATTGTTCGGACTAATTCCAGCCGCTCAATTTCACCATCGCACATCGCGACAAAACTCTTTTTAACTTTTTTTACGTGGTAGAGCCATGCTGCAGCTATATTACTGGTATAGTTGTAGCACTTATGGGTCGGCTCGACCTGGGAAGGACCACGCTCTCACAGAATACCAGCGTAAAATAGCAGTTTAATGCTGATGTGTTTCGTATGGTGAGTGTAGAGAACCGGAGACCCTTTTTGCTGGAAAAGAGGCATTCCATCTTAGTCCTCACGGGTGACAACGCATCTGCATTTTAATTCGTAATCGAGGATAGATGCAGATGTCTATAGACCACAGCAACCACTTACCATTAGGTAGACTGTGTGCTGGTTTGTCACCCTTATCCTATAAAAAAAAAACTCGCAATACCATCCATACCATCTGGATGTTTGGCGGTCCACCACTGTGCGATTTAGAAGAAGTTTTCTTCCTCGCACAACTTCCTTGTGGAATCGACTACCAACAGAGGTTTTTCCGGACCGATACGACTTTAGAGCCTTCAAGAAAAGAGCCGCTTCTTTTTTAAAAGGCCAGCAACACATCTGCAATTTCCTTGGTGTTGCAGTTGTTTATGGGCGGCGGTTGTCACTTACCATCAGGTGAGCCGCATGCTCATTTGCCCCCTCTGTTATAATAAAGGCCCATACTCACGCTTTGATGTGTGGTAGTAGATTCTTTATATTATTCTCTATATTCTCGATATTCTTACGCCGTCACTACGGAGAACATTTTCACCGACTTGCGAGCGATTTGTTTCCTCAGAACTTTTTTCTAGGTTCTATTTTGATGACTCTTTTGTTATTTTCACGAATTTTGAAATTTCTTTGATATTGCGTCACAATCCAAGGGATAGATTCTATTTTATATTAAAAACCTCATCCTACTCTAGGATTTGTCCCTGTACTTTGACAATTAGACAAAAATATCCCGTAGCAAACGGTTGTAAAACAAACAAACAATTGGACGTAGTAATACAAAAATGTTCCAACCCACAAGTCATTTAAAAATCTTCGCGAAGATGTCAAAATAAGTGGTTCTGTATATTTAACTCATTTTTGATTGTCACTCGCATGACTGACTTGACATTGGCAGAATTATTTTAAGAGAAGCCAAAAAGTAAAGAAAAAGAAGAAAAACTAATTTTTGAATGATTTGTGGGTTGGAACGTTTCTGTATAACTAAGTCCATTTGTTCCGCGCGGGACTCGAACCCGCAGCTGCACAGCGCCACAGCCCAGTACCGCCCAAACACTTAGCCACTACGCTACAAAATCGTCTGAATTATATTATTAATTTCACAATATATTTATAAATGTTAATTAATCTAAAATTAAGATAAGCCCTTTGCCCTCAGTAGAAAGTTTATGGGCTGTTTTTATTTTACATTTCAACGTTTGCTAATATGCTATTGTAATATTAACTTTCAAAAATGTCAAAAAGAGGATACCTGCAAAAATTTTTTCGTTGTTGCTTCTCCAATCAAAGAAAATCTCATCTCGAAACTATAGTAGATTTGAGAAAATAACGTTTGACAAAATTAATTTTAAGACTTGTTTTTTAATGAAAAATTGGGACCAATAATGGGATATTTTTCCATATGTCAATAATTTTATTTTCTTTTAATCGTATTATTTATGACATACCAGACAATAGTTAGGGTTGTAATGTGTTAGATTCATTTTCAAAAGTTTGTTATTAAAATTACCATTAACAAGAAATATTATAACCATAAGATTTACGGCGAAAGTCAATTCCGGACGGTGTGGATAAGATGTGTAGTGGAAAACAGTATCTCAGATGCGACAAAAATCATTTGAACAGAACAAAAGTATACGGAGCGTATTGGTGTATCGGCTAACACCTAAATATCGTCAAAGCCTATATACCGGAAACACAAAATAACGCCGATATAAATCTTTATCAGTATCGATACCGGATGCATCACTAAAACAAGTATTAAGTTAGCACATAGAAGCCGAAGAACTAATTGTTTTCGATGTAATTTAATTAGATAATTACCAGAATTTAAGCCTTACTAATAGGCTTTAAAATCGGCGCAGGCGTAACAGCATCGCGGATGTATGCTTTATTTAACACACGCACGAGCGTAAAACTGACAGATTAACGTAAAACTAACATTAAAAGTTTATTTTATATGTAGTATTTTTTTATAGAACAGGTGTGTCGAATGAGCAAGCAGTCCACCTGATGGCAAGGGGATGCTGTGGCCCATAAATATCTACACTTATCTTCGGTTAAGAATCATAATACAGATGTAAAACACTCACAGAAAAGGGAGTGTTTAACCAGCGTAAAATAGCAGCTTAACGCTGCTGTGTTTCGTATGGTGAGTGTAGAGAACCGGAGACCCTTTTTACTGGCAAAGAGGCATTCCATCTTAGTCCTCACGGGTGACAACGCATCTGCATCTTAAGTCTTTATTGAGGATAGATGTAGATGTCTATGGGTCACAGTAACCACTTACCATCAGGTGGACTGTGTGCTCGTTTGTCACCCGATCCTATAAAAAAAAAGATGTGTTATTTACCCCTGAGGACTAAAATGAAATTAATAGAATCAGGCATTACTTGGCGGAAATCCATTATTTTAAAGTTGGAAAAATTTATTTTGCCAATATCCGTTCAATAACTTTAAACTTACCGCTAAATTTTATCAAACCGATATTCGCAAAGTAATTTTTCTAACTTTAACTAAGATGAAATGCATCACAGTTTATAACAAAACAACATAATAGAGTGTATACGAATTAATTTTTACATATTATGTCATTAACGATATACTGATGTATACAACATAATAAGGCAGGTGCGCGATAAGGTTCATCACAATCAGCAACTATCGCTTAGATTAATTTCGATTTGAACTGTCGTCAACGGTAATGATTATATAATTATTGGTCAAGAAGTAATCTACGTTCTATTTTAACGAACTTCAATCAATAAAATAAAATATTGAGGAACCAACTCCAACTTATAGACTATTCCAATGTTGGATATTGCTGCACTTTTCTGCCGACTTCCAAAATGGAGACGGTACTCAATTCGACTGTATTTTTTTATGTGTGTTACCTCATAACTTTGTACTGGGTGAACCGATTTCGATGATTCTTTTTTTATATGAAAGCTGATATTTCTCTTGTGGTCCCATATGAATTGGATCAAGGTGAGATCAATAGTTTTTGAGTTATTCTTAATAATTTATATTGAAGTCGGCAGTACGAAATTTTAAATTTTAAATTATTAGACTTACTGATGATGTCGATTTGGTTAAACTTAATCTTACCAGCCTCGAGCACAGGCGCATTTTACGTCTGTGCTCGAGATGCGAGAGTGCGCCGGAATTGTATGACATAATTCATCCGTCTCTCTTTCACCACACCATCGGACAACCAGATGCTCGGCCAGTCTACGTCAATGCGTACAGCAATTGAGTGGATTAATTTGCTGGCATCCATAACCATCCGATTACAATGTGGGCCTTCCAGGCAAGAGTGAATAGGCTTTCGTTAAGCTAAGTGGGCATTATCTGCGCACCGTTATCCCTTGCTATCAGGTGGGATAGTAGTCAAGCGCTGGCTTGTAATTGTTAGAACGAAACTGCATTAACTACACGTTTTGACATGGTAGAGCTGCAGCTGTATTATGGCTGCACAAAGAATGGATCAGTGCGACTGGGGACGAATCACATTCTCACAAAACACCAGATAAAATAGCAGCTTAATGTTTTTGTGTTTCGTATTATGAATGCGGAGAACCGAAGATCCTTTTTACTAGCAAGAAATATGCTATCTTAGTGCTCAGGGGCGATAACGCGTCTACATTTTGATTATTAATTGAGAACACAGTTTCCACTTAACATCAGGTGAAATTTGTGCTCGTTTACCCATCTATTTATTTAAACACTCGTGTTATATTTAGGCATTTATAGAAACTAAAATAAACCTAAACTAAATAAAATATTTTTAATTTTGACAAAGAACTTGCAGCACTGGGGTTAGTAAGCTAAATGCCAGAGTAATGCCTTATGTCGACATCAATGAAATTGTCAACCGAAGTTTTAAAATACAGTTTTATTCGGGCCTGTCGATGTAGGATAACATCGTAGAAAACCATGTCCGTGATATTATTTATGGGTTATTGAGTTCTTTTTTCAAGAAATGCTCAGTAGCTGCCCGGTGTCAGGAAGTTGGTTTCTTTAAGTGTTGGGTGAAAACCCACGTAACTCGGAAAACACATATAGCAATATTATTGTGTACATACACAATAATATGGCAAAGAGCTCCATTTTCAAAATTTGAACTTATTTTTTTATTATATCGTTTACAAGTGGCCAGTTCTAAAAACTTTCAGTGTCGCCCTCGTAGAGAGTGCACCTGAACTTTCGCATACACTCGTGCACTATAATCTTGCGCAAATGGCTAGTCTTAGTTAAGACGGGTCGCTGAACCGAAATTCGGTCTGTAGGATATTATTGTTTCCGAGACATGTAAAGCCCAGTAAAACACTGAAGTAACGCATAAAAAACTTTGTCTAAAATTAGATACCTACGTGTGGGTGTGCTCACGGCGTAAAGAAAATCCATAAACTTATTTTGTCCCGAGTGTGAATAGGCGACTTGGAATAGCGTGACTCTTTGTTTGTCCTGTACTGTAATAAAGATCTCGGGGAGATCTTTCTAGCTTTTTCTGATAGATGGCAGTGTAACAATCGCACTTATACTAGACGTTAAATACCCGGACCAGCGACGGAGACCATTGCTAAGGCGAGAGACGTCTGATACTGTATTCGCCAATCCATCTGCCAAGCGTCCCTAAATAGCAGAAGCTCATGTACATCAGCTGACATATCAGTAGACATATCCCGTAAATACGGGATGATGAAGGAGAAGATTTACGTTGATATCTGTTAGTTTACTTATTTAAAAATATTTCATTACAGTATTCGAAAAAGAACAAAGCTGCAGGAACTGACGGACGCGCGGGGCAAGGCGTTAAGGCTATAGCAGACCCCGCAGCCATGGACTGTGCACAAATGCTGAGTGACCATGCGAAGGTACGTATCTCACCTTCGTCAGCTGGTTACTTTATTTTAGACATATTTGTATATATATATATATATATATATATATATATATATATATATATATATATATATATATATATATTTGTATCATATATATATATATATATATATATATATATATATACAAATATGTCTAAAAGGATTCCATGCCTAGGAGTCCGTCTAGCAGTGCGTGCAAGTGTGTGTGTGCGTGCGTGCGTGCGTGCGTGCGTGTGTGCGTGCGAGCGTGCGTGCGTGCGTGTGCGTACGTGTGTATATATGTGTGTGTATGTGTGTGACATCGTCTCCAAATAAATTTCATTCGATACTTAATAACTAAACATATCGTTAAGTTAACATTGATTTTGTATATTTTTTTAATAAAATAATCCAAGTACAACAATAAATTTCGACAGGCATTCGATGCAATATTCTTTATATCGGCTTCGAAAGATGAAAACGATAAAGGAATATACGTGATATCGGGCTGCGAGCGTCGCTCGATGGGTATGTGCAATGGGCTCTTCTATATTGGGGTGAGTATTTACATTCTAATGAAGTAAGCTGCATGAAACCAAACATTGCTATAATTAGCAATGTTTGGTTTCAGTTTAGAAAAATAAGTGACGGTGTAACGAAACACTAACTGGACAAAATAAGTAATCTCATATGCCACCACCACATGACAAAATAAACAATTATGTATTTAGTTATTCTGTAGTAACGGTGTAAGAATATTAACTACTCTGTATCACTTATCTCGGTGTTGTAAGAGGGGTTTTTGACGGGAACTTGACCGGCGGCGGTTTGTTGCTCTTGTATTATTGTTTAAATAATGGTTTGAAGTGGACTTTAATATGTAAAAGTGGTGCGATTTTGTGTATTAAGTGTCTGTGCATGTGAACTATTAGTGGAAACTGTGAAACAAGTGCTCTGATGGTGATGTGATTCTCAAAATAAGGTGTCTGTCTGCTTAGGCGCCTTGAGATACCATCGCCAACCATCAGCTGTCTGTTGGCTCAAGTTGCCGTCAAAATCTCCCAAGGGCTGCACAATGTGACGCATCAACATATTGTGAAGCAGTATACTTCAGGCTCAGAAGGGTTAGATCCCAGAGCCGTAAAGCAAGTTATTAAAAAGAAAAAAATGTTGTAAGAGGCGACAAAGGGAAACCTTTGAGGAGTTTGACTAGTAGGGGAGGATTCAGCAGTGGAATTTTATAGGCAGTTATGGACGATAATGGATTTATTCTGTTACAACGTATCAGTAAGCTTTTAGCAATGGGCCGGCCATATAGCTCAAAGAACCGACAACGATGAGGAAGAAACGTTCTCGAGTAGCAATCACGTACCGGTAAGTGAAATGTAGGGTGGCTTCCCACTAGATAGAGTGACGACCTGGAGTGATGACTTAAGAGATGCAGGAGATGCGTGATGATGAAGATGATGTAGTTACATATAATATATGATACGGTATCTAGGTTGAAAACAATAGTTATGACTTCTTAAAAACGATGATTTATAATAAATAATACAGTCGAGCTGATCAATGAATGTTAATAATCTTACGCTCACAAGATGTCGCTAGTTGGGACTAAGGTAAACTTTACGATTACACGGTGTCATCGTCATAGAAAAACTGCAATTTAAATAAAAGTTTTTCTATTTGTAGTGTGTTTTTTATTGTGTATTTGTACTGAGGCATTGTTTTGTGTATTTACACAAAACAATGCCTCAGTGCTGTATTTTTTAATTTTTTACATATCTTTAAAAAAAAAGTTAAAGTTACAGCCTATATACGTCCCACAGCTGGACACTGGCCCCCTCTCATTTCTGAGAGAGTTTTAGGGCAAGGAAATGTCCGCCACGCTGCCGCAATGCGTGTTGGCGAACTTCATATGTCTTCGATTTTTTTTCTTATTTCTCAGACATGCCCATTTTCTCACGATGTTTTCCTTCACCGCCGAGCACGTAGTAAATCAGCACTTAAAAGTGCAATTAACAATTACATTGGTGCCGACGGGGATTGAACCCGGGTTGCTCGCGTACTGTGAAATTTACAGCGAGCGCTAACCATCTGAGCTACCACGGCTCTACACACATCCTTAACTAAAAGTACAATTAACAATTACATTGGTGCCGGCGGGGATCGAGCCCGGGTTGCTCACGTACTGTGAAATTTACAGCGAGCGCTAACCATCTGAGCTACCACGGCTCTACACACATCTATAACTTTTTATTAATTCTTCTTCTTTTAAGAATACCCGTAGTTTAGTTTATGCATTTCTAATCTAATTATTATAAAATATAACTAACATTTCAGAAATTAACTAAATTTACTAACAAATTTATTAAGAACACTGTCAAATATTTCAAGTCATTCTTAAGCGGCCCCGCCCTGGTGTGGTGGCGGAAAAGTCTTGAATGCCCTCATTTCTAAGGAGCATTTTTGTCGACTGTTACGAAATCATTGTTTGAATCAATGAGACTAAACAAAAATGATCACAGGAGCCGTTCAATGTGTTAGTTAAACAAATCAATGCGCAACTCTTTTAGATCTTTCTTCGTCGATTATTTTAGCATATTCGAGGAAAAGTTCGTTAGTTTTTGTTCAGTTAATGAAATAATCAATAATTTTCAAAGCCGTGCCAGTTCATACCGGACGTTCGCTTTGAATTTCGACATTGATGAAAAACATACTTTATTTTATTTACATATTTCAGTATAGTATGAAGAAATTGTAGAAATTTCGAGGATATGACATTTAAAAAAATTACAAACGAACTCACAGTCCACCTGTTGGTAAGTGGCTATTGCAGCCCATGGACACTTGCTAGCTCAACCTCCTGAGTCCGAGGGTATGATTTTTTCGAGCTTTTTCCAAAATTTTTTTAAAGCAAGAAAAAATGTTAAAAAAATATTTTGTGTGGAAAGCCAGTTTTTCTTGAAGTACTATATATATAACGCATCGGTTTTATACTACACAGATTTTACTTTTTTCATGTACTTAATTTAGGATATCTGGTCTCTAATAAATGGAACAATCAATACGCAATCATAAATTTATTCAAAATTAACTGTTTTTGTATTTTAACATAATTTAAACTCTTATATAAAAAAAAACACTTTAATTAACAGGCCTTATAGTGCCTTTTTGATTAAATAACTGATAAAGAAAAATATATAATACCATAAAAACTCAAAAACGTAACATTACCTTTTCATAATTGACCTTAATTTTAATATTAATATTTTTATTAAATAAATTAAATGGAAACAAAATGGATATCAGCGTCAGCGGTATATCAATGAAATTTAGCGTACCAATTCCTAGAACTATTCAAATATAGGTACACGCGACAGAATCGGCATTTTGCTTTAGTTTTCTTGTTGTAGCCCTCTTTGCGACATCACTGCTGTTTTTTTTTGTAAATTTGAGCATATGTCAGGTAGGAGATGGACCTATTGGAGATTCTCTTTTGCAGAGTCGGTAAGGGATTTATTGTAAAACGTCTCTTTTTTTGCTGGCTTGGCAGTTCTAAATTTTCATCACAAGATTCTTCATCCGACGATACTGTATTTTCTTCAATAAGTTTATATACCAACTTTAACTTGTACTCACGAAGCGAGGTACTTTATGCAAGGGAACATTATGAAGTTGATGTTGTACCCGATATGTTATTCAGAGTTTGATATGGCGATATCAATCATGTGAAAAATAAATCTGATTGTCCATTTACGAGTTCTCGCCCGTATCGGGCAGACTGCTATCAGTCTGTCTGCCAAGTCAACGCCACCCATGTTGCCGTTGTACATTTTAATGACTTCAGGTCATGGAACTTTGCACATATCTTTTACTAAGTTTGTTGTAACGCTTGCACATATCGAATTTTTCGTCAGCTAGACAAGTTGACATGAGTAAAACAGCCTTGTTGTCAAACCATTTCGTAATTGCAATTTTTCCATCTGGAGAAGCTAGAACCTCAGTAGCTCCGTGGTTCAGTTTCGAGACCTCATTGTCAGGCGTCATGACGCAGTCACAAGGTAGGCGATCTTCATTATAGTTCCAGTAGCATGGAAGCCACGGTTACATAATTCTTGCATTAACTTCATAGTGGTGAAGTAACGGTCAAAGTACAAATAGTGACCGGGAACTAATAACATGGTCAAGTGCAATACGGCAGACTCTCCTAAATTGAAACCATCACAATGTGGGAAAGTTGTTGTTCCTTCGTATACCTTCATGTCACAAATACATCCGTTAGGATTGGCACAACAAATACTTTAAGTCCGACGGGGTTGGGTTTATTTGGGCAATATTGTCTGATACCGCATTGACCTGAAAATGGTATAATCATCTCGTCAACCGATATATGCTCTGATTTTAGCTGAATGTGACATCCTGCACAGACACGATTATACAAAGGTCTAACTTTCCAAATTTTGTCAACTGCACGTTGCTCTAAAACATCGTTGTCAAAAACGACTTTCAGTCGGGTTCTCAATAAAAAAAATCTATCACGAGTCATGTTATCTGCTACTATTGGAAACTGCCATGCTTTTTCCCAGAACATTTTGATTTTGGGATAGCCGATACTGACCATAACCATATTAACGCCAATGAATACCTTCAACTCTCTAATTGTGAGCCAAAGATTCTTTTGACGTCATCAAATATTCAAACATTTTAAAATTACTGAGATCTCTCTGGATATAACTAGGTGAGTGCAAGTTATGAATGGTTGGGCTAAATGTTCTCGTCCAAGTGTTGCTTTTAACAGATGTTTGATTGTAATCTTGCGCACTTCTATCGCTTCTGCGTACTCGTACCGGGCGTACTCTGTTCCTTGCAGCTCGGCGTGACGGCCCTCTCCTTACTCTAGAATTCGTTATTCCCCGAGTCAATGAAGACGATGAAAGTGCTGGCGACGACCGTGGTGGTGTTTGTCGGTTGGTATCACATTCGTATATGCTTTCTTCTGATTCAGAACTATTACACCGATCTGAATCAGAATTCGCGCGTCGTTGGGATGGCTCATATAGATCGTCATCATCAGAATCAATGAAATCACCCTCACTTTTCTCCAACTCCTCAAGAATTTGTTCTGCATTTAAAACTAAAACAAGGAAAATATATAAATTAGAGAACGGACGTTCTAAAATAAGTACATTCAAAATACCAAAGTTACTGTATAGGAAGCTCATGTACTTAAATAAGAACATCGATGAAATTCGATTAATAAAGTAGGGTTATTTGGATAAAAAGATGAAATAATTGCAAATGGTTGTTGCACTAATATCAATCTATCTATACCATACACAAAATAGATTTCAAAAAAACCAAAAATTAAAATGGAATTACTTACCCCATCGAGCTATGCGAGCCTTTCGTTGTTGCGACACCATGTTCGACTTGACACAACTGACAGAGAGAAGAAACTTTTTTTTTTAGATACTTAGCATGGTAAAGTTTCGTTTCACGCAAAAAAAGTTGTTCTAAATTAGGGACTACAGTACCCAGGAGGTTAAAAAAAAAGTGGTAGACGATGCGTTGTCACCTTTTAGGATTAATATGAAATGTTTCACAGACTCGATTAAATTTGCGCTGTTTCGCTGGCTTTGACATACAGACGCCGGCAAAATATTCCTTGGTAAACGCATCACAAAATACGAAGCACCCGTTACGTTCGAATGCGTATGCTTATTTATAATTAGTATTCAAACGATTTCTTTATAATAACTGTTTTATATTCTACCTGTATAAACACTTTTATGTCTATACCAGAAGTCATTATATTATTTCTTACAGAGAAGACGACGGTCCTAGCATACGTCTCTAGGATCATCATAGTTACTTTTTTATCCATAAACTCAATGTGCATACCAATTGTCATGGGAATAGCATTAACTGTCAAGAATTCCCTTGTAGCCAACCTTGTATTGGCTGCAACAATATTTTTTTTCATCACCATTACTACTAGCTATCAAGGTACACTGATCAACATGGCCTCCCGAAAGATTACCTCTTAAGGGGCTACTCCATGCGAACGACCTTGAGCATTTGGTGTGCCGCGCCGACTCGCTACAATATAATATCACGTAAGAAATATGTAAGGCGCCACCTACTGTAAGAACGTAGTATTTTTTCAACATCAATAAACTATTTTATGGAAATACACACAGCGTACAACGATAAATGTATCTCATATAATATTATCTAATTATGAAAATTTATAATTAATTATATATTAAAAATGAAACATTGAAAATTGTGAGTTTAAAAGATACCTACTCACTATAGGTAAATAGATAGATAGCTCGCCTTTTGTACAAATATTTGGTGCAATAAAGAATAAATAAATAAATAGGATGTTTCGCAGAGTGAGAGTAATATAGAATGAGAGTCGTGGAGGCAGTTTACAAACATAAATTGCACAAGGACAAACATCCAGACCCGGAACAATTATTTGTAGGCCATACAAATACTTGTTCCGTGCGGGATTCGAACCCGCGGCCCCCAGTGCAGCAACTGATTGCTAAGCCAGTGCGCCACGGAGCCGTCGCCGGTTTATAGCTAAAGTGACCATACGTCCCGTTTTGAACGGGACTGTCCCTTTTCTCAGTCACATGTCCCATTGTCCCCAAACAAAGCTCCGGGACACAAAATTGTCCCGTAACTCGTTGGATGGAAGTATTCACAGTCAACAATCTTAGACATAGACATAGACATAGACATGCATTTATTCAGCAACATACACTCATACAGTTTTGATACAGAAAATAAAATAATATATAAAAACATCAAAGATAACAGTAAATAACAAAAAACAGTCATAAAATGATCCGATTGCATGAGTGATGTGATGCTGAAAAGGACACTGACTCAACGTAATGCTATCGCAGGATTGCGGTAGCGTTGGTTTTCAGCAATGCCCATTGAGGTTGGACTCGCCCGCGAGGATAGTATGTTCGCTTTATTTCTATTTTCGAGAAAGATGTTATCAAAATAAAAAAATAAAATAATGGAAACAAAAAAGGATGGGAACTTTATTTAGGCAGTAGGTATATATAAATGTATATAATAAATAATATAATGAGTATATACAATAAAACAATATAGATATTTATATAATACTATGAAAATATAATGCAGCTATTTTATCCGCCCTAAATGTTAGTGACAAAAATATTCTTTTACTTTTACCTTGAAAAGGCTGATGGTATTTAGTTGGCGGATAGGTGGGGGCAAGTTGTTCCAGCATTTAGTAGCTGCATATCGGAAACTACCGCGGAATGCTGCCGTTGTGTGTTTTGGTACTGAAAGGACATTTGATTTTGTTCGAATGTCCTTAAAATTACCATCCTTGCGCCATTTTAGTTTTTTTAATAGATACTCGGGCTTTTTGTTTTGAAAGACACCGAACATTAGTGTTGCTAAATGTAGTGCTCTTAATTGGGACATTCTTAATAACTTCGATTTATTTAAAAAGGGACTGACGTGAGTTCGTGGGGGAATGTGGTGTATATACCTGGCACAAGCATTTTGGATCCTTTGAATTATTCGGTCAGTTTTCGAAAGTAGCCTTGGTCCATATACCGTATCGGCATAGTTTAGCCTGGAGAGTACAAGGGAGTTGCAAAGCTTAACTCGCAGATCTTCACTCAAAAAGTCACGTATTCGGTATAATACTTTTAGTCTGTAAAAGCAATTACGTGTGATCTCGATCACGTGTCTCTCAAAGCGAAGCGCGTCATCCATCAGCAACCCCAGATTCTTAGCTTCAGTCATACGATTTATCTTCTCCCCGAGGACACACAGATCAGGATTATTTGCAACTATTCTATTTATCTGTCGCTTTGATCCCAATACTATGTATTTTGATTTTGCTGGATTGAGTACAAGAGTGTTGGCTTCTGACCACTGGGCGATTTTCGTTAGATCTCTATTTAAGTTATTAACAGCCCAGTTAGTTTGACTTGGTACAAAGGAAAGATATACCTGCAAATCGTCTTCAACATAATTTTTTTTAATCGAATATATTTTATGTCTCCCTGATACAAATGCTCCAGTAGAAAGAATATTTTTTTTATTTTGAACAAATTGTGGACGTCTGAAAGAAACACTTACGGTTCCAGTTCTAAAGGCGATGTTGTTAACAAAGGTAACAATAAAAAAACTTAAGCAGAACTTTATTCTTATTTAAAATTATCACCAACTTTATTAAAGCAAATTTAATCCACTGAAAAATGTAATTAATAATTAAAAAAAATATGTTGCATTTAATAATTACCGTCTATACCGAATATAATTTTATATTGAACACTAATTGTGTAAAGTTATAGTTTTTAGAGTGTAAATAAACCCATGTCCTGTTTTGAGTTAAAAAATAAATGGTCACTTTAGTTTTTTTTAGTTAAATTTAGTTTAAAAAATTTTTTAGTTTATAGTAAAAAGTAGGTATATTAATACCTACTTAGATACTTTTTACCGAATTAGGGTACAAGCCCCTAATACCAGTCATGCCCCTAATTGCAGTCTTTTCGCCTTTTTACTCCATAAATAAGATTTCTAGTAGTCTTAACTACAAATATTTTCATCTAAAAAATTCTTTGTACCTAGAGGAAACTATATTTATTCAAATATTACCTCGCAGTTTTAAACCTAACAGTGTTAAATTCAAAACAGGTACGCAACGAAAAACGATTATTTTCCTAATTATTTGACAAGATATGATCCCGGTAAAATTATGCTTACTTTACATTATCTCATATATAGGCTTTTTGATTTGTATGAATATGACTATAGACATAGTAATGCAGTTATTTTTGTTTGAATTTACAAGTTATTTATTTTCTTTTAGTGGAAATTAATGGGACTGTCATTAGATAATATAAGAAATGTATGGAGTGCATAATGTCAGCCGCCCGGCTGTTATTTGGTTTGACGTACCTAATAAGATGTACCTAATTTCAGCCACGTAATATAAATCAGAGCTGCCATAAATTGGAATAAATACCATTAATTAGATCATAACTTATTTTATAGCTAAGGGAGTTATGATCAATTCGTCTGTTTTAAAATTGGTTTTAGATTTTAAAGTTTAGCAAAAGATGTACTAGCTTTTCTCTCTGACATTCGGCGTATAGAACATCTTATGTACTCAATTATTTTTTTTTTTTGAAAAAGAAGAAAAAACAAGCAATAAATAAAAACAAAAACGGGCCAAAAACTCATAACTGACTTTTTGACAAGACCCGGGATTCGAAACCGAGACTTCATGATCAGCACTCGCACTACTACAACCACTAGACCAACGAGGCGGTACTATACCTAATAAGATGTTGTGGTTGGGTGACAATATTGAATTAGCCTTTTATAGTGTAAATTATAATATTTGTCGAAATTTTAATTATGGATTCGAACCTTACATGGTAATGGTGCTTCATTTTTTTATTTGCATTTACTTCAAAGAAAATACACGCAAAAAGCTTCATCGCGCAGTAAAAAACACAACAAATATATGTATAACTAATACGAAAAATTATACCCAAAACAAACAAATAATACTACCTATAAATAACCTAATAAGTAATATTATTATCGACTAATATGACGTGAGTGTATGTGCTGGTCGACGCTCTAACGACACGGGCTTCGCGTCGAAGAGCTCAGGGCTCACTGACTTCAGCAAGCCCGTGAGCAGTGAATATGCCCAGATTTTAAAATAAATTCTTAATAAAATCAAATTTTGGTCTTTTGAAAAAAAATTTACTATAGAAATGTTCATTAATAAATTGCCTATCCATTGGTGTAAATCGCAAAATAAAATAATACTTACTTTACGAGGAGATGCATGTTATCAATAATAATTTCACATTTATGTGGTTTCGTTGTAAGGAGATTATATTAATATTTATTCCTTTAAAAAAAAATTGGATATAGCTTTTATGGAATCAAGATTATGTAGAAATATAATGTGTTTTTTATTTGTTGATATATCTTTTAAATAAAAAGTAGATAGCTCCTAAAAACAGCACAAATAACGACTAGCGCGACATTTTGCTCAACCTGCGCCTTAAGGGAAATACTTTTTCCAGTTGGTATAAATAAGAGGCTGCTACTCTCCTCCAGGTTTGTCTCCCTCTGTCGCCTCTTTCGACATCCACGGAACGATATGGAGTAGTTGATATCTTACACCGCCACTATACGTTAATAAGTCAAGGTTAGTTAATTCTAATGAGGGCCAATAATTTTCTGCTCACCAGATGTCGCTAGTTGACACTGAGGTAAAGTTTTTATTTACACAATGTCATTTAATTGAGAAGTTGGTTTTTAATAAAAGTTTATCAGTTTCTAGAGTATTATATTAATACACAAAACAATGCGTCGGTGGTTTGCTCTTTAATTTTTTGCGCAATATTAACTTTTTCTAAAAAAATTCTCCTTTTATGAATATTTGTGGTTTGGTTTATTTTTTAATCTTATTAATATAAAATATAACTAATATTACAGAAAAAACAATAACCTTTAAATTTTCCACACAAATTAACTTCCCTGCTATGAAGTCTGTCGAATATTATACCTCACTTTCTAGTGGCACCGTCCTGGTGGCAGAAAAAGTCGTGGCTATATCGTGGATAGTGCATAAAATTGATGGCTATCTTTTTATGCACTATCTTTTGTTGCATTACATGCGTGCAACTTCAAGAAATAACAAAAGTAACAATACAGAATCTATTTGTAAGTACATTACATAGTATAGGTATGTTTTACAATAACTTAATAAAAAATACTTGCGTTTCAGTTACCGGGCAAGGGTCTCCTTTGCAGCAAGAAGATACCAGACACAGTTCTGTTTGGCGCCCAAATAGGCGAGTTTGCTGCGGAAGGCATTAAAATGGAACCAGTTGAGCCAATGAAGAAGTGGACGGTGTCTTACAAGGGACAAATGTGGTGAGTTTCGTGCTGTATTGCATTGTTAGGTTTGTAGTTTGATAATTTATCTGACTTCTTCTTTATCTTCCCGTAGCAGCTCACATCTGAACATAGTGTAATAGCGTTATAAGAATATCCACTACCCCATATAGTCCCGTAGTTTTCGTAAGAGTGTGTGACAGTGACAGAGGAAAACAAACCAAGAGACAGGTAGCAGCGTCTCCCAAATAACAACTAAAATATTATAAACTGCAGTCGCCAACATGCGTGCCAAGCGTGGCAACTATGTCAAATATCCCTCCTATGAGGCAATCTATGGGGGAGGCCAATTTCATAGTAGTCTTTTGCTAGGCTGTAACGGTAAATACCTTTTCTTATCATGGGGAAATTCTCATGGATACCTTTAGCTGCGGGGTATTAGAAAGGTTATGCCGGACTCGTACCGGTTCGTATTTGAGGGGCTCGAGATCTCCGTTTGGAAGGCAACCGCACGTAAAGGACGTACCGAGAGCAGACCAACGGTAAATACTGTGGATTTTTTTCCGTTTTGTGTATACAAGATGGTTGTCAGTACCTGGTTAATTTTCAAAAAGTAGACAAATTTTAAACTTAAGTTCAAATATATAAATAATGATATTACGTTATTGCAGTTTTTGAAAATAAGAGTAAATAATAAGGCTTCTATTTTTATTTGAATTTATCCTAAATTGAATGTGATTTATGGGCAACAACGTTTTTGTCTACCGATCGACTCTAAAGCGGGGAATTCACTTGACGGACATGCCCGCGCGCATGTCTGTAGACATGCCTGCCGGACTTCGCTACTATAGGTCTGTGCAGAATTTGATAGTATAGGACCGTCACAGTCGGTCTGGCAGACTTGCCTGTTGAACGTCCGCGCGATCCAATTTTGTCTGCGCGGGCACAGACATATAAACTGACGAGTCTGTGTAGTGTACACTTGACAGACATCCAGCGGGCAGGTCCGTCAAGTGCATTCCCCGCTGCGAATGTTTGCGTCCGCAGTAAAATCAGTTAAAATTATGCATTACCACGCATTTTGAATTTAAAATATAAAAAGGACAGAATGTTTGACATTTTTTAATTTTTTTTTTATAATTTGCCCATATTACTTTTTCTGAACCTTATTTGCAAATTTGGCGGGTTATTGCAAAATAACCCTGTATATATATATACTATTTGTTGGAGGCCACGAGAACTTTCTGATACCAACGGGATGGCATTTTGTAATGGATTTTCTTATGTCATCAACAGCCGTTATATTACACAAATAATTTATTCAAAGAAACGCCTCTCACCAAACTATTATCTTACATCGTCGCCACACGGCTAGGTAGGTATACAAGGTTCATCATCATTTTCTTGAAGCTAGTAAAATGCTACCCCGTTTTCGGGATTTGAACATCATGACATCGCAGTACCTACCTGGCTCGCATCCCCGCCTAAGGGTATTAGTGCGCTTGATGCGTTTCTTGAATAGATTGGAAATATCCAAGTCAGGAGTGTACTATAGTTTTGCTCAATACGACGCAAATAAAATATTTGCGTAATTTATGTTTGCTTGTGGTACGTCAAATAATGACGTATATCTTGTTCGGTATTTAGGTATACTAGAAAGAAACGTAGAATTTGGTAATTATTGTATGCAATTGTTTTTTTTTAATTCAAATTCTAGGTATCAGAATGATCCAAATAAGCTGGTGGACGTGGAATTCCACGGTGATTGGATGGCTACCAGCAAGTACTTCGATTATGACACCGACCTTCACCCACCGGCGGTCATCCGTTCCATTGCTAAGGAGAAATGGAGTCGCAAGTACTTTGAGGGTCTTAAGACGTAAGTTACCAGTTACAACACAAAACATATCTTTTCTACCGACTTCAAAAAGGATACGGTATACTCAATTCGACTGTATGTCTTTTTTATGTGTGTTATCTCATAACTTTTAACTGGGTGGACAGATTTCGATGATCAATTTTTTTTAAAAGCTGGTGCTTCACAGGTGGTAATATTTGATCAAGGTCTGAACAATAGTTTTTTTTTATATTTAGTTTTCTTAATCTTTATATTGAAGTCGGTTATACGAAACTTTTAATTTTAAATTATTATAAATATAAGTAAACATTTTTTTAAAGTTTTTTAAAAGTCTATCAACCCGCCCTAGTTTTGCCTGGTTAGGTTAGGTTATCTATCAATGTGACGTTATTTAGATCGAAGACAGTCAAAGACCATTTATTTTACCAATTTTTTTTTAATTTTTAAGTTTTTCGGATAAAAGGTAACCTAGATCACTCTTGAGATTGCTCTCTATCTGTTCATGAAGTTTCATTACAATTGGTTCAGCTATTCCGGTGATTAGCACGGATAGACAGACAGACAAATAGAAAGACAAAAGTTTTAAAAATGCTTATACCTGCGTGGCAACATTCAATAGCATATGCAAATAATCAGCTCGATGTAAGACAGTTATTTCAATATCACAGCCAGACACTTCTTCTTCTTTGTTATTGCTAAGGACATGGTCAATACATGAATCTTTGCGAGTTGATACATTAATATGGATGTCCAGATTATAATTACGACATAAATCACTAAAAAAGTTTGCAATATTACCTTTTTTTAACGTGTTGATGTTAGTCACCAGTGAAGACAATTTTGGTATCGTGTTTATGCTTACTTGATAGGTCAAATAATAGTTGGTCTAGCTTATGTAGGAAGACGTTTTACGTGGTAGAGCCATGTTGCAGCTATTTTACTGGTATAGTTGTAGCACAAATGGGTTGGCTTGACCGGGGAAGGACCATGCTCTCACAGAATACCAGCGTAAAATAGCAGCTTAACGCTGCTGTGTTTCGTATGGTGAGTATAGAGAACTGGAGACCCTTTTTACTGGATAAGAGGCATTCCATCTTAGTCCTCACGGGTGACAACGCATCTGCATTTTGATTCGTAATCGAAGATAGATGTAGATGTCTATGTGTCACAGCATCCATTTAACTATTAATTTATGCAGAGATATTTCAATTCCACAAACCTCGAAAGTCTTTTGGGTTGCATACGCATTTAGTTTTGTCATTTCCCGGTATGTACTTTTTTTTACTAAGATACATGTGGGTGACACATGTTTACTTCACTTTGCTTATCTCTACAAAAGGCTGTTGCCAACTTATAATTATTGATATTTATATATTTTCCGTTGCCTATTTTCTGAAACGTTTCAGAGAGACATATAACATGTTGTTAAACTTTTTTTTATAACATGTCCAAATTATGTAACATTGTTTTTCAACATTGCAACATATAACAATACTGTACACATTAGAATAACAATACTATATAACAATGTTATATGACATTGTCGTATGACATTGTCATATGACCGCGCGACGCCTCCGTCGCATCTCGAATTATATAACAACGTTTTATAACATGTTATGTTATATAATGTGTACGCACCGTTAGAGCTATTATTCCTTGGTAGGGCGAGAAAAAAAATGTGGAATGGTTCCTTTTGTTGGTTCTACTTGAATATTTTGCGTGTTACGGCGGCTCTTCACGTTGACCAACACTCTGGCGAATGTGTTGGTCAACAACGATGGCCATCGTGTAGAGCGGGTGTTTAAGCTACGTTGGTACGTATTGGAACGATGGCCCACAAGTTGGCGCGAGATCCGTCTGGTGTCGGTTTTTTACAAAAGATCAAAGGGTTGTGGCAGAGTATTGGCCGCCGCATCCACACGTTGGGCGCACGTTCAGTTTGCTACGAGCTCCCAGAGTGATTGCACGCACCTGATTTAAATTTTATATGCACGCATCTCTACATAACGGCAGTAACAATGACCAATGAAAAAACTTTTCGTTTTATAAAGCCCTACCAAGCCGAAAATTATTTGTGAAACACAAGTCTTTTAAAAAAAAAACGTTACCCCCACACTAGGATTTTCTCCTGTATCGTGGAGGCAGTTTAGAAACATAAATTGCATAAGGACAAACATCCAGACCCGAAGCAATTATTTGCAGGCTACTTGTTCCGTGCTGGATTCGAACCCGCGGCCTCCAGCGCAGCAACTCATTGCTAAGCCACTACGCCATGGAGCCGTCAAGAAATAAAATTTCTTTTTTTTTTTTCTTTTCTTTTTGATCACCCTTATCTTATACACATTCACGTTAATAGTGATTGATGTATTAATTTATTTATTGATGTAATACATCAATAAATAAATTAATACATTGATTTATTGATTTATTAATGCTAGGAGACTAGGTAAGATATTAAAATCAACTTAAAAGTTAGAATACTAAAATCATGTTTTTACTGTCTTTATTATTCCCTATTAGTTAGGTACTTTATTTCCTTAATAATATTGTAATTTTTAGCTATGGAAGAGCGAAGTCACCTGTTACAGGCATTATTTTGCTTACTAGGTGACCTCAATCACTGATCATATAATGTAACTTTAATGTTTGACGAAATAAATTATTTATTATTATTATTAAGTTCGCCATATGTACTACTTTGTGCATGAAAGTGTAAATAAATAAATATATTCTATAATTATATAATAACCCTTTTTAAAAAGGTTTTGTTTAATAAATAATTTACAACAGTTTCATAGACAGGCTTCGAATATTTTCCAGGCCTTAATTATACCTATGCCTAGGTGTGTTAATGTTTATATAGTTTACTTATCTGTATAACGTTAGTGTATAATAAAGAAATATTAAAAATTTATATTAAAAATATTAAATATAGTGGAAATTAAATAAAAAATAGTGGTATGCTGTGAATAAATAAACCGCAACAGCCGTTAGCGCTTCAACAATCATTTTAATAACTTCGTCCGCACATTGGCATGAATCGAAGCAAACTGAACGACCTTCCAACGTGTGTGGACGCGATTACAAATTCTTGGCCAATAACTCTGCCAACACATTCGCCACTATATTGGCCAACGTGAAGAGCCGCTGTGAGACGAAATAAGGTGGTGGATTCTCCTACGCCACCATCACACAGCAAGCGTTTTTACTTTTCTGCCGACTTCCAAAAAGGAAACGGCACTCAATTCGACTGCATGTTTTTTTTATGTGTATATCATAACTTTTTACTAGGTGCACCGATTTTGAAGATTCTTTTTTATTTGAAAGCTGGTACTTCTCGTGTGGTCCAGGTCAGATCAATAGTTTTTGAGTTATTCTTAATAATTTATTATTATAATAATTAATTCAAGCGTTCACTAAGCCTCCCAAATAGATTGTCCCGTAGGGATACTTGCCACGCTTAAGAGGCGACTTGAATACTGCAATTTTTATCATTATTTAGAAGTGTTATCAGAAAGGTGCTGCTTTCCATCATCTGCTTCATATCCCCCTGTGACCTTTTACGATACCCATGCCACGGAATGATGGGCGAGTGGAGGTTTTTTACACTTCTAATTCACGCTAGGAGTGTTTTTTTTATAGTATAGAGTGACAAACGAGCACACAGTCCACCTGATGGTAAGTGGTTGCTGTGACCTATAGACACCTACATCAATCCACGTTTGCGAAATAAAATGCAAATGCGTTGTCACCCGTGAGGACTAAGATGGAATGCCTCGTTTCCAGTAAATAGTGTCTCCGGTTCTCTACACTCACCATACGAAACACAGCAGCATTAAACTGCTATTTTACGCTGGTATTCTGTGAGAGTGTGGTCTTTCCCCGGTCGAGCCGACCCATTGTGCTACAACTATACTATTAAAATAGCTGCAGCATGGCTCTACCACGTGTAAATGTTATCACAGAACATTAAAGAGAGAGTTATTAGAATTAGAAATTGCATCTAGGGTAACTAGATGTTCACTAGTCCCCCTAGAACCGAAGCAAACTGAACGACCTTCCAAGGTGTGGACGCGATCACAATTTCTGGGCCAATAACTCTGCCAACACATTCGCCACTATATTGGCCAACGTGAAGAGCCGCCATTAGACATACCGCGCACTATAAATTTTCTCAGCTGCTTAGGGTTGAGATAGTTGCGTTCATAATCGACACAGTCAATCATAATTAATAGACTTAGCTGAAAAAGAATACTAGAGTTACAGTTGACACAGCGGCAGTTTTGATATTCATTACAGATTAGATTTATACTGTGGTTCAAGTCAGTTACATTCAAGCACTTGTTCGACAATATATTTACTACTATTATGTCATGTTTAATAAACTGTTTTACTAATCTGTGTAGGTTTGCAGCTGTAATTTTCTTATCGTAATTGTTTTCTCCAATACAAATTATTATTTTGTCACTAGGATTGACTTTTAAATTATTTACATTACATAATACACCTGGGGACAGTGCATACGACTTTGTTTGTGCAGTAACGACGTTTTTTTTCATATTGTGTGTGTTGTACGCATTAAGGCAGCGGACAGACCAATACAGCGTTGCGTTCTAGTTGAGTAGAATAGAATAGAATAGAATAGAATAATTTTTTATTCAATATTGATTATTACGTAATACTTATTAAAAGTCATTTTTTATTTACCACTGGTTCGGAAAATACCTCTGTCCTGGGAAGAACCTGCAAGAAACCCAGCGGCACTTTTTTTTAAACATAATTTCACTTAACAATAATTTTGTTTATACAATTTTTAAATGATTTTTCATAGAACCAGCATGGCGGCGATCACCCTATTCCCAGGGGTTATTTTCATTAATGTATTCCTTGATATTATAATAACCCGTTTTGTACAGTTTTTCTTTTAACTGTTCTTTTCTGTCTAAGTGCTTATCCAAGTGCAATTGCTAAACGTACTATATTAAATTCTTTCGAACCCGTGTGTATGAATTCAAACGAGTAAAACTTAATAACGATCTCTACAGTACAAAACTTAAACAAAGTCGCTTCCCGCCGTCTGTACGCTTAGATCTTTTAAACTACCCAACAGATTTTCATGCGGTTTACATTAATGGAGAGAATGATTCAAGAGGAAGGTTTATATATTTAATAAATACAACTTTATCTTTATATATAAAAATAACGTGTCACATCGTTTGTCCGCGATGAACTCCTAAGCTACTGAACTGATTTCAATGAAATTTTGCACACTGTGTGCAGTGTGGTCCAAATTGAGAGATAGGATACTTTTTAACTCGATAATTGACCCAATATTATTAAGGTTTTTTATAGGTAGGGTCGACGAAAAGGGCAGAACTACGTCTGTCTGGCTAGCTAGTATATTATATATTTCTTCTGTCCGTGTGTATGTGACTGAACTTCTCCTAAACGGATGGACTGATTTTGATGAAATTTTGTGTGTATGATTAAGTTGAACCCAGTAGGCGGCGCTGTTATCAATATCTGAAATCACCCGTGCGAAGCCGGAGCGGATCGCTAATGTAGAATAAAATCCAAGTATGTATAACGTGTTTTAAAAAAAGCTATACAGCGCCTATAATTCTTACAGCGCCCACCAGTCGCACTACGAACAATTCGGCGTGTTGAAGTGCAAGTTCAAGATAGACAATGAACCCTTCGAGCTGACGCTACCTTCCTTCAGGGATCACAGCTTCGGTATTTTCTTACAATTTTATACACAAATATCATAGTCTAAGTATTGATGGATTGGTGGAGTAGCATAACAGTGGCCGCGGCCGGAAGCTTAAGATTTTAGGGGGGCAGTATTTTGGGAAATAAAAGTCAGTTACCCTTAACTTTTAAAATTATGACAGTGAAAATCTTAAAAAAAAATCTGCAAAATATCGCCTACTGAATATATTGATTAAAATATAAGGGACATTACAGTACTGCAAATAAAGATAATCCACACAAGCTTACCAAGGGCAGGAATAATTTTTGCTCCCAACAACTACCGGTATAGGTGTGACATGAACGTTAAACATGATCTTTGTTTTGTCCATGTTCATCTTAAGACCTATCCGTTGGGAGACACTATTGAGGTCATTGAGCATAGTGCTTAGGTCCTCCAACGTTTCTGCGATATGGACTATATCGTCGGCAAATCGAAGGTGAGTGATGTACTCGCCATTGATGTTAATACCGCATCCTTTCCAGTCCAGAAGCTTGAAAACATCTTCCAATGCAGCGGTGAAGAGTTTCGGGGATATAACGTCACCCTGTCTTACACCTCTCTGCAGTTGGATAGGTTTC
The DNA here is from genome assembly GCA_963668995.1 of Parnassius mnemosyne. Taxonomy (NCBI): domain Eukaryota; kingdom Metazoa; phylum Arthropoda; class Insecta; order Lepidoptera; family Papilionidae; genus Parnassius; species Parnassius mnemosyne. The sequence continues at coordinate 8,530,173 of CAVLGL010000080.1, read as the reverse complement.
GTACTCTGATTCTGTATCTGGATAGCCATCGTAGCTCTACTGTACAAACACTTCAGCACTTCGATATACCGACAGTCAACTTGGCACCGCTGAAGGGACTGCAGCACCGCCCAAATTTCGACGGAATCAAAGGCTTTCTCATAGTCCACATACGCCAGACATAGTGGCAAATTGTACTCTTCGGACTTCCGTACAATTTGCCGAAGGGTATGTATGTGGTCTATGGTGCTAAAGCCCTTTCGGAAACCGGCTTGTTCGGGAGGCTGGAAGTCGTCAAGTCTGCGCGCGAGACGATTCGTAATGACTCTCGAAAACAGCACTTAGACGCGGCTCAGAAGGGAAATCGGTCTGTAGTTCTTCAAGAGGGCGTTGTCACTTTTCTTGTAGAACAAGACCACCGCACTTCTGCTCCACGCCTCTCTCTCTGGTGTAATGCCACCATGGAGGACGGAATTAAAGAGCCTCTGAAGGACTTCAAGTACCCGTTTTCCACCCGCTTTCAGAAGCTCCGCTGTAATTCCATCCTTGCCCGGGGACTTGCCGTTTTTAAGGTGCTGGATAGCCATTCTAATCTCGCTCAGACTGACGTCCGAGATATCTTGGGCATAGTGTCGAATAAGACTCGCTTTTGGATCGTTACTCACACTTGCGTGTGGCTCCAACGATGACATGTACAGCTGCCCATAGAACCTCTCAATCTCACTCAAAATCTCAGGTGTCCCGGAAACGATACTGCCACACTCGGTCTTCAGCTTTGACAGTTGGCTCTTTCTGGCAGGCAGATCTCTGGAAAAAATTTATGGGGCCTTGGTTCCGCTCGATCGCTTCTTCAATACAAACTGTATTGAAGTTGCGTAAGTCCCGCCGCATGCATTTGAAGATCTGTCTGTTCAGTTGCCTGTATGCTGTTAAATCTGTTGAAGAGTGTAGCTTCATCTCCCATCTAACAGTCATGAGATTAAGAGTGTGATTTATAAAGTTGAAAAACGAAAAGCTGGCAAGATTCTTTATTTAACATTACAGAGCTACTGCAGCGCGCTGCAGGTGTATTTTGTTTGTATCACGAATGTGTCGGCTTTACCGGTCACTGGTTTGAAAGATCACACTGTCACAGAATACCAGCTTAAAACAGCAGTTTAATACTGTTTTTCATACAGTGAGTTTAAGGACAGGATACCTTTTTTAATGATAATGAGGCATTCTATCTTCTTCTTCAGGAGTGAAACGCAGTTAAATTTTGACTCATAATCAAATAAAGAGGTAGGTTCAAAACTCGCGATACCATCCATAATATTTGGATGACTGGCGGTCAACCACTGTGCGATTAGAAAGAAGTTTTCTTCCTCGCACAACTTCCTAGTGAAATCGACTACCACGAGAGATTTTTCCGGGTCGATACACTTACGAAGCTTCAAGAAAAGAGCGTACTCCTTTTTAAAAGGCCGGCAATGCATTTGCAATTTCCATGATGTTGCAGTTGTTCATGCGTGCCGGTAATCACTTACCATCAAGTGAGCCGTATGCTCATTTGCTCACTCTCCTATAAAAAATGTGTTTATAGGTCACATCATCCACTTACTATCAGGTTGACTGTGTGCTTGTTTTTAGCTCTCATTCTATAAGAAAAACTTTACTGATGTATATAAGGTAAGAAGAAAAGGTAGAAGAAAAGGAGGAAGAAGATTTTGCGTGGACATAGTCCTACTCTAGGTATGCTGACTCGTTCGTGCTCAATTACGAAATCAATCTGTTTTTTTATGAGCTTTTCTGAGTTTTTGTGTTCTTCTGCGACTTAACAAATATGTATAATCAATAATCACAATTTTTTTTAAACTTAGAAAAATAGTACTCGTACTCACTAGGCAAATTATGGTAAATAAATACTAATTTGTAATTTCTCTGCATTGAAAGGTAATAAGCGGTTTCGCCTGTCTTCCTAAACAAGGCCAGCTTCATAAAAAAGTCTTTCGCTGTACACACTGCTGCATGGTGCTGAAAGATAGATTATGACAAACTTTGATAAGTTAGGGTATTGTGTAGCATTGGTTGCCCACCAAATATCAGGGTCACGATCGCGTGCAATTCGCACAGACCTTAGATAAAAATCAATCTCACATGCAATCGCGTTTCTTTGTTCATGGTGAGACTGGCTGATATTATTTTCATTTCCTACTTCATTGAAGCAATCCCAGAACATGTAATGAGCTTCGCGAGATACAACCGACTCTGTCTCCTCTCCTCTACTATTTTTAGACGGTGTTGGAGATGAACTGCTAGTCCAATAGTTTCCTGGCGAGCTCTTTTAGCTTCGATCCAAAAGACCTGAAGCCGCCAGAGTTACGCGTGCACACGATCGCCACTACTAGTGCCACTTACGCAAGTTCACTTTTTGTAATGAACCAAACGAAAATATTCTTCAGAATATCCGGCGGCCGGATATCCGGCTATCCGGCGATTAAACTGGCTGAATATCCGGTATCTAGTTTCCGGCCAAACACCTATCCGTTTCATCTCTAAAAATAACCTTGTATATAGGTATAAAAATATAATGATAATTATTTCAACTTGATCAAGGTCACAAACGCGACTGGAGTTTGATGCACCGCTACGCCTTCCACCACATATTCCTCAATAACGGAACCAGTATTAGCGTTGGAGTCATCTGTCAGCCGCTAACTGCAACTACGTAAGTTTTATAATTTACCATATTATTTGTAGCCTACAGTTTTTTTTTAAATATTTTTGACTAAAATGTAATAATTATCCTAAAAATCCAATTTGTTTTTTTTTATAGGATAAGGTGACAAACGAGCACACAGTCCACCTTATGGTAAGTGGGTGCTCTGACCCATAGACATTTAGCCATAGACATTATCATTTATCCTCAACAAAGAATCAAAATACAGATGCGTCGTCACCCTTGAGGACGAAGATGGAATGCCTCGTTTCCAGTAAACTGGGTCTCCGGTTCTCTACACTCACCATATGAAACACAGCAGTATGAAGCTGCCATTTTACGCTGGTATTCTGTGAGAGCGTGGGCCTTCCCCGGTCGAGTCGACCCATTCGTGCTACAACTATACTACTAATATAGCTGCAGCATGGCTCTACCACTGTTAATTGTTTAAGCAGCCAGTTAATTAAATACTACTTACGATTCTGGACTGTGGCATTTAGTTAAATGCCAGCATTCAAATAAATGACTACTTACCTTTTCAATGGAATAACAAAGAGGTATGTAACATTACCGCATGTCATCAGAGATGACAACGCATCTATAGTCTTTTTATTTTGAAGTCGGCTGCAGGTGACAATGGGTTGCAGAAGCCACTTACCATCAGCTGGCCTGTACGTACTGTTTCATATTGTATGAATACAGATTGGAAGCCGGTGTGGTGGCGTCGCCGAATGGCGACGTCCTGCCGATAAAGTGGGTGGATTTGAAGCTGTACCAGCACGGGGAGTGTGGCACTGCTCCGAGAGACTACGCTTTCAGATTCCAAGCCGGAGATGAAGTCTACACGACTCAGGTTATATTAAATATTTTTATTTCTGACTAGCTGTTCCCCGCGACTTCGCCCGAGTGTTACTTGGGGTTTTAATATTTTGTGCGGAACCCTAATTCTTTTTCTATAATAAATGTAGCCTAAGTTGCTGCTTGTGACATCAGCTATCAGCCAGTGAAAATCTCGTCAAAATCGGTCCAGCCGTTTCGTAAGTTAGCCAGAACAAAGAGACAGACAGACGGACAGACAGACAGACAAAAATTTTAAAATTTGTATTTTTGTTAGTACCGTATATGCTTTCATCTGCATTTAGTAAAAAGCTGTAATTTTGACATTACAAAGACACACTTCAATTTTATTTATTTGTATAGATATGCGAAAGCACTTACTTGCGATAATGATTATTCTCCGCGTATACGAGTAATAACGAAAATTAGTGGTCGTGTTCAATATCAATAATTGGTATTACTCCGATTTGGCACAAATTGTACGGTTTTTATTTATTTATTTTATTTTAGAACCAAATATATAGGAAACAACAATGAGTATTTGGTAACATCTGAAAGAATACTATTGATTGGTGAAAAACTGGTGCATAAACTAGATAATACCAATTAGAAATTAGAGAGCAAAATTTTTAAATGCTTTTTGCACTGTCCTTATATAACCGTATATAATCTTAAATCAATTTTTATATAAATCATGTCAAATATCAAACAAGGAACAAAGACGCCACAGATGTAGTGTCACCTCTGACGACTAAGATAAAATGCCCCATAGCTTTCTCTTACGCCGTCAGATCTTAATTATTTGAAACCTCAGTTCCTTTTATAATTATTGAATTTTTATCAGGAAGATGCTGCTGCCCATCTCCTGTTTCAGTTCTCCTCTGTCGCCTCTTATACCCACCGGATGGTAGTAGGTAGATATTTTTATAACACCAGTAAACAGCAATTAGTGCTGAATTTATTTGAAACTAACCTAGGGACTGGGCAATGGCTCGGTACCGCAATTTGTTGCAATTTGCAACATATGGAAGAGGCCTCTGATCAGCAGATTCTAAGGAGCTGTAATGAATAATATATATATAAATGATGAGATTAAGTAACTACGATGTGATTAAGTTTAGTAATGTTCATCTAGCTACACATTCAATAGTAGCCTTTTTAGTTTTGTTTCTTCTCAATATTTAATGTATTTTTTTTATATATTTACTTTTTACTACGGATAATTCTTTATAATAATGCTGTGTACACTATTTTGGACTGTAATTGAGATCAACACTATTTTATTTTAGAACTGTATATAACTACTGTTTGTTGTTGTAACTTATTCAAAAAAAATAAAAAAAAATTAATACGATACAAATAAATAAATTTATGAAGCCATAGTAATCGGTCTGAATTCTAAGTTTTTAAAGTATAAATACGTCATACTCGCTCTAAAATGGCAATACGAAAGTCAGGTAATTGCCCGACTCGCATTTATTCGGGCACGCTCTCTCGTCGCGGCTATACCTTCGCTTCAGTGCGTAAATGTTCTAGTTATTCGTGGTAAAAATGCCTTCCTGTGTTTTTAGGTGGTGCACAAATTACACGACAACTGTTAGAGACAAGAAAAAGTCTCATTAATATTTTGAACATAGATGTTTTGTTCATAATTGGTTTTATTATTTCAATACTAATCGCTAGTGTAAACTTTAACGCTAGCTTGTGCGTTCATTTCCATATCGGTATGTCACGCGCTCGCGCCAATGAGCGCTCAGCAGCAATCAATACGCAACTAATGATGTATATTCATCTTTTTCTAACGATAGGTATGCCGTATTATTTGGTCTCTTTTTGTAAGCGCAACGTGTCATAATAAATAACTGTACGTAGATATAGTACTACCTGCGCCACTTTAAAATGCAATAATGTTAGTGTGTAACCTGTCTATATTTTTTAATACGTCTTTGTCTGAATTGCCCTCCAATGTCCAAATAAGTAAGATTTCTATCAAGCAAATGTTTTTATTAAGCAAAAACTGTTTAATAAGGGTTATCATACTACCAAAGAGTACATGATAATGACCCCTGGGAATGAGGTGATCGCTACCATACTGTTTTTAAATGTTTTCTTAATTAACTGTATAAAATATTAATATTTAAAAAAAGTCCCAGGACAGAGTTTTTTACCGAACCAGTGGTAAAATTAAAATGACTTTCAATAAGTATACTTGTGATCTATATTGAATAAAAATGATTATATTCTATTTTCTTCTATCGATTCAGGTGCTTGTGGAATACGAGTCGATACACTTCGTGTCCGCGGAGTGGGAGGCGCGTATGGTGGAGAGGTTCTGCAAGTTCGTTGTCAACGGAGTGAGCGGCCGCGGCGTCTCCGAGTTCCACTACCGGCATACTGACGGCCGTCCGGAAACATTCGCCAAGAACGACCCGGAGTGGTACAGGAAAATGTGCCATAAGATATAAACAATAGATCGCGTATTTGTTTGTGCTCGATGCGTCTATTAGTGCATTTTGTCGAAACATAATTTTAAGTTGTGTGATTGATTTTCAATGAAGATTGTATTATATCCGTATGTAAAAATATTGTTTTATTAAAAAGAAGTATACCTATTCACTTCATTACTTACCTTCGTTTTTGAAGTCTGTTAAAAATCTTTTGTTGAGATAAAATACAAACCAATTTTACGTTTTCAATATTTTGTATTTTTATTGTTGTAGTGATTTATGGACAATTGTATTACAGTTTACTCCTTTTTTATAACGTAGTACAATAAATGTATTTATTATTTCAATGTAGTATTAATGAAATTCCTTTTTTATTATTATAGTAATTAAGTAGAGCTGTGGTAGCTAAAGATATTAAACGTTTGTTTTAAAACGTCAGAATAAGGTCCTTTAGACCGAATTTCAGTCACGGCGGCCGTCTCAACGGAGACGAGCCATCTGCGCAGGACAGGATTAAAGTGCATGAGTGTGTGAGCAAGCACAGATGCACTCTGTATTCCCTCCCTCTCATAATCCGATATGACGCCAATACTACAAACTTCTTTTACGAGCTGCTACTGATGATTTCTTAACAGAAAACCAAATAACTTTTTTCCACAAAGCAGAAATCCGACCTTTTAAGCTCCCTTTTCGCGTTAACTCGACTCTCGATCCTGTGATCCCCCCCTGTGGGTAACATACCGTCGACTATTCCTCATTGTGATTACTCCATAACGGATGCGCGGTTCATATAGTGTTCAGTACGCAAAGCACTCCTCTCCATGGACATCCACAAGTCAAATGATCTTGACGGAATCCCCACAATTGTACTAAGGACGTGTGCTCCGGATTTGCCACGCTTCTTACGCGTCGTTTTCGTTACATCTACTCTTCCGGCGTAGTTCCGAAGTCATGGAAGACAGCTTTCGTGCACCCTCGATCCCTAAAAAAGGTAACCATTCTGATCCGTCCAACTACAGGCCTATCGCCATCACCGCCTTGTTCTATAAAATAATAGAATCGATTATTAACTGCCAGTTCATGCGTTACCTTGAGGACCACCAACTGCATAGTGACCGCGAGTAAGATTTCCGTCGGGGTGGCTCAGCTCGTGATCTAGTTAAGCTAACACATCGATGGCAGGCAGACAAGCCTAACGACCTCCCTCTTGGGCTCGGTTGACGGTTATTTTGTACGTAGCGAAGGACTTCGATAGGGTTTGGCACAAAGCGCTTATTTTAATACTTCCCTGTTATGGGCTTCACGAGAAGTTATGCAATGGGTCACCAGTTTTTTCACAGATCGGAACATTAAGTTCGTAGTCGAAAGTACATGCTTCGACTGCAAGTCTGTGAGTGCTGGTATTCTACAAGGCTGCAAACTAGTAACATTCATTGTTATGTAGATGGCAGCACTGGCGATGCTTTATACACGGGCCGTGGTAATATTTCTCGAAAACACGTAGTTGAGTGCCGGAACAAACTTGTGTCCGAAGTCAAATCTTTGCTAAACAAAGTACTGGATGGGCGACGAATAACTCTAGTCCAACTTAACCTCCACAAGACTTAAGCATAAGAAGGGTTAAGCGCTTACTGCTAAAAAGAACCCCTTTGTCGTGTCTACTCAATTTCAGCGATTTCCCCTTGTTATCTCGGCCAGCGTCGGAATCGTTGATGTCGACATACTAATAGACGTTCAGTTAGACAGATGTGGGAAGACCAAATTGGCCTCTAAAATGCTTCACGTGTTCAGTATAACAGGGCAGTGTTTCATGCCGGCACACCGCTCGCAACTTGACAAGGCCTATCGTCCTCGCTGGGAAAACTATTTCTCATCTTTGGGCTGGGACATCGCATTGTTCCAACTCCTGCCACTTGACCGCATCCAGTGAAGGACGGCCCGAATCGTCGACGACCGAGTTCTTTCTGATCGGCTTGACTCACGAGCGCTTTTAAGCGATCTCACATCCCTTTGCATATATATCGCAGGAGTGTTCAGAGCAATTGTTAGACTAATTTCAGCCGTCAAATTTCAACATCACGGCCGCGAATATCCACTGTCACATCGTCTCGTGTGTCATAAAAGGTGAAAGAGGGAAACCAAAACTGAAGTACGATAGCAGCATTTTAGTAATAACGGCTTAAAATAAAAAATAAACTGTGATTGATAACCCACCTGCCAAGCGTGGCAACTATAGCAAAATCCTTCTTATAAGGCAACCTATGGGATAGGCCTATGTTCGGCAGTGACTTTTATAGACTGTAATGGATGGATGAGTAATAGCTGAAGTCATTCTATTTCGTCTCGTGAGCAGTGTAAGAGACGACTTTAGGAAATGCCAAATGAAAAATTCTCCTCGCTTTCGACAGATAGTTGTATAACCATATCTACTTTTTATAAATTAAGGGTAACAAACATGAGCACAGTCCACCTGATGGTAAGTGGATGCTGTGGCCCATAGACATCTACATTTATTCTCGATTAAAAATCAAAATGCAGACTCGTTGTCACCCCTGAGGACTTGAATGCCTCCTTTTTAGTAAAAAGGGTTTCCAGTTCCTTATACTCACCACACGAAACACAAAAGCATTAACCAGCTACTTTACGCTGGAATTCTGTGCAAGCGTCATCCTACCCCAGTCGAGCCAACCCATAAAAATACTCAGATGGACGTAGGTAAGAATTATTAAAGGCGCAAGAAGTTTGATACTGCAAACGCCAAGTGTCGTTCTCTTAAAAAAATGTAACCCCCACACTAAGATTATCCCCTGTATCGTGGATGCAGTTTACAAACATAAATTTCACGAGGACAAACATCCAGACCCGGAACAATTATTTGTAGGCCATACAAATACTTGCTCCGTGCGGGATTCGAACCCGAGGCCCTCAGCGCTTCAACTCATTGTTAAGCCACTACACCACGGAACCGTCAAAATCACGTGGGAAGTGGGGAGAATATGGTAAACCCTCTAATATAGTGGGAGAGGCCCATGTCCAACAGTGAAGTAGGTGTCATTCCACTTAGATGCGCTTTGGCTAAGAAGTGGTCCTCTTCCAAGGACGTGCCGCTATGGGGCGGCTACGGCACTGGAAGGGCCGTAGATATTGTGTGCATAAGCGCTCCCGGGCTATATTCGAACTTCTAATTTTTATAATATGTTGTTTGTATTAATAATTTATAATGTGTTATGCTAACTGCAATAAAATTTCAACAATCTAAATATATGTAATAATAATAATAATGCAATACTTTGAATTATAATAATGTAATAACTATTTTTACTCATAATTATAATTTTAAATCTATTTATAATTAATTACTAGTGTTATATAGGCATAATTTTAATTTAATATTTGCATGCCAAAATGGTAGAATGTACGGATCTTCTATGTCATGTCAACACCTTATTGTTAAAAACTACATTCAATGCAAATAAATCAATATTCTATTCTATTCTATTCTATTCTATTCGATAAGTGCGTGTAACGTGTATCGCTGCTTGCCGGCAATACATGTAGATGCAAAATGCAGATTAAAATTATTTACTGTATTAAAAATAGGATTTATAAATTTTCAAATAGGCACATAGCAAACTCTCAAGGGAGAATGAATAACAGCTCTATCAAGTAAGATTGCTACAGTTTGACCATATCAGTACATTTTTATTATAAAATTTTTTTACGTGGTAGAGCCATGCTGCAGCTATATTAATAGTATAGTTGTAGCACGAATGGGTCGGCTCGACCGGGGAAGGACCACGCTCTCACAGAATACCAGCGTAAAATAGCAGCTTAATGCTGCTGTGTTTCGTACGGTGAGTGTAGAGAACCGAAGACCCATTTTACTGAAAAAGAGGCATTCTATCTTAGTCCTCAAGGCTGACAACGCATCTGCATTTTAATTCACAAACGAGGATAGATGCAGATGTCTATGGGCCACAGCAACTACTTACCATCAGGTGGACTGTGTGCTCGTTTGTCACCCTAATTCTATAAAAAAAAAGTGAGCTCGACAAATGAGCACACAGTACAACTCATAGTAAGTGGTTGCTGTGGCCCATCGACATCTACTTCTATCACCGATTAAGAATGAAAATGCAGATGCGTTATCCTCAGATAAAAGTTATTTATAGGTTAAAATATAGCACAAACAAATTAAAAATTACAGGAATAAAATTGTTTAATTGTATCTCTTTTATGTCCAGTCAGGTTATAATTTATTTCATGGATACCTTTTATTTGGCGATTAAAACTAGGTCTTTAATGATATAAAAGCTCTGACCCAGACAGACTTTTAGGCAGAAATGGACTAAAAAGACACAACACAAATGATGAAATTGAAAATATTACAAGGGTAGTCATACAATTAATTAATGAAACTTTGAATAAAACTATTTTTTACGGATTTTATCGCGTTTAATTTACTATTTTAATTCCCGACGTTTCGGGTACTTTACAGCAACCTATGGTCACGGGATGGACTGAGATGTTTGACGTCCCGATGTCACAGTTAGCCCGGCTACCTTCAGTTTTTTAATATTAACTAAATAAATAGTCTGTGAACATGTTCAAGATCGTCCCCGCCATTACATCAGATTTGATAGACCACAAATCCTTGCAAAAGAACACCGATTCCTACCAAGGATGATATGCGAGGCTGTTGAAATTAAAAAAAAACATCCTAATTTGAATAGAGAAGATGGATGGGTGCTGCCAGATGGCAGCACCCATCCATCTTCATTTTGTTAATTCCATTCCATCCATCTTCAATTTGTTAATTCCATTTCATCCATCTTCATTTTATTAATTATATAATCATTTTATATAATTAACAAAATTAAACCCAAACCCAAGCATACCACTGCAAGACTTCAAGATACTGTAAGTAAGTTCATTCTGCGTAAATCGAACCAAAAATTAAGGTAAAACTGAAGGTAGCCGGGCTAACTGTGACATCGGGACGTCAAACATCTCAGTCTTCCCTGTGACCATCCATGGGTTACTGTAAAGCACCCGAAACGTCGGGAATTAAAATAGTAAATTAAACGCGATAAAATCCGTAAAAAAATAGTTTTATTCAATGTGTAGTGTTCGCGTAAATATAATAAATCATAATGAAACTTTATTACACCGTCGAGCAGGTGGTAAATGAGAATTAACTCTTTAGATGTAGGTTCATAAGCTACTTGGGCTCTAAGTATAAAAATACAAAGACATAATTACCAGGTCAGTGAACAGGATGTCAATGTGGGCATCTTATTATCGGATCTGGAGCGCAGTGTGGCCCCTACTCCGACCTTGTGTGGACAACCTGGGAGTTGTCCTTTCGCCGGCCGCTCCAATTATGCCTCTAATCGAATTGAATGACTGTGCACGTCGAATGAGATAATTGTGCACGCGCATCCCATAACGTATATTGGATGATGCCAAAAAGAAAAAAATATTTTACGGGACAAACCTTTGTAGAGAATAATATAATAGTTAATGGAAACAATTTTTAAATGAAAGCATTTAGAAAAATTTACTTCGCAAATATCCGCGTTATAAAATAAAATGATGTGTCTTACCTAGTATGAAGAGCACCTCCCGCCCTCCCTCAATTGCGTGCACTATCACCGTCACCACTAATCCCAGCACCACTACTCCCGCACCACTACACTAGGCAAGACACACCACTGACGATAATACGACACGTGTTTCGCCTCTACACGAGGCATCCTCAGGTGATATAGACTCTACGGTGGCTAACCGCTAAGCGGCCTAGTGTAGTGGTGTTGGGAGTAGCGGTGCCGGGATTAGTGGTGACGGGGATAGTGCACGCAATTGAGGGAGGGCGGGAGGTGCTCTTCATACTAGGTAAGACACATCATTTTATTTTATAACGCGGATATTTGCGAAGTAATTTTTTCTAAAAGCTTTTATATAATGGATTTCCGCAAAGTAACGTTAATTTATATTAAAAAAATTTAAATGGCTAAAAAAAATAAGTATCAAATGTATTTTTTTTTCTATTTTATTCGATAATCACTATTCGAATTATCTGAAACGTAAGTTTCAGTTCCTGAGTTACACTCACGATAGACAGCTTCGTTCATTGGAGACTCTGTTCATTGTTCATTGCTTTTTTGTGTTAATTGCTCTCTTTATACCCCTTCACCGTTCAGGTTTCATATCATCATCGTTTACTGTCCAAGCCGCACGCCTATTGAATAACCTGGCTGAAAAATTAAGACAAACTTGTTGCTGATAGGTTGTTTTAACTTTCATAAACATTTAAGACGAATGTTCGGGCTCATTTCCTAAAATAACTTAAACACTGCTAAAGTCCGACATTATTATGGTTATCTCTGTTTCTATTTAATTCAGAATAGTAAGTATTATATATCTTATAATGTATAGTTATAATATATTGTCTTATAAATATATACATAACTATATATAGTATATCATCATCATCATCATCATTACAGCCCTTCACAAGTCCACTGCTGAACAAAGGCCTCCCCCAAAGAATGCTACAAAGCACGGTCCTGAGCCACCTGCATCCATCGACTTCCTGCATATCTTACCAGGTCGTCACTCCATCTAGTGGAGGGACGCCCTACACTTCGCCTGCCGGTACGAGGCTGCCACTCGAGAACCTTTCTTCCCCATCGGTTGTCGGTTCTTCGAGCTATATGGCCGGCCCATTGCCACTTCAGCTTACTAATCCATTGAGCTATGTCGGTCACTCTGGTTCTACTGCGGATATCCTCATTTCTGAGTTTATCACGCAGAGAAACTCCGAGCATAGCCCTCTCCATAGCTCGCTGAGCGACCTTGAGGTTCCTCATCCGGCCAGCAGTGAAGGAGCACGTCTCAGTTCCGTATGTCATCACTGGCAACACGCACTGGGTGTACAGTATCGTTTTCAAGTTTTGAGGTATAACTGACGAGAAGATGTGCCGTAATTTCCCGAACGCTGCCCAACCGAGTTGAATCCGTCGATTGACCTCTCGGTCGAAGTTGGACTTACCTTGTCGGACTATTTGTCCCAGGTAAACATACTCGTCAACAACTTCGAGCTTAGTGTTCCCAACAACTACCGGCATAGATGTGACATGGACATTAAACATGATCTTTGTTTTGTCCATGTTCATCTTAAGACCTATCCGTTGGGAAACACTATTGAGGTCATTGAGCATAGTGCTTAGGTCCTCTAGCGATTCTGCCATAAGGACTATATCATCGGCAAATCAAAGGTGAGTGATGTACTCGCCATTGATTTTGATACCGTATCCTTTCCAGTCCAGAAGCTTGAAAACATCTTCCAATGCAGCGGTAAAGAGTTTCGGGGATATGACGTCACCCTGTCTTACACCTCTCTGCAATTGGATAGGTTTCGTACTCTGGTTCTGTACTCGGATAGCCATCGTAGCCCTACTGTACAAGCACTTCAACACTTCGATATACCGACAGTCAACTTGGCATCGCTGAAGGGTATGTATGTGATCTATGGTGCTAAAGCCTTTTCGGAAACCGGCTTGTTCGGGAGGCTGGAAGTCGTCAAGTCTGCGCGCGAGACGATTCGTAATGACTCTCGAAAACAGCACGTAGACGCGGCTCAGAAGGGAAATCGGTCTGTAGTTCTTCAAGAGAGCGTTGTCGCCTTTCTTGAAGAACAAGACCACCGCACTTCTGCTCCACGCCTCCGGTGTAATGCCACCATGGAGGACGGAATTAAAGAGCTTCTGAAGGACTTCAAGTACCGGTTTTCCATCCGCTTTCAGAAGCTCCGCTGTAATTCCATCCTCGCCTGGGGCCTTGCCGTTTTTAAGGTGCTGGAGAGCCATTCTAATCTCGCTCAGACTGACGTCCGGGATATCATCGGAATAATGTCGGATAAGACTCGCTCTTGGATCGTTACTCACACTTGCGTGCGGCTCCAACGATGATGTGTACAGCTGCCCATAGAACCTCTCAATCTCACTCAAAATCTCAGGTGCCCCGGAAACGATACTGCCACATTCGGTCTTCAGCTTTGACAGTTGGCTCTTTCTGGCAGACAGATCTCTGGCAAAGACTTTGGAGCCTTGGTTCCGCTCGATCGCTTCTTCAATATGAGCTGTATTGAAGTTGCGTAAGTCCCGCCGCATGCATTTGGAGATCTGTCTGTTCAGTTGCCTGTATGCTGTTAAATCTGTTGAAGAATGTAGCTTCATCTCCCGTCTAACAGCCATGAGATTAAGAGTGTGATCGGAGAGATTTTGTGTTCTTCTGCGGCGGGTCTTGCAGAACTTAGCTCCTACCGCATGGACAGTTTCCACGAGCTTGTCATTCAAATCGTCCACTTCATTGCAGTCTTCTAGGCGCTGAAAACGGTTTTGTAACTCGAGCTGAAAGGTTTCGGGACTTTGGATTAGAGCACGAGGGGGGACGGAGCGTTGACTTCATTAGACGAGACCTCTCCAACTTAACGTTTAGGTTCAGTGTGCCTCTAACCATTCGGTGATCGCTGCCGGTTTTCACCCTCGCGATCACTGAGACATCATTGAACAGTTGTCTTCTGGTCGTCATAATGAAGTCAATCTCATTTTTTGACGAACCGTCGGGGCTCAACCAGGTCCACTTCCTGTGGGGCCGCTTCTGGAAGAAAGAGTTCATCATAAAGAGTCCCTCTTTCTCCATGAAGTCGGCCAGCTGCTGGCCCCTTGGGTTCCGTTGCCCTATTCCAAATTTCCCTACTTTCAGCTCACCGTTCTCTCTTGTGCCTAGTTTTGCATTGAAGTCTCCCATTAACACCGTATATTGGGTTTTGGAGGAATGCATGGCTCTAGAGATATCCTCATACATTTCCTCCACCTCCTGATCGGGGTGTGCCGAGGTTGGTGCGTAAACCTGTATGACCTTCAGCGAATACCGTTTGGTGATTCTGAGTATAAGGTACGCAACCCTCGTCGACACACTCTCAATCTTTACAACGTTGTTAACGAGAGACTTGTGGACGATAAATCCGACACCTCCTTGGGACAGATGGTCGCCCTCCCGGTAATAGAGCAAGTTGCCGGATTCGAGGATTACCGTGTCCTCCCCCTCTCTTCGGACTTCGGATAATCCTATAATATGCCAGCGTAACTTGTCTATCTTTTCTTCCAGCTCCACAATCTTCTCCTCAGTCCTCAGGGTGCGTGCGTTGTATGTTGCCAGGTCGAGTCGTCGTAGGTGGCAACTGAACCTCCACCAGAGATTCTTAGCACCCCCTGCCCCGCCGTTACCATGGTCGCCACCGTAGCCAGGAATAGCGGGGCCGCCGGGGACTGGGGGCCGTCTCTTCGTAACTTTCATCATGGGGGGTAAGTATATTGCCATAGTTGCCACGCTTGGCGAGCGGGTTGGCAACCGCAGTTTTTTATTGCATTTTTGCCGTTACCAGGAAGATGCTGCTGCCCATCTCCTGCCTGTTTCCCTTTGTCGCCTTTTACGACACCCACGGGAAGATATGGGGTAGTGGATATTCTTAACCGCCACTACACGGCGTATATATAGTATATATATATATATATATATATATATATATATATATATATATATATATATATATATACTATATATAGTTATGTATATGTTTATTTGTATGTGTGTATTCTATGTGTATATATTAACGTTTTATTTAGTAAAACGGTGACAATGGCAATCACTTACATGTTCGTATAATAATTTAATATATTCATAATATAAAATTCTGTGGCAATTTGCAAATTTAAAATTAACAAAGCATTTAATGCCCAACAAAGGGTTATAAGAGCAATGCACTCCGCCTTGGGAATTATGTAGTGATTACTTCAAAAAGCTAAATGTATGTACTCGTACTTACAGCACCCATTCTATGCACCTTAATACTTCTGAAAGTCGTTTTTAACAACAGCCATAAATCCGATGAATAAATGAAAGAGAGAATAATCACCAGAAGGGTCTTAGAACAAGAACATATATAATATAATTAAATATCCACATACTTATTTATTTTCTTTTTTTTATACGTTACCCCCACAATAGGTTTTTCTCCTGTGTCGTGGAGGCAGTTTACAAACATAAATTGCACAAGGACAAACATCCAGACCCGGAACAATTATTTGTAGGCCATACAAATACTTGTTCCGTGCGGGATTCGAACCCGCGGCCCCCAGCGCAACAACTGATTGCTAAGCCACTGCGCCACGGAGCCGTCATAATTCCGTTCTTTATGGTGGTCAGACGCTACGCCTGCACGTGTAACAGAAGTGTAGTGGTTTTATTTTTCAAGAATGATAAATAAAATCATATTGAAGAATTACAGAGGGATTTTCCTGCTGAGCCGCGAGTAACGTGGTGTTTTCGAGAGTAATTACGAACCTTCTCGCAAGTAGACTATACGACTTCCAGCCTAGATCACATACATACCCTTCTGCAGGTTATACAGAAGACTGAGCAGTATAATTAGTCGTAATGTATGGCGTATGTGAACTATGAGTTTTTGGATTGTACATCCCACTGTAGAGAGCACCGGTAGTATTTTAGGGTCCAGCGTATAGGGTGCGCTAATCATCATTATCGTGTACCAGTCGGCCGGGCCAGGCCGGGCTACTAACTCACGTGGGCTGCCGACTATTCGACAGGCAAGTACATCTGAGCGACCAGAATACCCTTTTGTGTTATAGAATACGGACTCTTCCAATTTAAATCAATAATTAAAATCATTTATGTTTTGATGAAAAAATGTAAGTATATTTTTTTCTTTTTTATATAATTTAAAGTTCGAATTAAAAGCGGCAAATGAGTATAAAGTCCCCCTGATTGTAAGTGGATAATACTGTGGCTCGAGATTACCTACATTTATCCTTGACTAAATAAAAATGTCTTCAAGAAATATTTCGAACACATGTAAACTTCGCCTACTCGCATTGGAGAAGCGCGACGGGCATTTTCTTGCCCTAAAACCCTCTCAGAAATGAGAAGAGACCTGTGCCCAGTAGTGGGACGTATATAGGCTGTAGCTTTACTTTAAATAAAAATGGAAATACGTTGTCAGTTGTCACTTCTCAGGACTAAGATGTAATGCCTCGTTACTACTCAAAATGGATTGCGGTTCTCTTGTCACCAGACTAAACACAACAGCGCAGTGCTGCTATTTTACGCTGGTATTCTAAGATAGCATAATCTTTCCCCGGATGCACCGATCTATTCGTACTGCAAACATAATCGTTGAATGCGATAATAAAGATAAATTAAAGTATTCTGTTTTAGACATTATGGATTTTGACGCGATCTTAGAAGACGTCGGAGTGTTTGGAAAATATCAGAAATTGGTGATCTACTTCGTTCTCCTGCCAGCAGTAATCCCGTGTGGGTTCCATGCGTATGCGCAGCTGTTCATGGCAGCGGACGTGAAACATTGGTGTAGAGTGCCGGAACTGGACCAAATCAACGATTTAGATATTGTAAAGAATTTGAGGTAATAATTAAGAAGAATTTTCTAGAGCTAGCATGATATTTTCTCTTCTTTTTATTAACTTCCACACTTAATTTTTTTTTAACTAATTTCAACAAATAGTTACTTTTGCGAATCACATAGCAAATCCGAGATGTATTTGGCGGCTTGGTACCGATCTGGCTAAACATTTGACGGACCGCGGGTTTGAATTCCGCACGGAACAAGATGTGTATGGCCCACAAATACTTGTTCCACATTTTAAGTTTATAAAATTCATGCCACGATACATTTCTAGTAAGAGAGTAATATTTTAATTAGATAAGAAAATGCTTTGTTATCGGTCAAGCAAATCATCCATCCGATTTATTCGGCTTTAACCATTGAGTTATATGTACTACGTACTAGAGAAACCATTCCGAACATTGACTATGTTCAACGGAACTGTAGTGCAATCCCTACAAACTAAATATTGCGTAAATTGAAGATTTGTGAATTCCATAAAATAATTATTATTACATTTTATTTAGAAATATAACCTGTTTGTTTAGATGAAATTAAGATATTTTATATTAAATTCTTATATTTATTTTATATTAATATCTTATTTTATATCAAATTAAAATCTTCGCGCATGCGCGACTACTACTCCCGCGCATGCGCGAAAACATAGAGTAGGACACAGTTTTTGTTTGAAATGGCTTCTCTAGTACGTAGTACATATAACTCAATGGCTTTAACTATGTACATAACATTCATAAAGCACTTATATATTTACAAGTGGCAAAATTAAAAATTTTATACAACCGACTTCAATATAAATAAAATGAGAACATCATAAATTTAGTGGAAGTCTATTAAATACGCATTATTAAGGATAACTCAAAAATTACTGGTCAGATCTTGATCAAATTTATATGGGACCAATGAGGATCACTAGCTTTCAAATAAAAAAAAATAATCATCAAAATCGGTTCACCTAGAAAAAGGTCTGATATAAACCACATAAAAAAACATATAGTCAAATTGAGTAACTCCTCCTTTTTTTGAAGTCGATTAAAAAGGGTACTAAATTTTCAACAAATAAATTTAATATAATTTCAGTATTCCCCTGGAAGTCAAAAACGACGTTCTACAATATTCCAAATGCAGACTGTACGACTTAAACTATAGTTACATCGCTAGTAACTACCCAAACCTGGAAGAAATTGAGGAAACAACTGATACTATACCGTGCAACAATGGATGGACCTACGACAAAAGCGTATACAAAAGTACCGTTGTTACAGAGGTGAATTTTAATATAGTATTGTTGTTGTTACGAAATTAACACGAGAGACTGGATTTTAAAACGTAGTGATTATATAACTTTTGCAATTTATCTATTTTAATGTCTATTTAAATTCACATATTCACTATAAAAAAATTAAATAAAAAAGGTAAGATCACATCGATCACTAATAAAAACTAGATACACAATCAGTGACAAAAAATGTCCTTACCGAATGAGCGCCCGCTCGAACATTTGGGTGCGCTTTCAATTTGTACGTAGCTTTGTGAATACAACTTTAGGCAATGCAGTTAAGGTTGAATTTACATTATAGTATATTTATTTCAACTAGAATTACA
This sequence comes from Parnassius mnemosyne, assembly GCA_963668995.1. Classification (NCBI taxonomy): domain Eukaryota; kingdom Metazoa; phylum Arthropoda; class Insecta; order Lepidoptera; family Papilionidae; genus Parnassius; species Parnassius mnemosyne. The sequence continues at coordinate 8,511,098 of CAVLGL010000080.1, read as the reverse complement.
TCAAAACAATTGGCGACAGTTTTTAGAGAACTTTTGCATGGGATTGTGTATCTAATTTTTTATTAGTAATCGATGTAAGATCATGAAAATAATAGAAATATTAAATGTTACAATACCTACCCTTTTTATTTAACTTATTGACGTGTGGTAGAGGCGTCCATCAATCACCTCAATTCGTTCCTTGGGTGTCGTTATCGTACGAGTCGACTTAAGAGAATGCCAGAAATATCTTACACGAAATCGTCACAAAGGGAGAGGCCTAGCAATGGACTGTTTTATATAAACACTTATATTTCTTTAAATAGAAAGATTATCAACGTACGGTGTTTCTGTTTACTAACTATGAACTGAACTGAATCTAGTCGTAAAATAAAGAAGAAAGAAAGAAAGAATAATGATTTCTCATATTTACACGAATACTAGAAATCGAATAAAACTAACCCTATGGATTTTATTGCGTGACCATAGGTTCAGTAAGCATCCGAAATGTCAAGAATTAAAAACAAGTAAAATAAATTAAATTAAACGCGATGAAAGCCGTAGAATTAGCTATATTCAAGAAAAGAAAAAAATTAATCATTAATATTTCTTATGTTTACGCGAACAAATAAAAATAAAAATAGTTTTTTCGGATTTTATCGCAAATAGAAGTCTGCAGTCTGTGAACGAGAACAGAATTAGCAGATTAATTAAACACAAATCCTCGCTAAAGGACATTCCTTCCAATGATGATTCACGAGGTTATTGAAATCAAAAAGCATCCTAATTTCAATAGAGAAGTTGGCTGGGTGCTACCATCTGTTTGAGATCTCATAATTAATAAAGTTAAATCCCAGCCCAAGCATACAACGCAAGACTTAAAGATGCTATAATCTCATTCTGCTTAGATCAGACTAAAAATTCGAAAAATAATAATTTTAATGTGAAGGTATCCGTGTTTAACTATGACATTTGGACGTTGAACACCTCAGCCCCGTAACCATGGGCGCTTTAAAGTACTCGAAACGTCGGGAATATAGAAAATAGTTAGTATACGCAATAAAATCCTAAAAAAAAATTTCATTGATATTAATCATTACCAACATTATTAAACCTCTTAAAGCAAACATTATTTTAGTGTTGTGTAGTGTGATTAGTCTTTTTTAAGATGATTTTCGAAGTGTTCCTAATTAATGCAAATGCTTGTTTGCTATTTTTTTTTTCTTAATATATTATATAGTATATGGTAGAGTATACGATTTTGTGTTTTTGTCTCTGTCCTTCGTCTCGTTTTGATTTTATAGGGCGGCAAAGCTGAAGGTGACCATAAGCTTTGCCGCCATATCACCAGGTAAGATATGCAGGAAGTCGATGGATGCAGGTGGCTTAAGACCGTGCTTTGTGTCATTCCTTGGGGGAGGTCTATGTTCAGCAGTGGACTTGTGAAGGGCTGTAATGATGATTACCCTCACATACCTTACTTATATAATCAAATTATAATTATTTTCATTAGTGGAACTTAGTCTGCAATAAAGATTTCTACCCGGCGCTTGGATTAGTGCTATTGGCTATTGGAGGAATCATCGGGAATTATGTCTTTGGTTATCTACAAGACACAATCGGAAGGAAACCTTCCTTCTTTATTTACCTTCTCATCGAAAGCATCTTCGGAGTCGCCACGGCCTTCGCTCCGAATTACGCAGTCTGGATCATCTATAGAATCGGCGTGGGTTTCACTGTCCCTGCTATAATGGCTACACCTTACGTGCTAGGTAAAAGTTATTTTGTATTTATCAATAATAGTTTGGTTTTTGTAACTGTACACAATATTTCTGTAGCATTAAAATTCAGAAAATATTCTAAATTAAAAAGCAACTTTTTTAAATTATTTTCCAAAATAAGAACAAAAAAAGCAACAAATACTAATGGTGATGTCAAACTACCTAATTGATTTGAATTCCAGCGATCGAATTGGTCGGGCCGCGATACCGCACCCTCTGCACAATCGTATCTAACATCGCGTACTCTATGGGACTAATAATGCTTGCCGGTGTCGTGTATCTAGTACGCGACTGGCGTCATCTGGCTTTGGCCACCACATTGCCATTCCTCTGCTTCTTTTTCTACATATGGCCAATGCCAGAAAGCCCTAGATGGCTTTTAGCAAGGGGACAATTTGAAAAGGCGGAAAAAATACTGAAGGACATGGCCAGGTTTGTATCTTTTATGTGTGCTTTAAATCGATGCATAATTTTAATTACAATTTGTACTAGACTTTTATGCTTATTTTAAGTGTGGTCCATAAATTTGTAGGAAAAATCCACGCCATAAGGTGTAAAATAGGGCAGGGGTGGCGAACCTTTATGTATTAACGTGCCATTTTTCTAAAGAAATGTTTAATGAGGCCATAGACGTGCCATAACAGTAAAAACTATAATCACTCGGGTTTGTTTGTAATATAATACTTCACAGTGAACTTTGTGATCGGTGGCGTGCCAAAAACATTGTGTCGCGTGCCATTGTTTCACCATCTCTGAAATAGGGGATCAAGTTTTAATGTCAATATTTACTTGACATTTGAGTTTGTGGTATTTCTTAGTCTCACTCAAAAGGGCCAGAAATTAAAGATGTGATAAGAAGTAAAAGCTGTGACTTCAAAGAACTGTTAAAGCATAAAATAATTACCACATAATAGCTTCTGAAGTCGTCTAATATACAATGTGTTACAAGATAATTATCATTTCATTATTTTTGATTCTTCGAAATAGACTTTTACTTTTATTAACCTCCGACGAAAAAAAAACATAGAGGTGTTATACGTCTGTAGCTTGTATCTTTATATCTGCGTGTCTGTCTGTGGCATCATAGCTCTTGAACGGGTGAACCGATTTTGATTGAGTTTTTGTCTTTTGAAAGTGTTCATTTGAAGCATTATCTCTTTTTGTTTCGGGGTTTAATTTATTAAGTCTAATTTTTCTAGCTATTAATGCATCTACAAAAATTGCACACCTCGAACGCAACGCAAGGCTTTACTGCATTATTTTTATACCGCACTAATACCACAGAATATATAATAGTTAATACGTGAAGAAAAGGTGTGTCTTTTTTCACAATTAATATTAAGAGAAAATACTTATTGATAAAACTAATTAAGTTTTGCGGTACGTATTATTTATTACACAGGGTTTTGTTTTGTTATTTGTTTCAAAGAGTAGCCAAATTTTAAATTTAAAGTCAAATATATAAATATTACCGTATACTGTTATTAAAGTTTTTGAAAATACGAGTAAATAAGGCTTCCATTTTTATTTGAAATTATCCCAAATTGAATGTGATTTATGGGCAGCAACAACGCTCACGCGCACTTTTCTGTGTACAATTCAATTAACAAAGTTTTTGAGCCCTACGAATGTATGCCTGCGCAGTAAAATCAGTTAAAATAGTGCATTACATTTTGAATTTAAAAGATAAAAATAACAGAATGTTTGAGATATTTTTTAATTCATTTTTCTTCTCCATTTGTCTATATTACTTATTTTGATCCTTCTCTGCAAATTTGACCGGTTAATGCAAAATAACCCTGTATAAAAAGTACAATGAATTTTTTTATCGTCACCGTCTGTTATAAAAAATAATGTTTCCAAAATAACTCGAAAACGACAGGACGAAATGACTCATTTTAATTTTATAACGAATATCTTACAGAATAAATGGTAAATCATGACGAAATGACTTATTTTAATTTTTATAACGAATATCTTACAGAATAAACGGTAAATCACTGCCGGCGAACTACATGCTACATCTACGACGTAAATATGAATCTGATAAACTCAAGCTGGATCTCGAGAAGGAAAAGTCCCGCAAGTACGGCGTATTAGACCTGTTTCGAACCCCTAACCTGAGAAAGAAAACCATCATCATCACCTTTATTTGGTTCACCAACACAAGTGTGTACGTTGGCCTCTCGTACTACGCCCCGGTGCTCGGTGGTGATGAATTCCTCAACTTCTTTTTGGCCGGTATCGTCGAGCTGCCCACTTACCTGTTTCTCTGGCCTTCAATGGAGAGACTGGGCAGAAGGTGGACATTATGTATGAGCATGGTGGTTGGTGGTGTGGCTTGCTTGACCACGTTTTTGGTACAACATGGTTAGTGACCACAAACATTTAAAATTATAAATTGTATTAAATTAAAAATAATATGTTAATTAGTAAAAACTTAAACGAAAAATTAAGCAACCATCTATATTACTAAACCATTAAAGATCCCGTCTAAAAGCCCCTCAGATTTTCAAAAGACGGAATTTTATATTTTTTCGCTCAAGTATTGACTTTTTATGAAGTTTGTTTTTAAATTGAAGTAGGTGTGAAAACAAGCCCACAGTCTACTTGACAGTAAGTAGATGCTGTCCCGTAGACACCTACACCTATACCCGATTAAGGATCAAATTGTAGATGCGTTGTCACTCCTGAGGAAAATATGCAATGTCTTACTTTTTTATCATTGAGACCAGGGACCCTCTATACTGATAGAGGGTCCCTGAGTTATTTTAAACGTGTTAGAACCATGCTGCAGTTATAGTAGTAGTATAGTTGTAGCACGAATGGGGCGACTCTACCGGGGAAGGACCACGCTCTCACAGAACACCAGCGTAAAATAGCAACGTAACACTGCTGTGTTTCGTATGGTGAGTGTAGAGAACCGGAAACCCTTTTTACTGGAAAAGAGGCATACCATCTTAGTCCTCACGGGTGACAATGCATCTGCATTTTGATTTGCAAACGAGGATAGATGTAGATGTCTATATGCCACAGCAACCACTTACCATCAGGTGGACTGTGTGCTCGTTTGTCACCCTATCCTATAAAAAAGGGTCCCTGGTCTCAATGGTAAAAAGAGACCTTCATTCACCTTATGAAACACAGCAGCATTATTCTGATATTATACGCTGGTGTTCTGTACCAGCATACCGATTAGAGCTGCAGTCATAATACGCTTCTGCCAGGCTCTAACACGTCTAGTCAAGTGTTACAAAGTTAATAAAATTACAATAGTGTACAATTTCACAGATTTAAAATTTCTAATCTTCAAAACCTCCATCAAAATATACTCTGATAATCATCGGTTTTAATTTAATTTATTAATTCCGAAGACCGAGCGCTGCGTTCATTTTGAGTGACGCAAAAACCTAGTCAAAACCATGCTCAACATTATAAGGCTACTCACTCACACATGTGCATCTAAAATAATTTGCAACCAACAACGTGGTTTAAGTTGCATATGCATGCGTGAACTTTTATGGGCCGATGTGAAAGAAAGAAGAAAGATGTGTGCGTGACTTCGTGTGAAGAAGTTGAGCATGGTTTGGGTGTTACTTAAAATGTACGCTACGCGCTCCGTTTATGTTGCCGAGAGTTCACCTTGATCTACCCAATTATTTTGTGTCAATGAGGGCTAATAACCTTACTCTCACCAGATGTCGCTAGTTGGGATTAAGGTGAACTTATTTGTTACGCAGATCATCATTGAAAAGTTGCGATTTGAATAAAGAGTTTCGGTTTTTAGTGTATATGCACATAAAATGTAATTTTTTTTAAATCTACTTTTAGAAATATCCGTAGTTATGTTTAGCCCTTTCTAATCTAATTAATATTGAATAAAATCAATGTTTCAGAAAGAAATATTAATCATTGCACTTTTCTAACAAATCAACTTCCCCCGCTATGTAATCTGTCAAACATTTCACCTCGTTCCAAGTGGATTCGCCCCGATGGCAGAAAATGTCGTGGATGTCCTCATTGGCACAAATTCAAATGACAAAAGAATCGTAGTGATGAGCTGTGTATTTCTATAAACAATTTAATGTTTTTGGTTCTACAGAAACCTACGTGACGTTAGCGCTGTACTGCGTTGGTAAAATGGGTATATCATCGTCGTTCGTTGTGTTGCCACTAATGGCCTCCGAGCTGTACCCAACGGTGGTGAGAGGCCTCGGGATGAGTCTCAGCTCAGTATTAGGAATGCTCGGACCTATTTTCATACCACTCGTTAACTATTTGGTGAGTTGGTTTTATTGTAAGACTCTCTACTTTGGACGATACTGTTATTATTTCGGTTCAAAGGTTACGAAATTTGTTACGGCTTATTTTACAAATTATTGAATATGACTACTTTAACGGATTTTATGGCATTTATTTTGTCTTAATTTCGACTCTCAACGTTTTTAGTGCGTTGTAGCACCATGGTCGCGTGGAGAGACTGGAGTAGGTATGCAAAAAAAAATTAAACGCGATAAAATTCGTAAAACATGAAGCCGCGAGTCGCGAGTCGACTTGTCGACTAATGTGGCTCCTGGGCTCCCACAGAATATCAGCGCTGCGGATGCGGTAACACTTTTATCTGTTACTGTAGCATTATGCGGAGTCGGTGGCGTTTTTGTAGTTGCAATTATTATTATATTTATTAAATGTTTTGAATTTCTTTAAATTTGCTCCACAGTGGGTATTATTCTAAGCCGGTGCTTAACTACAATCCCACCCGATTGTAAGTGGTGATGTAGCCTAAGATGGTGAGGCGCACTGACTTAACAAAAACCTACTCACTCTTGCCTTGAAGACTATACTCTACGACTATACTCTGATGGAAACACAGATGCTGGCAACTTCCACTCCTTTGCTGTACGCATGATGAACGGTGTCGCAAACCGTTTGGTTCGAATGCGTGGTAAGTCAACAACGAAGGGATACTGGCCGAACGTCTGCTTGCCCGATGGTGGAATGAACATATCCATTAATCTACATCCAAAATGTAATTACACCACTCACAAATGTGCTCACAAACGAGCACACAGTCCACCTGATGGTAAGTGGTTGCTGCGGCCCATAGACATCTACATCTATCCTCTATTACAAATTAAAATGTAGATGCGTTGTCACCCGTGAGGACTAAGATGGAATGCCTCATTTCCAGTAAAAAGGGCCTCCGGCCACCTGCACTCACCAAGCGAAACGCAGAGGTAAACCGCTACTTCACGCTGGTTTTCTGTGAGGTCGTGGTACCACCCCGGTTCGAGCCGGCCCATCCGTGCGACAGCAAAAGCTGCCGCGTGGCTCTACCACTGTAAATTTGCTTGTGTACTGCAAAATTAACGGCGAACTTAACCACTGTGCCGTCACGGCTCTCATCTCATAATCCTTTTTAAATATTCATGACATTTCATCTTTTAGGGTTCGGACATTTTGGTACTACCACTAATTATTATGGGCGCACTCCTCGTAGCCGGAGGGATCGCGAGCTTGCTGCTACCGGAGACCCTCAACCAAAATCTTCCCCAAACATTAGAAGATGGCGAGAAAATGGGACTCGACACCGACTTCTGCTGCAGTCCCCCCGTCAAAGAAGCGGAGTCCGATACGGGACCGAACGATTTATTCGATAATTGCAAAAAGTGCAAAACCTTTTGCACATGTCAGGTCGTCAGCGTGTCGTTAGCGGAAAATGTCGCCGCCGTGATTGAAAAAGGCGGTGAAAATGTTGAATTTATTTTAGTCAAATAAACCAGATATAAAATGTGATAGTGTTGTTTTTTTTTTATAGTATAAGGATGATAAACGAGCACCCGTGTAGTGGCGGGTAAGAATACCCACTACCCGTTGTCTTCCCGTGGGTATCGTAAAAGGAATTTCTGACAGCAAAACAACAATAAAAAAACTGCGGTTGCCAACCCACTCGCCAAGCGTGGCAACTATGGCAATATACCCCCCAAGATTAAAGTTACGAAGACACCCTATCCCCGGCAGCCCCGTTATTCCTGGCTACGGTGGCGACCATGGCAACGGCGGCCCAAGGGGTGCTAAGAATCTCCGGTGGTGGTTCGATTGCCACCTACGACGACTCGACCTGGTAACTTATAACGCACGCACCCTGAGGACTGACGAGAAGATTCTGGAGCTGGAAGAAGGGATAGACAAGTTGCGCTGACATATTATAAGATTATCTGAGGTCCGAAGAGAGGGGACAGGTTAATCCTCGAATCCGGCAATTTGTTCTATCACCGAGAGGTCGACCATCTGTCCCAAGGAGGTGTCGGATTTATCGTCCACAAGTCTCTCGTTAACAACGTTGTAAAGATTGAGAGTGTGTCGACGAGGGTTGCGTATCTTATACTCACAATCACCAAACGGTATTCGCTGAAGGTCATACAGGTTTACGCACCAACCTCGGCACACCCCGATGAGGAGGTGGAGGAAATGTATGAGGATATATTTAAAGCCATGCATTCCTCCAAAACCCACCGTACGGTTTTAATGGGAGACTTCAACGCAAAACTAGGCACAAGAGAGAACATTGAGATGAAGGTAGGGAAATTTGGAACAGAGCAACGGAACCCAAGGGGCCAGTAGCTTTATGATGAACTCTTTCTTCCATAAGTGGCCCTACAGGAAGTAGACCTGGTCGAGCCCCGACGGTTCAACAAAAAATGAGATTGACTTCATTATGACGACTAGACGGCAATTGTTTAGCGATGTCGTGATCGTGAGGATGAAAACCGGCAGCGATCACCGAATGGTGAGAGACACACTGAACCTAAACGTTAAGTAGACTAAAACTAAGACTTCATTAGATGTGACCTCTCCGAGTCACGTCTAATGAAGTCAGCGCTCTGTCCCCCTCGTGCTCTGACCCAAAGTACCGAAACCTTTCAGCTCGAGCAACGAAACCGTTTCCAGTGCCTAGAAGATTGCAATGTAGTGTGCGATATAAATGACAAGCTCGTGGAAACTGTCCATGCGGTTGGAGCTAAGTTTTGGAAGGCCCGCCCCAGAAGAACACAAAAACTCTCCGATCACACTCTTAATCTCATGGCTGTTAGAAGGGATCATTTCCCGTTGTATGAAGCTGCAGTTTTCAGTAGATTTGACAGCATACAGGCAACTGAAACTGAACAGACAGATCTCCAAATGCATGCGGCAGGACTTACGCAACTTTAATACTGTTCGTATTAAAGAAGCGATCGAGCGGAGCCAGAGCTCCAAAGTCTTTGCTAAAGATCTGTCTGCCAGAAAGAGCCAACTGTCGAAGCTGAAGACCGAGTGTGTCAGCGTCCTTTCCGGGACACCTGAGATTTTGAGTGAAATTGAAAGGTGCTATGGGCAGCTGTACACATCATCGTTGGAGCCACACGCAAGTGTGAGTAACGATCCAAGAGCAAGTCTTATCCAACACTATTCCAAAGATATCCCGGACGTCAGTCTGAGCGAGATTAGAATGGCTCTCCAGCACCTTAAAAACGGCAAGGCCCCAGGTGAGGATGAAATTACAGCGGAGCTTCTGAAAGCGGTGGAAAACTGGTACTTGAAGTCCTTCAGAAGCTCTTTAATTCCGTCCTCCATGGTGGCACTACATCGAAGAAGTGGAGCAGAAGTGCAGTGTTCTTGTTCTTCAAGAAAGGTGACGACGCTTTCTTACTGTAGTTCTTCAAGAAAGCGTCATAACCTTTCTTGAAGAACTACAGTCCGATTTCCCTTCTGAGCCGCGTCTACGGGCTGTTTTCGAGAGTCATTACGAATCGTCCTTTATGCAGACTCTACGACTTTCAGCCTCCCGAACAAGCCGATTTCCGAAAATGCTTTAGCACCACAGACCACACACCCTTTGGCAAATTGTACAGAAGTCTGAGGAGTACAATTTGCCACTATGTCTGACGTATGTGGTCTGATGTATGAGAAAGCGTCGAAATTTGGGCGGTGCTACAGTCCCTTCAGTAGTGCCAAGTTGACTGTCGGTATATCGAAGTGCTGCAGTGTTTGTACAGTAGGGCTACAATGGCTATCCGAGTACAGAACCAGAGTAAGAAACCTATCCAATTGCAGAGAGGTGTAAGACAAGGTGACGTTATATCCCCGAAACTCTTCACCGCTGCATTGGAAGAAGTTTTCAAGCTACTGGACTGGAAAGGATAAGGTATTAACATCAACGGCGAGTACATCACTCCCCTTCGATTTATCGACGATATAGTCCTTATGGCAGAATCGCTGGAGGACCTAAGCACTATGCTCAATGACCTCAATAGTGTTTCCCAACGGATAGGTCTTAAGATGAACATGGACAAAACAAAGATCATGTTTAATGTCCATGTCACACCTATGTCGGTAGTTGTTGGGAGCACTAAGCTCGAAGTTGTTGACGAGTATGTTTACCTCGGCTGGGCAGCGTTCGGGAAATCACGGCACATCTTCTCGTCAGGTATACCTCAAAACTTGAAAACGAGACTGCATAATACCAGTGCGTTTCAGTGATGACCTATGGAACTGAGACGTGGTCCTTCACTGCTGGCCGTATGAGGAAGCTCAAGGTTGCTCAGCGAGCTATGGAGAAGGCTATGCTCGGAGTTTCTCTGCGTGATAAACTTAGAAATGAGGATATCCGAAGTAGAACCAGAGTGACCGCCATAGCCCAACGGATTAGTAAGCTGAAGTGACAATGGACCGGCCATATAGCTCTAAGAACCGACAACCGATGGAAAAAAGGTTCTCGAATGGCGGCCTCGCGGACGGCGGACGAAGTGTAGGGCGTCCCCCCACTAGATGGAGTGACGACCTGGTAAGACATGCAGGAAGTCGAAGGATGCAGGTAGCTCAGGACCGTGCTTTGTGGCATTCTTTGGGGGAGGCCTATGTTCAGCACTGGACTTGTGACGGGTGGCAATGATGATGATGAAACGAGCACATATTTCAACTGATGGTAAATGGATGTTGTGGCCCATAGACATCTATCTACATTTATATCCAATTAAGATTCAAATTATAGATGCGTTGTCACCCCGAGGACTAAGATGGAATGCCTCGTTATCAGTGACAACGGCCTCCGGTTCTCTACACTCACCATACGAAACACAACAACAAATTTTTCGCAAAATGATCACATACACAGTGCAATTCTGCAATCACAATGTTGTAAGTTATAGCATTTTTTGCAAGGTTAATTGATTAGTATTCCGTTAAATAAAAAGTACTTACATTTTAATACTTTCACATCAATTATAATAAAATTAGAAATTTATAGATTTTTTGTATACACAATTAATAATTACATTTTTTAAATATTTTAAAATATCAATAAAAACACATTGTTACATTAACCATTATTAATATTATAATACACTGTGTATGAGAATACACTACCCCATATCGTCCGTGGGTGTCATAAGAGACGACAGAAGGAATTAAAACAGGTGATGGGCAGCAGCGTCTTCATCATCACAATAACAACCCAAATTAATAAAATCAATGTGGATGTAGCCAAGCGTGATAACTATGACAAATATCCATATGAAGCAATCTATGGGGGAGACTCTCAGAGGAATGTAATGAATGCATGAATAAAGGTGATAAGATTAATATATATAATATATTATATTTGATACACGTATATCTTCAGCAACAAACATTTTAAAAGTTAACCGTTAACCAGTTCGCGGGATTTTCAACAGTTATTTTGTCTATGGTAGCCTGCGAAATGCCTTTAGCCTTCATTCTAGGTAGCACGTTGTTTATTATATGAGAATATCCGTGACCGCCAAACTTTATCTGAAATATAACGTTTATTTTAAAACGAATAATACGAAATATTGTCTCTACTACTAAAATCGTACAATTTTCATTTAAAAATATGTAAGTCGACCAACGGCGGCGGCGTAAAAAAACTTCTCCATCGCCCATCCTTCCCTGTGTATTGCTCTGATTTTTTTATTATTGATGTAATTAATTAATTTATAGTACTAGACCAAATGTTAATGAAGTGTAGGGCGTCCCCCCACTAGATGGAGTGACGACCTGGTAAGACATGCAGGAAGTCGATGGATGCAGGTGGCTCAGGTCCATGCTTTGTGGCATTCCTTGGGGGAGGCCTATGTTCAGCAGTGGACTTGTGAAGCGCTGTAATGATGTTGATGATGATGATGACTGGGCCAAATCGCTTATATGTTATACTAAATATGAGATTACATTCTATTCAGATAAGAAAACACATACTTTCTAATTACATCGACTTTTTAAAGAAAAACATATCAACATCAGGGTTGCTTTGTAAAAATCTTTTTATTAAATTTATGGCTTTAGCGGTGGGGTTATTACTCGCATGGGGTAAGCTCCATGTTGGGGTGTAACAGAAAAGCCGGCGTTGCGGTTGCGCAACTCCACGCATATACAATGATCGGGCACATAGAAATGAACACATTCGCGTATCGATGGATTGTCCTTTGTTGTCTTATTGGTTAGATTAATTGGTAATGGCCACACAGCACACAATCCACCTGACGTTAAGTGGATATAGGCTTATAGACGTATACATGTATCCTCGATTATGAACCAAAATGCAGATGTGTTGTCATTTCTATTATTAGTTATGGTTGTGTCAGCGGGACTTCATCAGCATTTTTTTTCCAAAAGTGAAGTGAATTTAAAAAATGAACTGGTAGATAATGGGTTGACTGGTTCTTTTGTTTTAAAGAATGTACTAAAGATTAAATAAATAAATAAATTTTACAATCGACCTGATGGTAAGTGGCTACTGCAGCCCATGGCAACTAACGTCAAATAAAGAAAGATTTAGATGCGTTGTCATCTCTGAGGACCAAGATGGAATGCCTCACAGCTTGTAACTATACTGACTCTCTACACACATTAGACCGGGAGACAGCAGGGCACGCACTGCTATATGACGTAAATACGTAAGAAGGTTTACCCAACCAGATGGGCTTCTACGCAGAACAGAAGTCCTACACCTTGTGAATTAGATGGTAAGAAGTGAGTTATCAAAATGTCTTCCAACTTACCAGCCTGTGTTTAGTATGAATGTCATGAGACATAAGAATTTTATCCTCTCGACCTTCCTTAATTAGTGCTTGTATTTTCTCCATGCGTTGTGAATCTGAAGGCATGTCGAAAGTCTCATTGAGCTGATAATACGAAACCTCCGTACCGAAGAGATCGAACTGACAGTATCCACCTAAATCAGCGAATTCCAACAGTTTCTCAGTTTGTAACAATGTACCTGTAATAGTAAATGGCATATTATTTATAAAGATATTTTAATTACGCGATTGATAATAAAATACTTATAATCTAATGTATAAATATTAATTTTTGTTTGTTCGTATTTTATGCGCTGCCGCACCGTTCATCAGATTGCGCTAAAACTTTGTCATCTTATTGCTTGTACCTACACGAAGGTTACAGACATAGAACAATTAACCAAAAATTTTTATGGGATTTTTTTATGGTTTCAAGCGAGCACACGGTCCACCTGATTGTAAGTGGTTGCTGTGGCCCATAGACATTTACATCTATCCTCGTTTGCGAACCAAAACGTAAATGCATTGTCAGCCATGAGGACTAAGATGGAATGCCTCTTTTCCAGTAAAAAAGGTCTCCGGTTCTCTACACTCACCATACGAAACACAACAGTGTTAAGCTGGTAGTCTGTGAGAGCGTGGTCCTTCCTCGGTTGAGCCGACCCATTCGTGCTACAACTATACAATTAATATACACAGCTGCATCATGGCTCTATCACGTTACAAACTTCATTCAATCTCAATGAATATATTATCATTCCTAATTAAACAATATAACTCTTACAAATTTAAAACGATATTTCCACAATTATTTCTTCTGCGGTAACAATGCGCCCGGTACCAGTTAGTATGACATGGACATTAAACATGATCTTTGTTTTGTCCATATTCATCTTAAGACCTATCCGTTGGGAAACACTATTGGGGTCACTGGGCATAGTGCTTAGGTCCTCCAGCGATTCTGTCATAAGGACTATATCGTCGGCAAATCGAAGGTGAGTGATGTACTCGCCATTGATGTTAATACCGTATCCTTTCCAGTCCAGAAGCTTGAAAATGTCTTCCAATGCAGCGGTGAAGAGTTTCGGGGATATAACGTCACCCTGTCTTACACCTCTCTGCAACTGGATAGGTAGTTCTGTACTCGGATAGCCATCGTAGCCCTACTGTACAAGCACTTCAGCACTTCGATATACCGACAGTCAACTTGGCACCGCGGAAGGGACTGCAGCACCGCCCAAATTTCGACGGAATCAAAGGCTTTTTCATAGTCCACATACGCTGGACATAGTGGCAAATTGTACTCCTCGGACTTCTGTACAATTTGCCAAAGGGTATGTATGTGGTCTATGGTGCTAAAGCCCTTTCGAAAACCGGCTTGTTCGGGAGGCTGGAAGTCGTCAAGTCTGCGAGCGAGATGATTTGTAATGACTCTCGAAAACAGCAGAAAGATGCGGCTCAGAAGGGAAATCGGTCTATAGTTCTTCAAGAGAGCGTTGTCACCTTTCTTGAAGAACAAGATCACCGCACTTCTGCTCCACGCCTCCGGTGTAATTCCACCATGGAGGACAGAATTAAAGAGCTTCTGAAGGACTTCAAGTACCAGTTTTCCACCCGCTTTCAAAAGCTCCGCTGTAATTCCATCCTCGCCTGGGGCCTTGCTGTTTTTAAGATGCTGGAGAGCCATTCTAATCTCGCTCAGACTGACGTCCGGGATATCATAGGAATAGTGTCAGATAAGACTCGCTCTTGGATCGTTACTCACACTTACGTGTGGCTCCAACGATGATGTGTGCAGCTGCCCGTAGAACCTCCCAATCACACTCAAAATCTCAGGTGTCCCGGAAACGACACTGTCACACTCGGTCTTCAGCTTCGGCAGTTAGCTCTTTCTGGTAGACAGATCTCTAGCAAAGACTTTGGAGCCCTGGTTCCGCTCGATCGCTTCTTCAATACGAGCACTATTAAAGTTGCGTAAGTCTCGCCGCATGCATTTGGAAATCTGTCTGTTCAGTTGCCTGTATGCTGTCAAATCTACTGACGACTGCAGCTTCATATCCCGTCTAACAGCCATGAGATTAAGAGTGTGATCGAATAGTTTTTGTGTTCTTCTGCAGAGGGTCTGCTCCTCTTAAACTTAGCTCCGACCGCATGGACAGTTTCCACGAGCTTGTCATTCATATCGTCCACTGCATTGCAAGCTTCTAGGCACTGAAAACGGTTTCGTAGCTCGAACTGAAAGATTTCGGGACTTTGAATTAGAGCACAAGGGGGACAGAGCGTTGGCTTCATTAGACGTGACCTCTCCAACTAAACGTTTAGGTTCAGTGTGCCTTTCACCATTCGGTGATCGCTGCCGGTTTTCACCCTCGCAATCACTGAGACATCACTGAACAGTTGTCGTCTGGTCGTCATAATGTAGTCAATCTCATTTTTTGTCGAACCGTTGGGGCTCGACCAGGTCCACTTCCAGTGGGACCGCTTCTGGAAGAACGAATCATAAAGAGTCCCTCTTTCTCCATGAAGTCGCCCAGCTGCTGGCCCCTTGGGTTTCGTTGCCCTATTCCGAATCTCTTTCGATGTAGGTACTCCAGGGACCATCGGCGCCAAAAGCTTTGAGTCATCTGTTGCAGCAGGGCAAACCTGCTAAGCCGTGAAGCGCTCGTTTTCCTGAAGGGGTACTCGGGCAGAGCGTTAAGAGGCTGGCCAATCAGGAAGTGTCCCGGGGTTAGAACCTCCAAATCATTCGGGTCGGAGGAGAGGGGACAGAGGGGCCGAGAGTTGAGTACCGCCTCAATTTTACAGAATACAGTGGCGAGCTCCTCAAATGTCAAAATAGCTTCACCAATAACGCGACGGAGATGCGTTTTTGCTACTTTAACCACCGCCTCGAAAATACCGCTCCAGTGAGGACACGCCGGAGGGTCGAATTTCCACTGGATGCCCCTTTTTGACATAGCATTGCCTAAATAGGTACGGTGGCTAGACAGAAACTCAACGACCTCCTTTAGATACCTATCCGTGCCCTTATAATTCGTTCCGCAATCCGACCGGATCAAGTCCGGCAACCCGCGCCGCTATACGAAACGGCCAAGCGTGGCCAAGAAGGCTTCCGTGCTGAGGGCGCTTACAAGTTCCAAGTGAACGGCTTTAGTGGAGAGGCACACGAAGACGCAAAGATAGGCCTTATGCGAACGGGCGTTACGAATGTTAGAGGACTTAACGAGGAAGGGGCCAGCAAAGTCGGTTCCGACTCCAGCAAATGGTCGGATGGCCCTGACGCGGTCGGGCGGCAAGTCACCCATGAGGGGCTGCGATATGGTGGCCTTCAGTTTATAACAGGATATGCAATTAAAGATGACGCTCCGGATGAGACGTCGGCCAGACAAAAACTCCCGCTGTAAAATAGCCGAAAGAGCGTTGCACCCAGCGTGGGCATTCTTACCCACCAATCTACCAGCAATCGGACCAGGGCGCCATCCTTCGGGAGCAGCAACGGGTGTCGAGCCCCGTACGGCAGTTGAGAATTTTTCAAACGTCCGCCAACGCGCAGCATCCCCGCGTTATCCAGAAAGAGGTTCAGGCGGGCCAGGGCGCCCTTGATAACGGAGCCACGCTTCAAGTTTTCAATGACGGGCTCAAATTGCTCCGTTTGGACCATGCGGGTCCAGTACATCAAAGCTTCCCGGCACTCGCTAGGGGACAAAACGCTATCAGAGAGTCGGTGGGATGGGTATCTCGAATTGCGGACAAAGCGGCGCAACCAAGCAGTAACTCCCAAGAGCTTATCGAGGGAGCTGTACCGTTCCAGAAGAGAGAGATCCCGAGTGGGCTTATCCTTGCCCACTCCAACTCGGGCTCGTAGGCCCGGCAATTCGGTAGGTTCGGAGTAATTGCCCCGGGGCCAGAATGACTGAGACCCAGATAACCAATCGGGACCCCACCACAGTGGGTGGTCAACCAGCGATGGGGCCTCACAGCCGCGAGAAGCGCAGTCCGCGGGATTCAACTCCCCTGGGACATGTCGCCAGTTGAGAGAAGTCTCAGAACTCTGGATTTGAGAAACGCGGTTCGCCACAAAGACCTCGAGATTGTGAGGTGCAGCTCGGAGCCAACAAAGTACGATCTCACTGTCCGACCATGCGTAGACGCCCGTAATGTCGATTACAGGCTTCAAGGAAGAGTGAACGTGGTTGAGGAGTCGCGTGAGGAGAGCGGCACCGGACAGTTCCAATTTAGGGATAGTTAAGCGGGACCTAATGGGAGCAACCTTGCTTTTAGCGAGTACGAGATGGGCGGCAGTATGACCAGAGGAACTCACCGTCCGCAAATATACGACAGCAGCATAGCCCTTCTCAGAGGCGTCGCAAAACCGATGTAGGGTAGCCCGACATTTCCCGGGGGGAAGGAAGCACCTTGGCATGGAAACCCGGTTGATATCCGGAAGGGAGGAGAGCATGGAGAGCCACTCTCGCAAGAGGGCTCCGCCAATCGGCTCGTCCCAACCCAACCCGGACATCCAGAGCTTTTGAAGAAAGCACTTAGCTAAAAAGATGACCGGGGTGATCCACCCATTAGGGTCGAAGGTGCGGGCTACGGTGGACAGCACGAAGCGTTTGGTCCATGCTTTGGGCGGTGGGTTAAGTTTTACTCTATACGTAAAGGTATCCTTAACAGGCTGATATTGAATGCCCAGCACAGTCAACAAATTAGGATTCTCAGGGTGCTCGAACAGATGAGGGTCTTGCTGATCCTCTCCTGGGAGGTCCTTCAAAATATGAGGGGAGTTCGACAACCACTTGCGCAACTCATAGCCTCCAGACTTCAGGATGGCAATTAATTCGTTTCGCAAGACCAGAGCCTCCTCGACGGTGGAAGCGCCCGTACAAATGTCGTCCATGTAGACCGAAGTCTCCAAAATAGAAGCTCCCCGAGCGTATCTCAGGCGCTCTCTCTCAGCGAGTTCAAGGAGGGTTCGCATGGCGATATACGGGCTGGACCGGAGTCCATATGTGGTGGTGTTCAAAACCACTTGGTGTCGACGGAATTGGGTCAAGATGTCGGATATGTCCTTGATCAGTTTAGGACCCGAGTGAAGACACTGGTTCAGAGACACACCGTTTGATCTGGGGGCGGAACCGTCAAAAACTACCCGAATCTTACTCTCAGGGGTCCTCAAGACCGCATGGTGAGGGAGGAAGTAGTGCTCCTGTGAACGCCATTCGAAGTTGGACGATGACATGTTCTGGTAGAACAACTCACACTCACGGTCCAGAGGGTCGACTCGAGCTGCATGTGGTGTTTCCTCAATTTCCCAGAACCGCTGGACGGCTCCGATAGAGACACGCCCACGACGGAGAGCGGGTCGGCCGTCGGGGGGGGAGGAGACCACATAACCGGTCCAAAAAAGCTGTGCCCAAATATCGTGGAAATGGCTGACAGGCCATCGGGCTGCAGAGCTCGTATCTCACCTAACAAGAGGACACCCAGCGTGTCGGCCCCCAGTAACAAATCTATAGTCCCAGGTTGGGCCCACCGAGGGTCTGCCGGTCTCAAAGCCGACGCACAGCGCACAGCGCTGTCATTTATACGAACGTTAGGGAGGAACCCTACAATGTCGTCGAGGACATTTACCTTGACTAAAATACAAAGGTGTTCGCTGTCAGGGCTGAACACCAACTCCGCTTGTCCCCTAGGAGCAGGAGGCTCGGCACCTCCGATACCTACCATCGGACGTGATTCAGAGCTCCAGGGGAGCCCCAGTCTTTCCACCAACCGAGTAGAGGCCACACTACGTTGGGAACCCGAATCCAGTAGAGCTCGAACCGTTAACCGGTCGCCGCTCGGGTTGTAAACCTTCACTGAGGCCGTCGGCAATAGAACAGTTTGACAGGTGGACTGCTGACGACTTATAGGCTCAGTGGAGGCGGCCATGGCGGAAGCTAGGGCGGCAGCCTCCTATCTGGAGCTGCCTCTGTTGGACCGGCACCCGAACCGGGGCCCCCGAGAGCGGCACTCCGACGGCGACCCTTGACTGGAATTCCCCGAACGGGCCGACCTGGGGAAACTCGGGGATCCTCGGCTCCAAGGCCCGGGGCTGATACGCAGTCTCCGGAACCCGGTAGTACCGGCACCGACCAAAGGGGCGGGCGGCGTTCCAGTCGCGGCCACTCAGCCAACGGGGGTGAGAACGGTCTAGCTGACCGCTGAGTGGCTGCGAATCCACTATCAACTCGCTGAGGGAGGGGGGGTGAAGACCCCCCGCCCCTGGGGGAACGACTCCCAGACCGATCGGGGGAGGGACTCCCCTCAGAACGAGGGGCGCTGTGCTCCACCGGTGAGCGCCGGGCGTTGCCCGACAGTGGGCGTGGCTGGGCGCCCCCGCCCGTGGGAGTCGGGGGGCTGTCAGGGCCCTGAGAGGACGAGCCGCGCGCACCCAGGCACAATATGACGTGGTGGTTACCCTGGCAGTGCGTGCAGGGCCGCTGGTGCGGGCAGTCTCGTTGTAAATGCCTCTCCAGGCACGAGAAGCACCAGCGGCGCTCCCTGGCGATGGTTCGCCTCGCCGTAGTCGGCTTGCGCAACAACTTCGGGCACGACGCCGCCCGGTGGTCGGATGCTCGACAATAGGAGCAGGGAGGCGCCTCCCGGGTCGCTAGGCCACTATAGGAGGGTACTGGGGGGCGCCCTCCCGCGGGGGCTCCGCTCGGCCTCAGGGGGGTGGGCGCCGCCTTGGCCGGCTGATTCCGCCTCTCCCTGGGCACCGCTCGGTAGGCGGCCGGGGGGCTCTCGACGGCGCCTGCTGCGTTCTCCAGCTGCCTACACTGCTCCTCCAGGAAACGCAGCAGGTCCCTAAAGGGGGGCATGTACGAAGCGCCATCCCCTCCGTACCTCTCCTCAAAATGGAGCCGAAGGTCGAGGGGCAGACGGGACAGCACTATATGAAGGAGCAGAAAAGACCACTCGTCCACAGGTAAATCCAGCCGCCGCAACGAGTTGCACGCTACGACGACTGGATTCACTATGTCTTCACGTAGTCTAGTCCGGTCCTTCAGCAGCGGGAGGTTCAGCAGCCTCCGAACATGATCGTCCGCGATCCGCCGGACGTTGGCGTACCTTCCAGCAAGGAGGTCCCTGGCGTTTTGATAGGCGTCGTCCGACAACTTAAGGTGGCCGACGACTCCCCGGGCCTCCCCCTCCAGTGATGCCAGGAGGTACCCCATTTTTTGGCAGGGGGTCAGGTCCCTCCGGGCGTCCACCAGGCTGTCAAAAATGCCGACGAAGGTCAGCCACTCCGAGAGGACCCCGGAGAACCTTGGCAGGTCCAGCGTGGGGAGTATCCTAGCAGCTCTGGCTGAGTAGGCGGCTTCCGCGGGGACTCGAGAAGGCTACTCAGCCGAGCTTCGCGCTCCCTCTCCGCGTCCTTGGCCCCCGCCTCGATCAGGTCGTCCGTTAGCGCGAGGAACTCCTCGTAGTCCGCGCGGCAGAAGTCCAGGACTCCCTTTTCCAACTCCGAGTCCTGGAGCTCAGAGTAAGCCTCCTCCACGGCAGCCCTTCGAGCATCGACCTGCTCGAGCCTCTTCCTCAGATTATAGACCCTGTCCGGTCGGCCTATCAATGCGTGTGCGCTGGTGGCCCAGCGCAGCTCAGTCCGCAAGCAACGAATTAGTAGCTTATGTGACGGCATACTAAATACAATACAATAACGAATACTAATAACAAAATAAAAGAAATAACGAATACAGTACTACTAATACGATAATATCAATCAAACTACAAGTAAATACGAAAAAACACAAATCAAATTAGCACGTAACAACCCTAGTACGGTCAAATCAAGTTAAATTCAAATTGCGCAAATACAATTACTACTCTTTAGTTCAATTACAAATTACAGTATAAACGAAGATACTTCGAAATTCAGAAATCGATAAGTAATCCACTACAACTATCCGACAACGAAAATTAACCGATTACGTAAAAATAACCATCTACCTACATGACGTATATCTCTAGAAAAACTCCCGCTTGCGCAACCTAGGGCGCGGTTTTTCAAACTACCTACTAACCAAAAAAAAGGCAAGCAACAAACAACAAAGGGAAATAATTCTATTATTACGTACAAAAAAATATTTTTACGTATTACGGACGGGCGTGATTGTAGATACAAATTAAACCAATCAAACCAACGCTCCCTGCCACCAGAATTGTTTAATGTTTATCAACACTATGGCCGGGATCGACCGGGAATCGAACCCGGAACCGCGTTCTGCTACCAGTTGTTATGGCCTGCAGCTGCCTAGCTAAAGGTAGTATCCACCTAGGCCCATAGTAGCTAGATCCTACAGGCAGATACAGGTCGGGCTTTGGCCAAAGTAAAGATTTCTGATGGAAACAAACGAGGGGAAATGTCAATACGATAAGGCACTCACCTGCTCCCGGAGCGGAGACGATCCTCCGAGACCGGCCCGGCTGATGACAGTGTCGTGAGTGTATGTGTAATTGTATGTGCGTGTATGTTAACGGGCCCTGATCTGAATGACGCAATGCCGTCCGGAAGAAGGTATGCGCTGGTATCTTCGGAACTTTCCCCCTCGGGAGGCACTCTTCCTGGGTTGTCACGAAATGGGACAGCTACACGTAGTACTTCAGAGGTAAATCACTATTATGGTTGCACAATGAATTTAACGGAGTTAGTAGTTCCTGATGAACGATACGGTTGTCACAGCGATTTACGCGGGTTGATACTTTCTCAACAAGTTAGGAGCGGAAAAAACGTCAGTCTAGCTCGCAAGAAATTCTACAATAATTCTCAAAAAGTCCTATCCGGGGGGAGGGGGAGGTGACCTCAATATCGAGGCCAAGCGCGCGCGTTAGAATACGTTTCGAAGGTAAATAATAAAAATAAATATTCTTGCCTAAACAGTGAGATTGAGAGGTTCTATGGGCAGCTGTACACGTCATCGTTGGAGCCACACGCAAGTGTGAGTAACGATCCAAGAGCGATTCTCATCCGACACTATTCCGAAGATATCCCGGACGTCAGTCTGAGCGAGATTAGAATGGCTCTCCAGCACCTTAAAAACGGTAAGGCCCCAGGCGAGGATGGAATTACAGCGGAGCTTCTGAAAGCGGGTGGAAGACCGGTACTTGAAGTCCTTCAGAAGCTCTTTAATTCCGTCCTCCATGGTGGCATTACACCGGAGGCGTGGAGCAGAAGTGCGGTGGTCTTGTTCTTCAAGAAAGGTGACAACGCTCTCTTGAAGAACTACAGACCGATTTCCCTTCTGAGCCGCGTCTACGTGCTGTTTTCGAGAGTCATTACGAATCGTCTCGCGCGCAGACTTGACGACTTCCAGCCTCCCGAACAATCCGGTTTCCGAAAGGGCTTTAGCACCATAGACCACATACATACCCTTCGGCAAGTTGTACAGAAGTCCGAAGAGTACAATTTGCCACTATGTCTGGCGTATGTGGACTATGAGAAAGCCTTTGATTCCGTTGAAATTTGGGCGGTGCTGCAGTCCCTTCAGCGGTGCCAAGTTGACTGTCGGTATATCGAAGTGTTGAAGTGCTTGTACAGTAGGGCTACGATGGCTATCCGAGTACAGAACCAGAGTACGAAACCTATCCAATTGCAGAGAGGTGTAAGACAGGGTGACGTCATATCCCCGAAACTCTTCACCGCTGCATTGGAAGACGTTTTCAAGCTTCTGGACTGGAAAGGATACGGTATCAACATCAGTGGCGAGTACAAGCTCAAGGTCGCTCAGCGAGCTATGGAGAGGGCTATGCTCGAAGTTTCTCTGCGTGATAAACTTAGGAATTAGGATATCCGCAGTAGAACCAGAATAACCGACATAGCCCAACGGATTAGTAAGCTGAAGTGGCAGTGGGCCGGCCATATAGCTCGAAGAACCGACAACCGATGGGGAAGAAAGGTTCTCGAGTGGCAGCCTCGTACCGGTAGGCGAAGTGTAGGGCGTCCCCCCACGAGATGGAGTGACGACCTGGTAAGACATGCAGGAAGTCGATGGATGCAGGTGGCTCAGGACCGTGCTTTGTGGCATTCTTTGGGAGAGGCCTATGTTCAGCAGGGGACTTGTGAAGGGCTGTAATGATGATGATGATGAAATCTAATCCAGTTCAATCCCCAGAAGACACAAGTTTGCGCGTTTACCGCTAAAAAGACCCCTTTTATTCGTATCTCCTCAGTTTCCAGGCACTCTCCTTGTTGCCTCGGTCAGCATAGGAATCCCCGGTGTCGACATATCGAGTGACGTGCAGTTTCGTGGTCACTTGGAAGAGAAGGTTAAATTGGCCTCTAAAAAGCTTGGCGTGCCCAGCAGAGCGGAACACTATTTCATGCCGGCACACTGCCTGCAACTTTAAAAGGCGCAGGTTCGGCCTAACATGGAATACTGTTCCTATCTCTGGGCTAGGGCTCCCCAGTGCCAGCTCCTTCCACTTGACTGCATCCAGCGCAGAGCGGCTCGAATCGTCGACGACCGAGTCCTTTCCGATCAGCTCGATTCACTGGTGCTGCGAAGAGATGTTGCATCCCTTTGCATTTTCTTTCGCGTCTACCACGGGAAGTGGCCTGAGAAATTGTTCAGATTAATACCAGCCGCTACATTTCACGAACGCACATCGTGGCTAGACTCCCGATACCATCCACACCATCTGGATGCTTGGCGGTCCACCACTGTACGTTTCACTAGGAGTTTTCTTTCGCGTACTACTTCTCTGTGGAATTGTTTACCACCGGCGATTTTTCCGGACCGATACGACTTAGGGACCTTCAAGAAAAGAGCTTACTCCTTTCTAAAAGCCCGGCAACAGGTGCGATTCCCCTGGTGTTTCAATTATTCATGGGCGGTGGTAGTCACTTACCATCAGGTGAGCCGTATGCTCGTTTGCCCGCTATCCTATAAAAAAATCTAACAACAAAATTCGTCAAACCGTTTAGGTTACAGAAGTTCAAGTTAGATACATACCATAATATAATAATCTTTACCATACACACAAACACCCACAAATCTGTACCCTTCTTTAACCCATTCTTAAGATAAGTTCTTTTTTTTCTTTATTTTTCAAAGCATATTAACTCACGGTCCAAATGTGACATAACAACTTTGTCTGCGCGCCCACCCGCCTCCAGATATAAACGCATTATCTCGAATGGGGCTTCTGGATCTCGGTGTGGGTGAAAACTTACCCCGCAGTTCAACTGCGCTTGTAACTCACCGGATGCCGTGATAACTTTGCGCTCGAAATCTGTAAAAGTATTTTGGGGTTAAGATAAAAAATAAATAATAATAAAAGTGCCAGCATTCCTGTGTCTCGGTTTGAAGGCCATAGAGAGCCAATATAAATGCTTATGTGGTAGAGCTACGCTGCAGCTATATTATGGTTGCAGCACGAATTGGTCAGCTCAACCGAAGTAGGACTAGCCTCTTACAGAATACCAGCGTGAAACAGTAGCATAATGCCATGTTTCTGATGGTGAGTGTAGAGAACCGGAGACACTTTTTACTGGCATCGAGGCATTCCATCTAAGTCTTTCTCTTTTTATACGTGGTAAAGCGATGCTGCAGCTATATTAATAGAATAGTTGTAAAACGAATGGGTCGGCTCGACCGGGGAAGGACCACGCTCTCGCAGAATACCAGCGTAAAATAGCATTTTAACGCTGCTGTGTTTCGTATGGTGAGTATAGAGAACCGGAGACCCTTTTTACTGGAAAGGAGGCATTCCATCTTAGTCCTCACGGGTGACAACGCATTTGCATTTTATTCGTAATCGAAGATAGATGTAGATGTCTATGGGCTACTGCAACCACTTACCATCAGGTAGACTGTGTGCTCGTTTGTCACTCTTATCCTATAAAAAAAGACCAACGAGGCAGTCAATGTTGATTACAGGCTGTTTGACATTTCATTGACCATGGTTGCAATGGCCACTTACTTTCATGTGGATTGTTGTCTCGTTTTTATTATACATAAACACGATGATGTGCTCTCTTAAATTGCAACAATAACTTCTACTCACCTTTTATGGGCCAAACACTAGCAATTTCCCCAACAAATCCCGCTTTTACTGATTGATAATCAACACAGCCTTCTGTTAATTCCTTTAACATGTGATTGTAAAGCTCTTCTTTGGTGTTGTTTATGGAAGAGTCGGGTTGCGTGTCTGCTATGTAGAAACCTGTTCCAGCTACAACGTGTACACCAGTGTTGGAAGAAACATTCTTAAGGAATTCGATGTTTCTCTCTAGCCCTACTGTAGAGTTCTCCACAATAGTACCTAGAACATCAAAGTATATACTGAAATATTTTTCGCTTGAATTATGCGGATGATATTATATATAATTACTAAGCCTTATCTTATAAAAGTAATAATAATAATAATTACTAACGATCAACCCCGGCTTCGCACGAGAGATTTCTGTATCACGACAACCGCGCCACTTACCGGGTCCAACTATAGCTAATAACCCTCCAGGTGACCCCATAAGTACCCTTAACTATTTCATCAAAATTTATCAAGCCGTTTACGAGAGGAGTAACGAACAAAACGAATAACGAAAAAATTTCGGTGCACTCCGAAATTTTATATATAAAGATAATTAGGGTAATATTGATCTCTCGACTGGTTTATAAACCCCGACGTAAACCGAGCGGTGTTATATGTTTATTGTGTCTCTGTGTGTCTGTGTGTCTGTGTTTCTGTCTGTAGCATCGTAGCTCCTGAACAGATGAACCGAATTGAATTAAGTTCTTTTCGTTTGAAAGGTGTCGTAATCGAGTGTTCTCGGCTATGTTTCAAGAAAATCTGTTCAGCTATTCGAAGATCATCAGCTCTTTTTATTTCAGGGGGGTTTTTAATTTAAGTTATTAAATGTTTCTTTGTAGATACTCGATATAATCGCAACGATGTACAAGTATTAGCGATCGCAACATCAGATGTCTCGCTCACGCACCTTTACTCCCCGTCGCGATAACGAGTTGATTACAACACTATCTATTGAAAGCCATAAGATTTTTCTGGCATTTTCCACAGTCAACTCTTACGACAACCACAGAAAAAATTATTCGTTAAGCTGCCACCATAACGTGCACATATAATTTAAAATTAAAATTTTTGTACAGCCGACTTCAATATTATTAATTATTAAGAATAACTCAAAAACTATTGGTCTGATCAAGGTCAAATTTATATGGGACCACGCGAGAACTACCAGCTTTCAAATAAAAAAAGAATCTTCGAAATCGGTTCACCCAGTAAAAAATTATGAAGTAACACACATAAAAAACAACCTACAGTCGAATTGAGTATACCGTCTCCTTTTTTAGAAGTCGGCATAAAATATAATCTATTCACTTACCACCGCCAAACGTTTTAAAAGCCTTGACATCATTTAAAACAGCTTGCTGAGATTCTGGGTCATTAAGAAGTAAGTTACATTGAGAACTGTATGGGTATTGTCTTAAAAATCCGACATTTTCGAGCGAAAATCCTAACTGAAATTTATCGGCAATTTGTTTTGGCGGTTGTCTGTAGAAATGTGTGAATTTCATATGCAAATGCTCATGAGTGAGCGTCAGGCCGAGCGCGCTGGGACTCACATCGCCATTAACTGTAATAAAAAATAAAATTTGAATCGATTAAGTCTTGTAACGTGGTAGAACCATGCTGCGGCTATATTATGGTCGTAACACGAATGGGTTGGCTCGATCAGCGAAGGACCACGCTCTCACAGAATACCAGCGTAAAATAGCAGCTCAATGCTGCTGTGTTTCTTATGGTGAGTGTAGAGAACCGAAGACCCTCTTTATCACGTACCACCAGGTGGACTGTGTGCTCGTTTGTCACCCATATTCTATAAAAAAAGGCTGAAGTACAGACAAATCGAGCGTACTTATTTTGTCAAAGATTAATTTATGTAAGTAAAACCCATATGGAAAAAAATTATATTATAAAAGTTCGGTTTTGATATTTTTTAATTATGTATTTGTTTGAAAAAATAACACAGATTTCCTTAAAAATAAAATATTAATTGAAATTGGGCAACCCTAATTCAAAGTTGTTTGGCCCTGGTTATCAATTATTCGCTAGTAAAACAAGTTGATACACTGGTCCATACAGTCGTGAAAGTGGACTTGTGTGCGTCTCTTTTTGTTTAGTATTCGCGTTAACAGTGGCAATAGCATACCACCTCAATTACCTCATTACGGTTCTTAAAACCTTGCGGTGTCTATTGAACCAGATAGCATACCGGCTATTATTCTAAACGCTTGTGCGCTTGAGTTGTCTCCTGTGTTGACATGCTTATTTCACCGCTCATTTAGAACTCGAATAGTACTCAAATATTAGAAGATAGCCAATCTGCAGCCTGAGCCCAAAAAAAGGCGGACGGGGCGAGCCTGCCAATTATCGGACAATTTTTATCACCTCCATACTCAGGGTTGTACTAGGACAAAATGACGTAAATCGGTAAACTTCTAATCTTTGCGATTGCCATATATATATAGGCGGGGCCCTTCCATGGAGAATTTTTGCAACTTCCATGGAGAACAATGGTGAAGCACTTGCTGTTTCGCTTGATTTCTCGAAGACCTTTAACAGGACTTGGCACGCTAGCCTTTAAGGTAAGCCTTCAACGTACGGGTTTTCACTTGGTCTGACTAACTGGGTGATAGACTTTCTGGGTGAATGGTCTCTCCGAGTTGTCGTCGAGGACTGCTTGTGCCGAGCCTATAAAGACTAACGCCAGTGTTTCTCAGGGCTCTGTTCTCTCCACAAATATCTTCCTGCTGCATATAGATGACCTGCTTTTGCCCAGCGCAGCATATATGGGTATGCAGTCAACATTAAAGTTTTATGAACATACCAGCCGAATGCTCGAGACAGTTGTGATCAATTCGCAAAATCTCCAAATGAAGCGATCCCAAACTTGGGAGCCCGGCTCCTTTTTTTCGGGATGTATCTTTGCAGGATAAAATTACTTTGAACGGCAACTCTGAACGGTTTATTTCTTACATTGGGGAAAAGTCTACATATACCCGCCTAGCGTCAACAAGATCGGGTTTTGTTTCTTGTTTATTTTTAAACACTTTACCCCAAATTTACTCTTGTATCGTGGAATCAGTTTACATATGTATGTTTATTTATGTAAAATGCACAAGGACAAACATTCAGACCCGGAACAATTACTTGTAGGCCCTACTAATACTTGTTCCGTACGGGATTCGAACACTATTGCGCTATTGCGCCACAAGTTATGTCAAACTCGCACCAATTAAAACCTCATGGCAAAACCGCAAGGCCACGAGACGGCTACCCTCGCACACATCCGTGATGGTACTTCACACCGAGACAGCTTCTTACCCTACATAAAGCGCAAGTGCGTCCGTGCTTGGAGTAGGTATTGCTTTTACATAAGGCTACTGATGTTAAATTTTTATAAGATAGGGGTGACAGACGAGCACGTGGACTGTCCACCTGATGGTAAGTGTTTGTTGTGACCCATAGACATCTACATCTATCCTCGATAAAGAATCAAAATATTGATGCATTGTTACTCGAGAGGACTAAGATGGAATGCCTCGTTTCCAGTAAAAAGGATCTCCGGTTCTCTACACTCACCGTACGAAACACAGCAACGTTATGCTGCTATTTTACGCTGGTATTCTGTGAAAGCGTGGTCCTTCCCCGGTCGAGCCGACCCATTTGTGCTAAAACTATACTAGGTACTAATATAGCTGCAGCATGGCTCTTCCACATAAAAAATGACAACTAGCAGCATTTATCTCAGTGGAGTGGCGTGCTAACAGGCTTATTGATGAGTATTGTCCTTTATTTGGTTCCCTGCCCCAAACACAGCCGCAGAACTGACCACAGCCAACCTTTATGTGTCCTATTCCGTGAAGTGGGTGTAAGAATTACATGATTAAATTTTTTCCACCATGTTTTTCTGGTTTTCATCATTAATTTTTTCACACATCATCTGAAAACCAGACTGTTTCGATTACTTCGTCTTTCGTAATGTGTACAGGTCCGGTCTGTCTTTCCGTCCGGTTACAATCTGGGTGTATTTAAGGCAAAGAGTGAATAGACTTTTGTTGTGCTAAAACAATGTGACTTATCATCTAAATTCTAGAGCTTAATCACCGCTTACTAGCAGGTGGGATTGTAGTTAAGCAGTGTCATTAAGTAAAAAATGACAAAGTTGAACACTCGCAGCAACGTCAAAAGTGCGTGACGTTTAGTACTGCGATAGCCAAACCGACACTACGCTTGACGACGGCAAATACACATACAGGAGGTATTTACTAAGGGCGATGTTACACAGTTCACTTTTGCCTTTCAATTTGAATGAACAAAATTAATCAATGTAAATATAAAAGAGAATCATTCAATGTTATCATTCACTGGCAATGAAAGAATTAAAACGCTTGAGGACGCGTTTACAAAATTGATAGGTATAGAATCGAACTATTACATTGACACTGGTCACATACACAAGTGTACGCACGGTTAGCTGCGGGGGGAATCGCAATCAAGTATAAACATTTTGATAATTTGAAAATTGTTTTTTTTTCATATTTCTTTTTACCTACAAAAATATACTTAGATACGAAATATAAATGGCTGCTCCAGAGACAGCTAGGTACTAGAAGCCATCTACAGGGAGTGAGATGTTGGCTGTGGACTTTGAGCTGGTTTTGTTAGTTATGATAACTTCAGCTCCGAATTTGGTGAAGTGACTTGAAGGTATACTTGGGTGACTGCTACTGGAAGTCCTGGACGAGTAGTACCATGTGTGCCGAGTTAGGGCTCATTATGTTAGTTATGACGAGGCCTTACCTCCGGACTTGATGGAATGACCTGAAGGTGTACTTCGGTAACTGCTAGTGGAACTCCTGGACGAGTAGAACTAGGTATGCCAAGTTTGGGCTCGTTTTGTTAGTTACGATGAAACCTTACCTCCGGACTTGACAGAATGACCTGATGGTGTACGTTGGTGACTACTACTGCAACTCCTGGACGAGTAAAACTAGGTATGCGTAGTTTGGGCTCGTTTTGTTAGTTACGATGAGACCTTACCTCCGGACTTGACAGAATGATCTGATGGTGTACGTTGGTGACTACTACTGCAACTCCTGGACGAGTAGAACTAGGTATGCCAAGTTTGGGCTCGTTTTGTTAGTTACGACTAGACCTTACCTCCGGACTTGACAGAATGACCTGATGGTGTACGTTGGTGACTACTACTGCAACTCTTGGACAAGTAGAAGTAGGTGTGCAGAGTTAGGGCTCATTATGTTAGTTATGACGAAACCTTACCTCCGGACTTAATGGAGAGACCTGATGGTGTAATTTAGTGACTACCACTGGAACTCCTAGACGAGTAGAACTAGGTATGCCAAGTTTGGGCTCGTTTTGTTAGTTACGACGAGACCTTACCTCCGGACTTGATAGAATGACCTGATGGTGTACGTTGGTGACTACTACTGCAACTCCTGGACGAGTAAAACTAGGTATGCGTAGTTTGGGCTCGTTTTGTTAGTTACGATGAGACCTTACCTCCGAACTTGACCGAATGACCTGATGGTGTACGTTGGTGACTACTACTGCAACTCCTAGACGAGTAGAACTAGGTATGCCAAGTCACTGAAGTACACCATCAGGGCTCTCCATCAAGTGCGGAGGTAAGGTCACGTCATAACTAACAAAACGAGCCCAAACTCGGCACACCTAGTTCTACTCGTCCAGGTGTCCCAGTAGTAGTCACTGAAGTACACCTTCAGGTCATTCCTTCAAGTCCGGAGGTAAGATCTCGTCATAACTAACAAAACGAACCCAAACACGGCACACCTAGTTCTACTCATCCAGGAGTTGCAGTAGTAGTCACCAACGTACACCATCAGGTCATTCTGTCAAGTCCGGAGGTAAGGTCTAGTCGTAACTAACAAAACGAGCTCAAACACGACACACCTAGTTCTACTCGTCCAGGAGTTGCAGTAGTAGTCACCAACGTACACCATCAGGTCATTCTGTCAAATCCGGAGGTAAGGTCTCATCGTAACTAACAAAACGAGCCCAAACACGGCACACCTAGTTCTACTCGTCCAGGAGTTGCAGTAGTAGTCACCAACGTACACCATCAGGTCATTCTGTCAAGTCCGGAGGTAAGGTCTCGTCGTAACTAACAAAACGAGCCCAAACTTGGCATACCTAGTTCTACTCGTCCAGGAGTTCCACTAGCAGTTACCGAAGTACACCTTCAGGTAATTCCTTCAAGTCCGGAGGTAAGGTTTCGTCATAACTAACATAATGAGCCCAAACTCGGCACACCTAGTTCAACTCGTCGAGGAGTTCTAGTAGCATTCACCGTATACTTTCAGATCACTCCATAAAGTCCAAGACGAATAGGATTTATATATATTTATATATTATAAATCCCACTTGCTTTTAGCGAAACAAAACATCATAATAAGAATTTGTGATTATAAAAATATTTATATTATGTATGTATTATTTTACTTTGTCAGGTCATGTACCTATGTATCAAATTCGAATATTTTGTGTTTTTTACGACCATTTGTGACATTTTGATAAAAAGTAATCACCAGCATTTTTTATTGAATATGTCTGCCTACTTACAGTATTTTTAAAAATCTTAATATATGTTGATAATAGAACAAAAAATGTACCGAAATATGAGCCGGTATCGTTAATTTTGTAGTAAATGGCTAGGGAAGATCCTTTTTACAATGTAAAAAACTACATTTTCAACAAAAAAGTTACCACCATTTGAAGATAAAGAACCATTCTATACGTTGTAGTCATTAGTTATATTTGATTTGGTTTAGTTTTGTCACAAAATGTACCGAAAAACAGCATAATTTGGCCCGATTTGCAAACGCACCCTTAATATTTTCGCCCTTCACTCTTCTTCTTAAACGCAGACTTAATTAGACAACTTCCGAGTAAAGTGAATTTAATGAATTAAAAGGATCACTTTCTACATACGGGGTTAATCATCATACACCTTAATTTCTGCACATTGCAAACAAAGTTAATTAAATTGGTTGAAGTGTGTATTATCGCCATAATATGAGGGAGTGGTTCATTGTTTCCAAACTAATGAGGATGAGGGAAGAAGTGAAATTTTTCCTTTCTGAGCGTTCACGTCAGTAGAATCTAAACGTAGTGATTATATTCTCTTTGGTAGAATCTACTAGTTAGTCTGTGGTTCACGTAGGAATAATGATGTATGAATCAAAATAGCTCATTCAAACTACAAGCAATTCTTACATATATTTATAGGTAGGTGTGTAAAAATTATTCTGAATTAATAAGAAATTACCTGTTTGAACTCTTGTAGTCATCGCTTAGAACTTTAACAAGTAAAATTTGACAAACTCTTTGCGACAAAAGTATCACGTACTCTATAAATTCACGAACAGTATCTAATATCTAGTTCAAGGTTCTATTTATACACTTGTATTAATAAAAACTTATAACTACAAGGCCAAGCACATCATATCATTCAATATCATTTAATTATTCAATAATACAGTGAACTGCAGAGGCATGGGTAGGAAAGAGTAGGATACCTACAATTATGACCTAATGTGACACAATAATAATTCCTTGATTAATAGTAATATCAAAGAGAATATAATCACTACGTTTAGTAATATGTTATCAATCTTTGTTATCAATAGCTGCGTTGCAATGTTGCCACCGCAGAATTTTAATTTTGAAATGTTTGGTAATTTATAATAACTACTTAAGGTTTCTTAGTTTTGGCTTGCAACTTACTTTAATTGGGATAGTTAAAATTTACTTTAAATAATTTGTGCATGTGTATAATTAACAGCAGCAAACTAAATTACATAAACTGGATGGAAGGAAAAGTCAATGTAGGAAATTCTTGATCAGCGGAAAAAAAGATGTCGGGAGCTACCCACATATGGGCGTTGTCTCTACATGATAAACTTAGAAATGAGGATATCCGGAGTAGAATCAGAGTAACCGACATAGCCTAAGGGATTAGTAAGCTGAAGTGGCAATGGGCTGACCATATAGCTCGAAGAACCGATAACCGATGGGGAAGCAAGATTCTCGATTATCAGCCTCGTACCGGTAGGCGAAGTGTGGGTCGGACCCCTAGTTGGAGTGACAACCTGGTAAAACATGCAGGGAGTCGATGGATGCAGGTGGCTCAGGACCGTGCTTTGTGGCATTCTTTGGGGCAGGCCTATATTCATATCTGTATAGTGTATTCGCTAAGATAGTGTCGGTACATCCGGAGGCGCACTTATTATTTTTCTTGTATTTTACTATTTTTACTGTGTTTGTTAAATAAAAGTTTTTGTATTCTATTTTATTCTCATAAATCATAGAATACCATTTTATGCTTATGGTTAATGTAATAAAATACGAATATAAATAATATAAACAAGTTAGGTAGCAAAGAATATTTCACTACGGCGCTTCGTTTTAAAATGCCAAATTTCCCTTCGGGTGTACGCCACACAGGGCGACTTTTGCTATTGCGGCGGCGCCTATGGCATCATGCGGCACTTGCCAAGGCGGCTCGAAACAAAGGAAACCGTATCTAAGCGAACAGACTATAATGGTGATGAAGATGGGAAAGAAGATATGTTGGTGTATTAATTTTAGGTAAAAACGTAACGAAATCAATATATATTTTAACAACACAACGTAGCATCTTTAACGCTACGTTCGGGGTAAGTAAAAATGCCGATTAGTATGAGTAATGGATGTATTCTTAAACATACACAGCAAGTAGGTATACAATTACGTCGTCCAAAATCGCTGAGCTTCTTCGGTGAGGTCTTTAATAATCGCAGAAGTCGCTGATCGATTGCTCGCCTCCCGAAGTAGAGTTCACTTTCGCGTTCCCGAAATAATTAATTCTGCGACCGCCGGCGCACGCTTTCATACTAAATAAAAGGAATTTAGAACATTCTAAGTTATGACCATAGATTTAGTATATTATACTTACGTTAGATTGGCAATGTAAAAGAGAAAGGGCATAGCATATGCTTACGTTAGAACGAGATAGCATGGCTAGTGGATAGGGTAAAATATCGGATTTTATTACGATAATGATCTAAATGCGTAAGAATTATATTAAAAATAATAACAAATACGTGAATTCCCGCTATTTCTGATCTAATTTTTGTAGTAGTTGTTGTTGTTTTTATTATTCGCTCGAGAGAGCAGGCAAAGGAACTAAACCATACAGCCTTGTCTTTTTTATTTTGAATATTCCTTCATAGTTCATTGCTTCACATTATGTTGATGCGTCACATTGTGCAGCCCTTGGGAGATTTTGACGGCAACTTGAGCCTTTCTTGTTTCACAGTTTCCACTAATAGTTCACATGCGTAGACAGTTAATACATAAAATCGCACCTCTTTTACATATCAAAATCCACTTCAAACTATTATTTAAACTACAATACAGGAGCAGCAACCCGCCGCCGGTCAAGTTCCCGCCAAAACTCCCTAATTTTTGTAGAGATTGACACTATCAATATCATCTTATAGATAATATGTTTCTAACAGGCAAAGGCATATATTTGGACGCAGCCTCTTCTAACTTCGTATTATTTTTAATTTCTTTAATTTTTATGGTTTCGTAACCAAATGTAAACGTAAACAAACAGTAAATACTTTAATGAGATAATTTAAACTCTTATAATGTTTCAGATTTCCAAAAAATATGGAACAAAAATGGTTAAAATGATAAATAGAGAAGACTGGATTCCCAAAAAATATTCAACTAAGTATATGTAGCAAACACTTTGAACAATTTTTTTTATCATAGAAGTGCACAACGAGTAAAACTGCGTTCTGGTTCAAAACTTATATTATTTATGCCCGTGCGTAGTTCCTTATTATATATTTCACTGCACATGTTAATTTCGCTTACGCATGTTCAAATGTGTACAATTTGTTGTCGTCATTCTTATGATGCAAATTTTTTTATAAAACGAAAGTAACAAAGGAATTTACAGTTTCACTTGATGGTAAACGGCTACTGCAGTACGTGGTCACCTACTGTCAGCTTCAAACAAAGAAAGCTACAAATGTGTTTTTTTTATAGGAGAGGGAAACGAAACGAGTATGCGGCTCACCTGATTATAAGTGACTACCGCCGCCCATGAACAACTGTAACACCAGGGGAATCGCAGATACGTTGCCAGCCTTTTAAAAAGGAGTACGCTCTTTTCTTGAAGGTCCCTAAGTCGTATCGGTCCGAAAAAATCGCTGGTGGTAATCGATTCCACAAGGAAGTTGTGCGAGGGAGAAAACTTCTTCTAAATCACACAGTAGTGGACCGCCAATCATCCAGATGATATCGATGGTATCGCGAGTTTTGTCGCGATGTGCGATGGTGAAATTGAGCGGCTGGAATTAGTCCGAACAATTCCTCAGAGCACTCCCTGTGATAGATGCGATAAAATACGCAAAGAGATGCAACATCTCTACACAGTGCCAGAGAGTCAAGCCGATCGGAAAGAAATCGGTCGTCGACGATTTGACCCGCTCTGCGCTGAATGCGGTCAAGAGGAAGGAGCTGGCACTGGAAGGGAACAGTATTCCATGTGAGACCGAACCTGCGCCTTGTAAAGTTGCAAGCGGTGAACCCGCATGAAATACTGTCCCGCTCTGCTGAGCGCGCTAAGCTTTTTAGAGGCCAATTTGGCCTTCTCTTCCAAGTGACCACGAAACTGCATGTCACTCGATAAGTCGACACCGAGTTTACCGATACTGGCTGAGGCAACAAGGGGAGTACCTTGATACTGAGGAGATACGACAAAGGAGTTCTTTTTAGCGGTTAACGCACCAACTTGTCTTCTGGGAATTGAACTGGACTAGATTTAGATTTAGTCTGAGACTTTGTTCAACAAAGTCTCGACTTCAGACACAAGTTTGTTCCGGTACTCGGCGACATTTTCCTGAGAAATATTGGCACGGCCTGTGTATAAATCATCACCAGTGCTGTCGTCTGCATAGCAATGAATGTTATTAGTTTGCAACATATCATTGATATACAGAAGAAACAGCGTTGGTGATTGCAAGTAAAGAGATGAAGAGAAGAAGAACATGCATCATCTACTACGACCTTGGTGCTCCGATCTGCAAGAAAACTGGTGATCCAATTACACAATTTCTCGGGAAGCCCATAGGAAGGCAGCTTCGAAAGAAGCGCTTTGTGGTAAACCCGATCCAAAGCCTCCGCTATGTCCAAACTAACAGCCAACGCCTCCCCCTTGGACTCCACTGCCTCCGCCCATCTATGAGTTAGGTAACCTAGAAGATCACCAGCTGAGCGACCTCGACGGAAACCTTACTGGCGGTCCCTAATCAGCTGGTGATCCTCAAGGTACCGCATGGCTGTTAATAATGGTTTCCATTACTTTGGAGAACAAGGAGGTGATAGCGATAGGCCTGCAGCTAGACGGATCTGAGAGGTCGCCTTTTTTAGGGATCGAGTGCACAAAAGCTGCTTCCATGAGA
Organism: Parnassius mnemosyne; assembly: GCA_963668995.1. Lineage (NCBI taxonomy): Eukaryota > Metazoa > Arthropoda > Insecta > Lepidoptera > Papilionidae > Parnassius > Parnassius mnemosyne. The sequence goes on along the minus strand of CAVLGL010000080.1, from coordinate 8,474,693 downwards.
ACTACGCCTAAGGAGTAGGAGTACCGAAAAAGACGGCATCGACGGAGACCTGATATCCGTCCGGATGAGAGATCAGCAGAAGGTCCAACAGGGAAGGTACATGATCCTCCACATCTGGGATCCGCGTAGGCGAAGTAACCAGTTGTGTCAGACTTGCCAAGACAAAGTCATAAACGGATCTACAAGCATAAACGGTTAAACGGAAAATAAGCTATTCAGCGTGGTGTGCTTTAAAGTCACCGAAGATAACGATCTCTGCGGATGGGATCTGTAGTAGCACGGAGTCTGCAGCCATTTGGACGTTGTCGATGAGTGGGTCTGTGTCGGCATTACCGCAATGGGACCTAAAGAGGCAACCGTAGATGCGGCGATGATCGTCGCTGTCTACGCGCAGCCATCGGATGGACAGGCCTGTACCTTCAAGACTGCCGAAGCGTCGAAAACAGATGTCCTCTCTGACGTATACGCAAATCCCAGCCCGAAGCACAAAGAAGTGTTCTAATTTGTACCCAGGGTAGGAGAGGTGCGAAGTATCAGCCGTAGAGGATACCTGTGTCTCGGTTAGAAAGACCAAGGCCGGCTTTGCCGTCGAAGTCCCCTGATGTTGCAGAAATTCACGAATAGCGTGGCGGGGGTCACCTTTGTATTATTGCTCCGTTTGCCCCAAGCAGTTTTAGTCGCGAGCGGAATTTCGTCTTGAGAGGGATAAACAGAAATAAACAGCAGTGCTTACACTGCCGTTTTTCGGCCTGTTGTGTGTAGAGAGCCTGCTATTCGTGAATTTCTGCAACATCAGGGGACTTCGACGGCAAAGCCGGCCTTGGTCTTTCTAACCGAGACACAGGTATCCTCTACGGCTGATACTTCGCACCTCTCCTACCCTGGGTACAAATTAGAACACTTCTTTGTGCTTCGGGCTGGGATTTGCGTATACGTCAGAGAGGACATCTGTTTTCGACGCTTCGGCAGTCTTGAAGGTACAGGCCTGTCCATCCGATGGCTGCGCGTAGACAGCGACGATCATCGCCGCATCTACGGTTGCCTCTTTAGGTCCCATTGCGGTAATGCCGACACAGACCCACTCATCGACAACGTCCAAATGGCTGCAGACTCCGTGCTACTACAGATCCCATCCGCAGAGATCGTTATCTTCGGTGACTTTAAAGCACACCACGCTGAACAGCTTATTTTCCGTTTAACCGTTTATGCTTGTAGATCCGTTTATGACTTTGTCTTGGCAAGTCTGACACAACTGGTTACTTCGCCTACGCGGATCTCTGATGTGAAAGATCATGCACCTTCCCTGTGGGGCCTTCTGCTGACCTCTCATTCAGACACATATCCGGTGTTTGTCGATGCCCCTCTTGGCTCCTCGGACCATTGTCCGGAGTGTGGTGGCACTCACGCTCCCATTGCGGTTGCGTTCTGCAGGTTGCCGCCGTGTTTGGCACTATAGGTCGGCCGATTAGGACAGGATGCGGTCTTTTTTGCGTCCTACCCTTTGAGCGGGTTTGCTTCTCGCCGGATGATCCCAACGTTGTTGCTGATTCTGTCGCTGAAATGGTGCTTCAGGGAATGGTACTTTTTATTCCATCATCTGTGGTACCTATCGAAGGCAGAACTCTGACACTTCAACGTCCCGGGATGTAAACACCAGCACTCTTAAAAAGAAGTATAATTCCGCCTCCAGGTCCTTCAAAAGTGTCATTGCCAAGGCAAAGTCAGATCACATCGGCAGAATTGGCGAGAAACTAGTTCGATTTGTTTTGGGAACTCGTGCATTCTGGTCTTTCGCCAAGGCTGTCCAAGGGAATTTCTGTCAGCCATCTCTCCCATCTCTGCACAAGGAGGACGACTCACTAGCCCATGCCGCAAAGGAGAAAGCCGATCTGCTGGTTACTCTCTATGCGTCCAAATCGACTCTTGATGACGGGGCGAACACACCGCCGATCATCCCACGGTATGAGTGCTCTATGCAGGATGTGCTGTTTACCCAGCGTTCGGTGCGCAAAGCACTCCCCTCCCTTGACGTCAAGAGGTCGTGATGGCGTGCCTCCTATTGTGCTGAAGACGTGTGTTCCAGAGCTGGCACTGGTTTTAACGCGTCTTTTCCGGTACTCCTACTCCTCAGGCGTATTCCCGAACTCACGGAAGATAGCTGTGGTACACCCAATCCCATAAAAAAGCGACCGCTCTAATCCGTCCAACTACAGGCCTATCGTCATCACCTCCTTATTCTCCAAAATAATGGAAACCATCATAAACTGCCAGCTCATGAGGTACCTTGAGAATCACCAGCTGATTAGTGACCGCTAGCACGGTGTCCGTCGGGGTCGATCAGCTAATGATCTACTATCTTACCTAACTCTTAGATGGGCGGAGGCCGTTAGTTTGGACGTTGCGAAAGCCTTCGATCGGGTTCGGCACAAAGCGCTTCTTTCGAAGCTCTCTTCCTATGGACTTCCCGAGAAATTGTGCAAGTGGATCACCAGTTTTCTTGCAGATCGGAGCATCAAGGTCGTAGTAGACGGTGCATGTTCTTCTTCTCTTCATCTCTTTGCGTATTTTATCGCATTATCGACGGGGAGTGATCTGAGGAATTGTTCGGACTAATTCCAGCTGCTCAATTTCACCATCGCACATCGCGACCAAAACTCGCTATACCATCCATACCATCTGGACGAGTGGCAATCCACCACTGTGCGATTGAGAAAAGGTTTTCTTCCTCGCACAACTTTCTTGTGGAATCGACTACCACCAGAGACTTCTGGATCGATACGACCTTCAAGAAAAGAGCCTACTCTTTTTTTAAAAGGCCGGCCACGCATCTGCAATTCTTTTGGTGTTGTAGTTGTTTATGGGCGGCGGTAGTCACTTACCATCAATTGAGCCGCATGCTCGTTTGCCCTCTGCTATAAAAAAATACGGCTAGCTTTATTATAGGTACTGATGTAACCTTGGAACCCGCCTAAGGGTATTAGTGTTCTGTGCTTGGAAGTAACATAATTATGTCGCCTTGGTAACGTGATAACATTGATATAAATAAATGGCGATATCACCATACCATAAAATAGTATTAATTAAAACACAGTTATTATAATTCTTTTTGGTAATTATATTCTCTTTGTTAATATTGGTAAAAATTACTAAAATGCCAATTATAATTAAAGATTACACGTGGACTCAAACAGTCCAATCCTTAACTATAAAGGTGCCTTTAAATTCAGGAAACAAAAATAACATTGACTTATTTACAACTGATTCGTATATAAAAATAAATTATGCTCCGTTCCTGTTCGAAATATTCTTGCTGCATGATGTGGACAACGATAAAAGCAAATGCACGGTACTTGATGACTTAATTGTGCTCGACATGATTAAAAGACAAGAACATAACTGGGAATGCCTGGAAAAATGTTTAAGCAAAGAAGAAAAAAGAGAATTAAGGCAGAAAATATATGAAAAAAGCCAAGAAGAAGCGAAGGAGCGAGCGGAACAACGATCTATAAAAAAGAGTCAATTAGATAGGTTTACCGTACAACGGGCAATGGATATAGATTCTAAACAACATTCATTGATGGATTCTCGAAGAGATGCCGAACGTAACAAAACAATGAATGAGTTGGAACAGTGGCGCGAAACATTGCCCAATAAGAAAAACGAGTATTGCAATAATAATTACAGCATTGACTTTACAGAAAATCACCACGGTAATACAGACATCAACAAAATAAAATTCAATAATTGCAGTGCTGCTAAAATTATCGAATTAACTTCCTCTGACGAGGATAATGACAAACGACTTTCAAAGAAAAATCCTCAACAAATAAAAAAACAGCCGACATCCTCTAAACATGTCAAACAACCTATAAAATCTGAATATGTTGAGAAGAAAAAACTAGAAGCCGCTACGCGAGTTTTGCCTAAGCCAAGAGAAACTAGACAACTTGAGATCAAACATACTCCAAGATCATTTCCAACGCCCAGCAGAGAATCAACCGTGGAAGAAGAGGAAACCTGGTTAAAAAATATCACACAAGCTAGAAGAGCCACTGGTGTATATTTTTAATTATTTTCTAATTTAGTTATGTTTTAGTTCGTCATGAATTTTAAATATTAAAATTATAATTTACATTTTCAGGTTTCGTATCTGAGGACCTCCGTCCCGAGGAACAAGATCCTCAGTGGTGTAAAGAGAAAGGCGATGAATTCTTTCGAAGTGGAAATTTTTTGGGAGCAATAAGCGCCTACACGCACGGTATCTCATTGTCCGATAAGTTGCCAAGTTTATATTCCAACAGAGCAGCAACACATTTCGCTCTTGGAAATTTTAATAAATGTGTAAGTTTGTAAAACTTAATGTTATATTTGACCTCGAGTGATTTAATGATCAATGAACCTGTTCTTCTTACGAGTTTTGGCATCCTACGTATAGATTGCGACCAAAACTAATAGAGAATCTGAAAAATAATAAATTATGTCGTTTACCGGCTTGAGAGTAGCCGCATTCTCTGATTATTTGATTCTTTTTTTCTCCGATGTTCTTGCAATTATTAACGTCGGATAACAGATGGGAAATTACGAGTAAGCGATATTTAACATTCGTTTGTTAATTGGAAGACGATTGAATTGACTAAATTGAAACCAGATAGGAGTAAAACATTTAATCTTGTTTTATAACAAGTGGTAAAATTAACAAAAAAAAATGTACAACCGACTTCAATATAAATTATTAAAGATAACTCAAAAACTACTGGTTAGACCTTGACCTTCATACGGGACCACTTGAGAAGCAGCAGCCTTGAAATAAAAAAATAATCATTAAAATCGGTTCAAAAAGTAATGAGGTAAATGAGATAATTGTAGGGATTACTGTAGCTCACACAACTTACTTCAAATAAAGGACTCGCAGGATTGTGAAATAAGATTGAATGCTCACAGCCTGTGATGTTGTTGTGGCGGTGAAAAATATTTCATTATCCCGTATCGTTCCGAGGGTGTGGTAAGAGGTGACAAGGGAAAACTGAAACAGGAAATGGACAGCATTTTAATACTCAGTAATAATAAAAAAAAAACTGCAATTGCTACCTACCTACCTAGCGTAACAACTTTGGCAAATATCCCCCCTATGAGGCAATCTGTGAATCAGGCCTATGTTCAGCAGTGACCTTTTGATAGGCAGTAACGGCTATTGTACTGGGGCTTTTTTGCTATTCAAACTGAGTGCAATACCCCAATACGTAACAATCCTAAATGACTCCTAGCCTACTAAATATTACTGACGAGAAACATACGGGGAAGTATATGTTGCTAAACCTTTAAATATTATATTTTGAGTTATAACAGATTAATTTATATTATGACTAGTTCACTTTAAATTCAGTCTCGCAAAAGAAAGTATTTTTAAAATATCCCTTTTCTTCAAAATTTCGATTAAGTAGTAGTTTTGATTTAAATTTATGTAGAACATAGTTTTTGCCGTGTAGTGCCCGCATAAGAGAACCCACTACGCCATATACCGTGGCTTTCGTAAGAGGCGACACACGGTAATGGAGAACCTGTTAACAGCTTAAAATAATAAAAAACTTTGACAGACTGTAATGGATGAATGAACCATTTTTTTTGTTTTATACTTGACTTTACAATTATATTGAAATCTTCGCGACAACTCACATTTTACCTTACGTTACATAATTACATTTTAAGACCGATTTTGTTTACCTTCATACATAAATAACAGAGCAATTACACGTACAGAACTAAATAAATGACTTCCTTATTCAGGTGAACGATTGCTCCACTGCTCTGGATTTAATGAAGCCGCCTTGCGAAGGTAACCGTCAGAGTCGCGCCAAATGTATAGCTCGGCGCGCTGCTGCCCTCGCCCGCCTGGGTTATTTGAGCAAAGCCATCGACGAGATGAAAGCAGCGTCAAAGTTGTTGCCGGAGGATGAAAAAATCAAAAAAGACATTTATGACATGGAAAGGGCGTGGGAGCAAAATCCTGATTCCGATTGATTTTTAATAAGCTTAAATGATTGTTACGGAGTAAATTAACGTGTTAAGAACAAAAAATATATTTTATTTAAAGTTAATAAGTTAAAAGGTCAAAGTATCGACGACTACCACTTGAGAAGAATGGTTCTTGAGTACCCTCTCCGCACAAGATGGAGTGACGACCTGATAAAACATGCAGGTAGTCGATATTTTTTATAGAAGACGCAAGCGAGCATGCGGCTCAACTGATGGTAAGTGTCGACCGCCGCCCATAAATAATTACAATACCAGGCGGATTGCAGGTGCTTTGCCAGCCTTTTATAGTGAAGCGATCTCGTTTCTTGAAGGTCCCCAAGTTGTATCGGTTCGGAGCAATCACCGGCGGTACACGATTCCACAATGAAGTCGTGCGGGGTAGGAAAACTTCTAGTAAATAACATAGTGGTGGACCGCCAAACATCCACATGGTGTGCATGACATCGTGAGTTTAGTCGCGATGTGTTGGTGAATTTGGTTTTAATCGCAACAATTCCTCTGAGCACTCCTCGTGGTAAATACGCAAATACGCCTTATATAAATCTCAGCGCCATTGAATTCAGCTGTTCAGAAACTCGGTTGTCGACGATTCGGGCCGTTCTTCGCTGAAATCTCTCAAATGATATTCCATGTGAGGCTGAACCTGCGCGTCTAAAGTAGCATTCCAACCAATCATTAAAGGTGACCGCGGAACTGACCGTCATTGGATATGTCGACGCCAAGGACTCCGATACTGGTTAAGGCAATAAAGGGAGTGTCCTGAAATTGAAGAAATACTACTATATAGTGAGCTAACCTGTGCCTTCGGGGGGTTAAACTGAACTAGATTTAGTCAGCTGCCAGCAACGCAAAGTCAGGAATTTGCATTAAGAAAAACTCAAAATTAGGGGATTTTTAGATGCTAATTAGTACATATAATCACGCCTCTTTCCCGTAGGGTAGGCAAAGACCACTTCTTTCCACTTGCTACGATGCTAACATACTTGTTTCGCTTTGTCCACTTTGATTAGGTGCCAATAATTTTGGGTTTTTCTAAATGCAAATCCCTGACTGCGTTGCTGGCGATACACAACTGATTTAATCGCCCCTTATCCGAGACTTGTTTAAAAATACTTGACACAAGGTTATTCCGGCACCCGACGACCTGTTCCCAAGAAATATTAGCACGGCTGGTGTACAAAGCATCGCCACGTATGCAAATGACAGCAATTTCCATGGCCATGAATGTTACTACTTTCTAACATATGATTGATATACAGAAGGAACAGAGTAGGCGATAGCATGCTGCCTTGTGGAACACCAGCATTTACAGACTTGGAGTCGAAGCTTGCAGCGACGACTACGACCTTAATATTTCGATCTGTGAAAAAGTTGGTGGCCTAACTGCATAATTTTTCAGGAAGCCCATAAGATTAAAGCATCGAAAGAAGCGCTTTATGTCGAACCGATCGAAGGCCTTCGAATATCAAGCTAAATGCCAAGGCTTTCCCCTTGGACTGTACTGCATCCGTCTATCTATGAGTTACGTAAACTGAAATATCACCAGCTGAGGGACCCTGATGGAAACCGTATTGGCAAATAGTGGCAATCTATAGAAGGGACTTATGTTCAGCAGTTTTATACGTGGTAGAGCCATGTTGCAGCTATATTAATAGTATAGTTGTAGCACGAATGGGTCGGTTCGACCGGGGAAGGACCACGCTCTCACACAATACCAGCGTAAAATAGCAGCTTAATGCTGCTGTTTCGTATGGTGAGTGTAGAGAACCGGAGACCCTTTTTAGTGGAAAAGTAGGATTCTATCTTAATCCTCACGGCTGACAACGCATCTGCATTTTAATTCGCAAACAAGATAGATGTAGATGTCTATGGGCCACAGCAACCACTTACCATCAGGTGGACTGTGTGCTCGTTTGTCAGCCTTATTCATTAAAAAAGTGGGTTTGTGTTGGCCTGCAGTATCACTATCAAGTGATGCTGGCTACTTGTCTGAGAAATGATTTGGAGGATAGGTGAAGTCCCCCACACGCACTAAAGCAACACGGCGTACAGACTGTTTCTTAACTCAGCAGTAGGACGTATATGGGGTGGCAGGCAGGCGCTACGCGATGCATCTTGCTAGTTACCGAAGGAGGTTCTGGCGACAATAAATCGTATATCCATTCGAATAAATCAAGAGCTCTCAGTACCTCAGACAAACAATGGGAAACAGCTTTATACTAATCCGCCTGCCCAATGTGGTAAGGATAGGCAAATCCTTCAATGTGCATAGCATAGCCAATGGGGTTTATTCATTATAATCATCATCATTACAGCCTTTCGCAAGTCCACTACTGAACATAGGCCTTCCCCAAAGTATTCCACAGATCACGGTCCGTGGCAACTTGCATCCGTCGACTTCCCGCATTTCTTGCCAGATCGTCACTTCATAATCTGGGATTCGACGTAAACTTCGCTTACCGGTACGAGACTGCCACTCAAGAACCCCTTTTCCCATGGAGTTTATGGACAAACTTCTTGTCTTAACTTCAGGCCACATTAAAATCCGTATGAAATGAAATTAGTATCGAAAAAGAAAACAAATTATAACATACACATTATATTAATACGAATTATACTATAATACACTACTTAGAGTTGTTTTATTCATCTACGACTTTTTTGGGCAGTCCAAGATTTTTTAAGAGTGCGTGTGGAGAAGGATCTCTGCCACGGAACCTTCTGAACACTTCACTCGGGTGGCAAGCACCGCCTGTAGCTAAAAACGTGTCTCTATATCTTCTTCCAACCGCCATTATGTCCTCGTCGCCTTGTCTCGCTTCCTCGAAAGCACTGTAAATATCAGCTGCGATCATTTTCGACCACAAATGGCAGTAATAAGCCGCACCCCATTCTTCAGAAAAGATTTTTGTAAAGGACAGCGGGTGCGAGTCGTATTTGTCGAATGGTAGCGCATTATATTTTGGCCACAGCTCTCTCACAAGATCTCTCCAAAACGTCTTCTTCGAATGTAGTTCAAGATCCAAACGCGATAAATAAAGTTCCTTGCACAAATTGTATCCAGACATGTGTTGTCTAACATTCTGAAGGTTTTGCACAATTTCTTTCGGTAGCGGTTCCTCGGTGCTGTAATGTCCGCTAATTGCTTGTATTGTGTGAGGATCGTAAAGCCAGTGAGTCATTACATGACCGCAGACTTCAGCCGCGTCCCACTCCACGTTCGACAGACCGGCCACTTCAGAGTAATTTGCTTTGGTTAACAAATGTCGTAATGAATGTCCAAATCTTTGAAATAGAACACCAACTTCTTTGAAAGACAATAAAGACTGTTTTCCATCAAATGGAGGTTGGAAATTAAAAATAAGAGCAGACAGAGGCAATGTCGATGTGACTGAACATTTGTTACGAATTGATATGTGCCAACCCGCATCGTCATAAACGCGTATCTTCTCATCTTGCCGAGCATAGGGGTCAAAATAAAAACCAGCAATAGGATTGTTGCTGGAGTCATCAAATACATCATAGAACTTAACATCCTTGTGCCATGTATGTACATTAAGCCTCTCAACAATTTGAATTTTGAACAATGTACTGCACAAATTGAATAAACTATTGATAACCTTTGGCAGTGGGAAGTATTCACGAATTTTATCTTCATCAAAGTTGTACAGCGACCATTTTTGTTTCCTTTGCCAGTATGGTATATCCCAATGCTCCAAATTTTTATCAAAACCTCTCTCATTTGCATAATTCTGTAACACATCTAATTCAACATCCTGCATGGGACGAGCACTTTCAAGCAAATTATCGAGAACATTATAAACATTTTCTATAGAGCCCGCCATTTTTGTCTCCATACTCATGTCAACATATGTGTCAAAACCTAAAAGCGTAGCTTGCTCCTGACGTAAGCTACGGATTTTTTCTAAAACTGTACTTGTTTCAAAATCTTTATTACCATACCCTGAGCACCGCTGGACATATCCCTGCCAAGTGTTCCATCTTAAAACTCTATCTGGACAGTACTGCATAAAGGGCTCATAGATATACGGTTGCAGTGTTATTTTCCAGGGACCTCTACTTGCGTCATTGTTGACAGACATAGCTTTAGCGAGATTTTCTGGGAATTCTTTAATAACTTCTTCATCATTTATAATACTACTGAAAGCTTTGGTAGCAACATTGACTTTATCACGGAAAATGTGCCGCTCTTTCTGCAATGCACTTAAAAGGCTATTAAGCTTTTCACGTTTCACTCCTTTAACGTCTAGACCATTTAACTTTCCTTCTAATATGTATTTATCTAACAATCTTTGTTCTTCATCTGTAAGTTTTTTTAAACGGTTTTTTTCATTGACTGCTGCGTGAAAGATTGGTATACTATTAAATTTAGAGGATCTGGCTTTGTGAGCCCGTTCATGAATCTGTAAATAGGACTTTGTGGGCATGAGCGAACTATTTCCCAAATATAAAGTTTTCGCTATTCCCCAAGTCAATTCAAGCTGTCTGTCAAGTTTTTCAAGCGGCTGAAATATTTCCACAAAAGCATTTCTACAATCTGTTGCAGATTCTTCAATCACTCTAACTCCACTTTCATATTCCATGCTCTGCTTGCTAATAGAAGCAATACACTTTTCAATAGTAATATCACTGAACTCAGGCAAGCCATTTTCTGATAAAAGGGTATTTTTATCAGCATCTTCACCAATTTCGGGAATCCTGAAAGCAGAATATTAATTTTTAGTTGTTTGAGCCCAAAATAATAAACATGGATGAAAAATATGCAACAAAGGGTGTCTCTGCATAACAGACAGAGAGTTTATAGTCAAATCAAGATTTGACATATTAATATCACAAAGGAAAATAAAGTTATGACATAATATCATACATATCGTAAAGTCATTAAGACAGCTTTCCATAACCTGCAAGTTGGATTGAGAAAGGATTTTTTTTATAGAACAAGGGTGACAAACGAGCACACAGTCCACCTGATGATAAGTGATTGCTGTGGCCTATACACATCTACATCTATCCTCAATTAAGAATCTTGATGCAGATATGTCGTCACTCTGGGACTAACATGGAATGATTCCTTTCCAGTCAAAAAGAGTCTCCGACTCTCTACAATCACTATATAATTATTGGTTTGGGCTATTGAACATTCTGCTAAGATTACAACAATATATTGGACGGAAATTGAAAAGAGGAACATTGATTATTTATGATATTATAGTATATGTTAATATTTAGGCATAATTATTGATAATAGACATAAACTATAAATATTGATAAATATACATTAATAATATTGGAGTGTAGTATTCATGAATAATTTTCCATAAGATTTATATACTTAGATATATTTCCCACAAAAGTATGGCCCTCAAATCAATTGTAGGTTTTATAATAGTTTAGTCTGAATAGACTATTGTTGTTTTTCTTAAGTCTAGTAGATAAATTCCTAAGAGTGCACTTTAAGAAGACTTATAAAGTTCAGCAATGGACTGCTAACATCTAACGCCAACAGAAGACCTGCAAGAATAACTTGTAAGACAAAAGCACACATTCTAAGTAAGTAGAAAAGTAAGACAGACTGATAAAAAAATTCTGCGTAGATCGGACCAAAATTAATAATTAAAAAGCTGAAGGTACTCCGGGTTAACTTTGACATCGGGACGTCAATCACCTCAGTCCCCCGTGACCACGGTTGCTGGAAAGCACTCGAAACGTCGGGATATAAAATAACTTAATTAAACGCGATAAAATCCGTAAAAGTAGTTTAATTCAATGTGTAGTGTTCGCGTAAATATAAGAAATCATTAATATTGTTAGATATACTAAACATACAATGTTTCATTCATTCCTCCATTACAGCCCTTCACAAGTCCACTGCTGCACAAAGGCATCCCTCAAGGAATTCCACAAAGCACGGTCCTGAGCCACCTGCATCTAGAAGTGGGCGATACAAATCGTATATAGATACAATATCTATATATCAGTACAATATCCAATATCTATATATCCGACGACAAACTATGTATTAGATATTACGATATTACGATACCGTGTTGATATAAGTCATCACAGAATATCTAATATTAATTAATATACACTGATTCGGATACCGAACAAACCTTGAGCGCATTAGAATATATAGCTAAAACAGATATTACGACTACTTTACAACGAAAAGGTGATACGCTTACGCCTAATATTTTTAACATTAATCCTTATTAATAGTAACATACAATTTATTATAGAACACATAATTTTCAATATCCAGTCTAAGTAGTATAGTTTTATTATTATTTTCTTGTGTTGCACTGTTTTCAAAATAAACTATTTTAGATCTTATTGTGTATTTAATAAAATATTATTTTTGGTATGTAAATTAAAACTGAGAAAATTACGAAGGAAATTTTATTTCACCGATTCTGAAAAATTATGTGCTACTGTGTTTCGTATGGTGAGTGTAGAGAACCGGAGACCCATTTTACTGGAAAAGAGGCATTCTATCTTAGTCCTCACGGCTGATAACGCATCTGCATTTTAATTCACAAACGAAGATAGATGTAGATGTCTATGGGCCACAGCAACCACTTACCATCAGGTGGGCTGTGTGCTCGTTTGTCATCCTTATTCTATAAAAAAATACCCGCTTTCTAGATATGGGATAATTTCCTCTGGCGTAAGGGTATAACCACTAACCATAACCACAAGTGTGGCATAAAATATAAAGGTTCAATTTTATATCAAATAAATGTTGCAATCTTTATTTTTAAACATGGAGAGCCTAAAGTTAAGTGTAATAAATTAAAATAATATATTCTTTAGAGTAAATGAGTACAAAATACTTTGTAATAGCGCCACCTTCTAGATTCTATACGTAAAGTGATTTTATCGAACAAAAATTTATTAACTTTCAAGGTAGTATGTACAATATAGGTACGCTAGATGGCATAAACACGACACGATTCAATTTAATATTCTATTTCATTATCTCGCATATATATATGACGGCACCTGCACCGTTGTAGGTGCGGTGTCGTCGGTCTAGCTAGACAGAATTCTTGTAAACGACACGTGTACCGCACACCTGCGGCATTGCACCTGCGTTGCCACCCGTCCTGCTTGTATAAAACGGACGGAGCGGCCGCCGTTAAGACAGTCTTGGCTCTGACGTGGAACGGTACGCTTGTCGTATTCCGTTACTAGTTTATCCTTAACTCGTTGGATAGTTAATTCGAGTAAACGAATTAATTATTATTCCTAACTACAAAATTAGTCTCTGTACTATACATAATTACCCTTTCTACATCAGAAGTGGGATAAAGTCCCTGTTACTGCCCACCTGCTATAACCTTTGAATAGTGTAAGGGTTATTACGTTGGTGAAATACTATAATGCGCCTCGCGTTTTGTTTTTGTGTTCAATTTCTTAAATCAAGCTTGTTGTCGTATTTACGACATTGACGAATCATTAAAGTGTAGAGTAAAAGTTTAAAGTGAAATGTTTTAAGTCAAAAGTTAAATCTTTTAATTCAATTTATTATAGAAAGTACCCGCAAGTAATTTCATTATTTCTTAACGTACCCAAATATGGTAACAAATGTCGAAAGAAATGTTGGAGATATTCTGAATGAGTTATAGTTTGCATTCAGTGGAAGTTTAACTTGCTCAAGTAATGTTATAATTTGATACACGAGGTGTGATTTACATGACCTAGTTTTAAAGTTCAAAATGTTTAAACTATGTACCGAAAAAAAGAACATGATTACTTTAACGTGCTATGACTTAAAAACACTAAGTAGTATTTTTGTGATCTAATGTGATGATAAGTGTTACAGTTTACTCCGAGCATTACGTAGTCGACAAACTTGGAATGGTTTAGTGGAAAGCGTGGAGCTGTAGCGCTCGCTTTTGAATATGCTGTCGGCTTATGACGCCGCGGACTTATTATTTGTCGCTGCTACTGATCACCATTAGATACATGAGGAAAGTAAATTTATCCTAAACATTGGCTCAGAAACTATTTTGTAAGAATGAGTGTTTACATTTTTAATTGGTTGTGAAAAATGCCGGAAAACCGAAGTATAACTGATGAAAATGAAGTAGAGCCAATTAGTTCTGACATTGAAGAGAGTATTTAAGTTTACATGAGGATCGAACCATACCAGAAGTTGTCGTGTAGCCGCAGCTCAGTATTTGGTGCCCTAGAAAGGCGAATCGTGTACCAAGAGTAGTGCTGCATTTCTTGAAATCAAGTTCCGACTGAGTATTTTTAATCTTTTCTTTTATGTGTTACAGTAGCACGTGTGATGTGATTACAAGTGCGTGAGTGTGTGCCTTGCTGGTCGTAACGGACTGCCAAGTCCAGCTGTAACATGGCCTGGTTTCGGCAGATGCCTATGCGCGTATACGCAGGCGCCATCCCGGAGCGCGCGTATGCTGTACATGGCGATGCCTCGGAAGTCGTGTACTCTGTATGCGTGGGAGTCACACTGTGTGCGCGGAAGTCGTATGCTGTGTGCACGGTAACGTTTTCTGAACATGTATTAGGCTTTGTCCTGGCAGGCGCTGTCCTGGTTCACGTTTTTAATGTGGATCTCGCAAGTTCAAGTAAGAGTATGTGTCTGATACTTCGTATGAAGACCTATGTTTACTTGTGAAAGCGAAGTGCTTTATTATAGTCCAAGGTATGAGAACGTATTTCTGTTTTAGGGCCTATAGTTAACAATTTGTTTTTCACGCAGATCATGATGACTACAACCCCGACGATGCTTTTAAACCCTCAGGTGCTCCTGCTGCTCTCGTTTTGTTGTAATTTGATAGTTCACGCGAAACATGATTATCATTTGCTATATTTTGAAATTCAAAACTTTTAAGGGTTGTACTACAATAAAGGATTAACTTTAACACGCTATGAATTAAAAATTATAAGTGACATTTTTGTGTTCTAATGTGTTGATCACTGTTGCAGTTTGCTCCGAATATTGTGTCGTTGACAAGATTGGGGTTTGATTTCGAGGGATTCGTAGAAGTCTCTACAACAATGATCAATGAGGAAGACGTTGTGATGGCTAATCGAACATGGTCAGGTACGGCCGAGCGCTGGTTAGATCGAGCCTACACCGCTACAGTCGGTTACTTATCGGCTGATCTTACGGCAGGGCAATTCAAGCGGCCGCCGAACAAATGGTGCTTTGGCGCTGTAAATGGACGGCTTTCGTAGATTTTGCGCAGTTTCCTCCTTCGCTTCGAAATATGTTGTGGTATCTGTCTCTACACATAGTTTCCATTTTTTGCAATGTTTTCAAATGTCGTGCAGTTGCCGTTTCTTAAGAGAATATGTGATGAATTCCGGAAGCTCGGAATTCCATGGTTCGCAATACATTTATCTCGATTTCTTTTAATTTTGCAAAGGAGTGCGACGATTCGCTAGCGCTAGTACGGCGCGACGGCTTGCTGCCGCGAATGTAGCACGATCGCAGCAGAACGAAAAGCTGTAGTGCGTTTGCCTGGAGGTAGCCATATCCGCGCGTTCCAGACTTAAATGAAGTCTGGGATGGTCGACCGTTGTAATATTTCTGTTAGCAAGTGGTGGTAACTGATAGACCGCATGCTGTTCACTGTCAACCGCACGAGGACGTGCGACAGTCAGAGGTAGCCGTGTCTGTGCATCTAGAATATACTACAGACGTTGCAACACTCTAGCGAAGTAATTATTCCAGTGCAGGAAAGGAACATGAAGTTGCAGGGAGGCTGGTCTGTGCTGCACTGGGATATGTGTCGAGTTGCTGTTGGTTTACATACTTAGGTGTTATCGTGTGTCACTACGTCCCTCACGATACACTTTTGTGTGATTGTGACGGGGACATGTTTGCGGTATGGTTGGTCTGTAACTGTTCTATACTGAATTGAAAAAAAAAAGAGAGTAAGAAAAAAAATGTGGTTTTTACTATCATTGCAGGGCGTTTGCCGGTCCAATGATATAACTAAAGGGAATAGTGATTCCGGACTAGCATAAATAGTACTTGAAAAAAAAAAGCGTAAGAAAAAAAATAGTTCTTACTATCATTGCAGGGCTTTGTGCCGGTCCAATGATATGGCTATAGGGAATAGTTATTCCGGACTAGCGAAAACAGTACTTGAAAAAAAAAAAATAGAAAAAGCTACAGACTAATCATTCCGATCTAACATAAAGATGATTAAAGTTTTGTAGGGCTTACTGCCGGAACAAAACTGACTGTCACCCAAATCTGAAGGGTCAATATAGACCGGACCAGACGCTGTTATGTCAGGATAGTCGAACGATGTTTTTTTGTCTACAGATAACTAAAATTGTGATGGAGCGCGTGCGAGGACGCACGCATGTCAGTATGGCCGTGACGGCACCTGCACCGTTGTAGGTGCGGTGGCGTCGGTCTAGCTAGACAGAATTCTTGTAAACGACACGTGTACCGCACACCTGCGGCATTGCACCTGCGTTGCCACCCGTCCTGCTTGTATAAAACGGACGGAGCGGCCGCCGTTAAGACAGTTTTGGCTCTGACGTGGAACGGTACGCTTGTCGTATTCCGTTACTAGTTTATCCTTAACTCGTTGGATAGTTAATACGAGTAAACGAATTAATTATTATTCCTAACTACAAAATTAGTCTCTGTACTATACACAATTACCCTTTCTACATATATATATATATACATGTGTCACTTTTATATTATGAGATAATTAAGAATACTTACATTACATAAATAATACAATATATCTATAAATCAATAAATGGATATTCGTTCATAAATCGCGTCTGAATAGAAGTCAGTATCACCATGTGATACTGACTTCTATTCAGAACGAAGATATTAACAAATATATAGATATTGAAATATACCGGGTGTTTGTGAAAAGCTCCCGAAAACGAAGACAGATGAGAGTACTAAGGAGCCCTTTTATCACAAATAAATTCGATCCTGATAAAAAAAAATCATTTTTTTTACAACGTTTTATTTACTTTATTCACGCGCCATCATGTTAGTACAGCTAAATGAAACGATAATTTCATAAAAAAAATCATGAAAATACTTAAACATAAAACAAGCAGTGGAATTACTGAAGTACAATCAGCTGACTAGGAGTCAATGTACGCGCGAACGCCTAATTCGCCCGGCCCGCAGCTAGCGGATGGTACCACAATACCTTATAATTTACAACACTTGTCTAAATACCTAACTTATCTACTTAACCTACTACTTTACCACTATGCTTGTCTCCACCTAGCCACTTTACTTTATTCACAGGTTAAATAAACCAAATACCTGGTTCGATTCCCCGCTAATAAAAAAAATAGTTAAATGAAATGTTAGCAAGGTTAGTCATGCTTTGTATCTATCGGGTAGGTATATGTTTATTATTCTGATCTATTCAGTTATGTACCTATTCAGATGAGTTCAGTAGGTACTAAGTTATTTTAAAAAAAAATAGGTATGTAACAGCTTACCAATCTAAATCTTATTCCAAGAGATGTGTATTGCTAGCAACGCAAAGTCGCGAATTTGCATTTGGAAAAATCCAAAATTAGGGGCTTTTTAGGTGCTAATTAGGTGCCAAGTTTAAAAATTAGGTGCTCTAAAATTTTCACCGCAACGAACTGTTGAAATTTGCGTTGCTGGTAAAACGTATCGCTAGCAACGCAATGAATTTATTAGATATACTATAAATATTAATATCAAGGAATTAAGTGCTAATAAGGTGCTGCAAGTATAGGCAATGACAAGGCGCCCCAGATAAAAATAAAGTCGTTATTCAGAAAATTATTCAGCAAAGCATATGCAAAAATCAGGTCTTTGTGTTTGTGCCATCTAGCATCTATCGTACTTACCACCTTGAGAGTCCATCGATTTTGATTCGATAAAATGATTAGAACTATAGAACGTTGTAGATGGCGCTATTTATTACAAAGCAATTTACTGGAAAGAAAATATCCTTTCGATTTAGTACACTAAAGTTTAGGCTTCACATGTCTAAAAATAAGAATTGTAACATTTATTTGGTTGAAAATTATATTAAATAATATTATAGATTTTATTAAATCTTAAAAACAAAAAATGCCGTTCATACCTTATAGTAAGGTAATGGTGGTTTTAAATCCGATAATTTCCAGAATATTACCGTCATCTACATGCGACCTCAATAATCTTTCAGCACCTAATTAGCACTTCATTTTTAGGCACTGATAAAGAACAAAAAATACCGTTCATACATTATGGTAAGGTAATGGTGGTTGTGGACCCCATAATTCCCAGAATAATATCTTAATCTGTATCGGGTTTCGATAATCGCTCAGCACTTAATTAGCACTTAATTCCTTGCTATTAATATTTATCGTATGTCTAGTAACGTCACTGCGTTGCTAGCGACACGTTTTGCCAGCAACGCAAATTTCAATCGATCGTTGCAGTGAAAATTTTAGAGCAACTAATTTTTATTAGGGGCGCCTTGTCATTGCGTATACTTGCAGCACCTAATTAGCACTAAATTCCTTGCTATTAATATTTATCGTATATCTAATAACTTCGTTGCGTTGCCAGCGATACGTTTTGCCTGCAACGCAAATTTCAATGGTTCGTTGCGGTGAAAAATTTGGAGCACCTAATTTTTAAACTTGGCACCTAATTAGCACCTAATTAGCACCTAAAAAGCCCCTAATTTTGGATTTTTCCAAATGCAAAATCCCGACTTTGCGTTGCTGGCGATACACAACTTATTCCAAGGCACATTAACAAGTTGCCATATTCACGAGCACTATAAACTACAACCGTAGTAACGTATAATCTACACATTAGGCATTATTAAAACAAAACAAGAAAAACAAAACGTAACAACAAGAATGTTATAAATAAAACGATTAAACTGTCGCTCACGCGCACGTGATAGTCAACATGGAACTATCTCAAATAGTCTTGTGTAGTTTGCGAACTAGTCTTGTGTAGTTCGCGAACGATGAACGATTAGGAAACGTATCTTGCCACTGTACTAGAAGAAACGTTTCCGAATGTTGATTGTTAATCGGTCTAACAGTTCTTTTCGTTCACCTACACTCGCAAGACGCCAACGCCAAACCGTGCGTGCGAACGAGAACGACGCACGCAAACAGAACAGAATCGGTCAATAGTCATTCAAGGTAGACATGGCTTTAAATAAAATATTGGATATAAGTTTAATTTTATAGCAAATAATTATTACAATGCTTATTTTTAGTCATGTGAAGCTTAAATTTTAATATAATATATCAAAAGAATGCATGTATTGATATTTTTAAGGAATATTTTCATTCAAATAACATTGCTTTATAAACCGCAAACTACTCCATTCTACGGGTATTAAAGTCATTTTATCGAATGAAAGTTAATTGACTCTCAAGGTGGTACGTAAAGAAGACGTTAGATGGCATAAATACGGCTAATTTAATATAAAATTATAAATTTGTAAGATAAGAAATCGATCATGGATTGTTTTGAATGGACTGAAATATGATAATTTTATTCATTATGGTTAATTTTATTTATTTAATAAATTTGTTGGGAGCCGTGGTAGCTCAGATGGTTAGCGCTCGCTATAAATTTCACAGTACGCGAGCAATCCGGGTTCGATCCCCGCAATGAAATTGTTAGTTGCAATTTTAAGTGCTGATTTACCACGTGCTTGCTACAATGTTTTCCTTCACCACCGGGTGAAGGAAAACATTGTGAGGAAGCCTGCATGTCTGCGAAATAAGAAAAAATATTGGAATTAAAGAAATTTGAAGTTATTTTATAACAACTACCTACCTACCTACTGTTCGCGACGGCAAAAAGTGATTGAAAAATAGTGCAATAGTGTAACATGTTTACAACCCTTAGTATTATAGTATAGAGCATCGTTTTGTAATAGTTAAGAAAATAACTCTTATTTGTACAAACAAAAAGTCGACTAATCAGAGCGTGACACGTCATAGAACTGCGTAATATTTAATCCCGAAAACTAATATGTTTTTAAAAGTACGCCCGTCCGGCACAACTACTAAGGAGACTAAGGGACCGACCGAGACTGACTACATTAACCTGTTTAAATTGTATCTATCAGTCTGACTGTTGACAGATTCAGTCAGTGACTGACTAAGATAAACATTCCATACAGAAAGATACAGTTTAAACAGGTTAGTAGTACTGATGACCGAATAGAACTAATAGAACGAACAAGTTCACTGTCCATAATGAACTAGTACGGAACAATCTTTAAAATGACCAAGCAGGCACAAGACTAGTCTCAAAAACTAAAATTAATAAGCAACGAGGCACCAGGCATTCCTTGAAGCACTGGGCTCTTTTAGCATTTTAAGCTTACCAGAAGTGGTTAAAGGGAATATTAGTAATGTATAATAACATTACTAGTATTTTTTTTTAAAAATTATATAGAAGTGAACCTTGCTAATGGCAGAATAAAAGTAAGGAGTACTATGAACGATAAAGTGGAGACACTAGAGAGAGTAGATTGAGGTATAATTCTTCACTCATTTTGAGATAGTTGTGCCAATCCTTCGAAACAATTTTTAGTTCAGTTAATAAATTAACATGGGAATAAATTTTCCTTTTTTTTAACCACTCTTTACACCACTCTGCGTATATTATTTATTTTTACTTTTTAAATAAAACAAGCACGGCTAAAGCGTCGTCGTCGGCTGATGACATCTTGAGATGGTAATGTTGTTTGTGGTCAGAGATCAGTTAAAATTGATCGTGTGTGGGTGCAAAGGACGTCAGTTTTCACTGTCAGTTAAAAGTGGTCAGTCAAAACGGACAGTTAAAAGTAATCGTGTGTAGCCCCAATTAATTCTAAAAACTGTTATAAAGCTTGATAATGTATATAATTACAAAAATATATACTTACAATACGACGTATCCTGCATTACGTTTATTCTGATAAAATGGGCGTTTCAAATGGCGACTTACTATATTTCTTCGTAAAATAACGGAAGCCATATCTTTACAAGATAAGAAAAGACATAAATAATAAAATACTTATTTCATAATCCGGTGTAATATTCTGAAGAACCTAGAACTAGACAACTAGAAAAAATACATATGATTCTGACACTTGACAGTTGACACTGACAGAAGACGAGACAGAATTTTTTTTAAACTTGTTTTACAGCTCTGGGTTCGAGCTCTTCTGAGCCTACCCAGGCAAGGAGACAGGAGTAATCACTGACTTAGAAGTATAATCTCTATGGGAGTAATCACAGAGTACCTTTGTAGAAGTAGTACTAATATCATAGATTTAGTATATACTAAGATTGGCAATGTAAAAGAGAAAGGGCATAGCATATGCTTACGTTAGAACGAGATAGAATGGCTAGACCATACACGTACACACTATCAGCCTGTATCAGCCGGACGTCAGTGGTGAACAAAACAAATCCCGCTTATTTTCGCGATATTTTTGATTTTAAAGTATTAATAAGTATTTAAAAGGTGTGATTAAGTATGGTGACGTGTGCCGTACCTGAATGCAGTTCATCCAGAAAAGTAAATCCACAAAATTATACATTTCACATGTAAGTACAATTAAAATGTTTAGCACTCTAACTTCACTATTTCACAACTATAACAAATGTTTTATACACAAATGGACAGAGAAAAATATCGCATTTTATTACGATAATAATCTAAATGCGTGAGAACTATATTAAAAATAATAACAAATACGTGAATTCCCGCTATTTCTGATCAAATTTTTGTAGGGATTGACACTATCAATATCGTCTTATCGATAATATGTTTATAACAGGCAAAGGCATATCCTTGGATACAGCCTTTTGTGACTTCGTATTTTTTTTTAATTTTTAGTTTTTCGTAAAAGTAAATATTTACACATTATAGTAATACTTTAATGAGATGATTTATATTGTTTCAGATTTCCAAAAAATAATGAGGTTAAACAAAAATGGTTAAAAATGTTAAATAGAGAAGGATGGGTTCCCAAAAAAAATTCAACTATATGTAGCAAGCACTTTGAACAAAAATGTTTTTCTCATAGAAGTGCACAAAGAGTAAAGCTGCGTTCTGGATCAATACCTACATTATTTATGCCCGTGCGTAGTTTTTTAATTACTTATATATTTTACTGTACATATCTTAATTTCGTTTGCGCATGTTTAAATGTGTACAACTTGTTGTTGTCATTCTCGTTATGTATATTTTTTTATAAAATGAAAGTAATAAAGAAACTTACAGTATCACTTGATGGTAAACGGCTACTGCAGTACATGGACACCTGCAGTCATCTTCAAATAAAGAAACCTACAAATGTGTTTTTACCCCTGAGGACTAAGATAAAATGTCTTACAACCGAAAATTATACAGGCTCTCTATACTCAACAGGCCGAAACGCAGCAGTGTAAGCACTGCTGTTTAGCGGTAGTATAAGCTCTGCTATTTAGCGACAGAAATAGGTAAAAGGATGGTACTTTATTTTATTAATTTTAATCATAGATAAGTACATAATGTATGCACTAATTTTATTTGTTTGTTTGTAGGTTGTATTGAAACCGATACGCAAAGCATCCCCATATATCTACAGAGATATATTACCAGTACCCAGTAGTTCAACTGCAAACATTTCTGCTATAGACAATTCCCCGAGAAAGATAAAAATGAAAAAGACTATTGATATTCTTCGGAGAAGATTAGATATAAAACAAAAAAAACTGAAAAATGTAAGAGCACAAAAAAAACGGGCTGATGAA
Organism: Parnassius mnemosyne; assembly: GCA_963668995.1. Taxonomy (NCBI): domain Eukaryota; kingdom Metazoa; phylum Arthropoda; class Insecta; order Lepidoptera; family Papilionidae; genus Parnassius; species Parnassius mnemosyne. Next base: position 8,451,878 of record CAVLGL010000080.1, on the reverse strand, counting down.
AAGTGGGAAAGTTGTCTCAAGTGATAAAAAACTTAGAAAGGCTTCCCTCACTTCAAAATAACATTAGTGCTGTAATGGCATCTGGTCCAAATGATTTGTTGCAGCATCTCATCGAAAGAGTGATTAAGAAAAAACAAAATAAAAATATTAAACAAGAGTATGATACACAACTAAAGACATTTGCCCTAACTTTACACTTTTATAGTCCTCGGGCTTACAATTACATGAGAACTAAATTTGACCTGTGCCTACCACATCCTCGAACACTACGAGGCTGGTACCAAAATGTAGGTTGTAAGCCAGGTATCACTAAGGAAGCCATAGAAACCATAAAGGCTGTAAGTAAAGAAAAAAAAGATTTGGTCATCGCCCTTACGTTCGACGAAATGTCTATCCGTGAACACATTGAATTTGACGGTTGTAATCATCATGGCTATGTAGATGTGGGTAATGGTATTCATGGAGATCAAGTAGACAAGGCTAAAGAGGTATTAGTAATAATGGCAGTGGCAATTAATTCTTTTTGGAAAATTCCAATTGCTTATTTTTTTGGAAGAGGATTTACTGCTTTACAGAAAGCAACACTTCTAAAGCAGTGTATTGCTTCACTGTCAGATTTTGTAAAAGTTGCTTCTGTTACTTTTGATGGCATAGCATCTAATATAAATATGGCACAAATACTAGGAGCTAATTTGAGCACCGCTCCATTTAGACCATACTTTTACTATAGAGGGCAAAAATATTACGTAATATTAGATGCGTGTCATTTATTAAAGTTGATAAGAAATACTTTTGCAGAATACAAAAATTTTTATCATCATAATGATATTATTAAATATGAATTTGTTGAAAATCTCTGCCAGCTTCAACATGATGCCGGTTTGCATTTGGCAAATAAGGTAACTAAAAAACATGTCAATTTTGTAAATCACAAAATGAATGTACGATTAGCGGCGCAACTGTTGAGTAATTCTGTTGCAACCAGCTTAGAGTTTTGCAAAGAAGTATTAAAATTACCTATGTTTGAAAATTGCCAAGCGACAGCAGGTTTTATAAAACATATAAACAGCATATTTGACATTTTCAACTCCAGAAATTTACTCAGCTACGGATTTAAGAAGGCCTTAAATGCAAATAATGTTGAAAATGTTGTAGCTGAATGTGACAAAGTGTGTGAATTTATTAAAAATTTAAAATACAACAACCAAGCTTTGATAGAGAGTCGAAGAAAACTTGGTTTTATCGGTTTTTTGGCGAATACGATAGCTTTGAAGTGGCTATATGTCGATTTCATAGAGTCAGGAAAATTAAAGTTTCTTCCGACCTATAAACTCTCCCAAGATCATATAGAATTATTTTTTAGTGCAGTACGTTCTAGAGGAGGATTTAACAACAATCCAACAGCCAGACAATTCACAGCAGCATACAAACGATTAATCTGCCACGTGGAAGTACAAATCAGCGATAAAGCCAATTGTTTGCCTTTGGAGAATATTAGTATGCTCAACATACAAAAATCGTGTACTATAGATATAATAAATACTACAACTGGCCTTAGTGCTATGACGATGCCAAACGACGATGCGGCTATTGGCCCAGGCCAAATAGATAATGAAGATTCTGATTTCGTATCATCTATGCCATGGATACCTGAAGGCATGGAATCTGTAGTTAAGTCCATTGTTCAGTACATATGTGGTTACGTGGTAAAAAAAATCGCAAATAAAATTAAATGCGAATCCTGTGTAAATGTACTTTACGGTGAAGTTAAGGAAGGTTCACTAATAAACATGAAAGACGTAGGTGGCCTCGTGTATCCCTCTCAAGACGTTTATGAGATAGGTGTCTTTTCTGAACGAGTTTTCCGAAAACACGTGAAAGGAAAAATTGTAAACGAAAATATATTTAAAAAATTAGTAAACGAATGCCTTGTGTCCTGCAAACATTTTTTTAACACACTTGACATACATATGTACGATTCGCCAGCATTATCAAACCATAAACACTTAATTATTAAATCAATAATTGAAACTTATTTGGTTATCAGATTAAAGTATGAAGCAAAATTGCAAAATACCTCCAAGGAGAGCTTACGACATTTTTACAATAAGTTAGTTATTTTTGGTGGAAAATAAAAATCACAAACTTTTTGTTTGTAGTTTTATTTTTATGCCCTCAAACATAATATTCATTTTATGACACAGACACAGCTTTCTGTATCGATAATTAAAGTTGATACATGGCGCAGCACTACTGTTGTCGCACACATGCACATTTCACTCACACGGCTACATTTCGTTTTTGGTCTCACCCTAATCACGCCATTGCCAATCTAATGAATACTATATCTATGACTAATATCTATCCGACCGAAACAGACCGAATTGTGTCCGACCGAAACACGATTTTCAACCGAAACCGTATCTTGACCGTATCCGAAAACGAATCGTCAGTCTGGGTGTCAGTTTCGCCCGAAACCGAAATTTACTTAGACATAATGATTTCTTATATTTACGCGAACACTATACATTGAATAAAACTACTTTTACGGATTCTATCGCGTTTAATTAACTTATTTTTATTAATTCTCGACGTTTTGGGTGCTTCACCCATGACCATTTACAGTGACCGTTCACGGAGCTTCGTGACCATGGGTGCTGGACTTTTATTCAATTACTTAGACATGTTAATTTTTTATTCTGTACTAAAATGTGGTTTAGTTTTTACACATATACAGATAGCTCATTTGTATTAATAAAAACAGTAATTATAGTAATCATGTAGCTATATATTTATTTATTATGAAGAAAAATTCTGTAAATTATAGTACGGCCGCTGAGTTATTACCGATTTGACAGATTATTCTTAAATTAATCGATATAACCTTGCACGAGCGACACATTTGCCGAATGATTTAGAATACCTCTTTAATATAAAACTTTATGTCAAAATGTAAGAATCAAGTAATTTTCCGATAAACTCTGTTTCAAAACTTAAAATAGTTTGTAAATAATATGAAAACATTTATTTTTTGTTCTTTGGCGCGCTTGTACAAAGTTACATCGTGCGTCTAGTTTTCATAGTGATGTGCTTGATAGTATCCGGTCCGAATTCATTGGAATAGATATGATATTTATTTTATTTGGATATTTTTATTTTACTTATTCCTTCGAGCAACTAGACTATAATGCTACCATTTTTTTGCGTCTCCTAATTGCACTGTGTTGCCAGTATCTCTATGATTTTTAAGATTTATGTGTGATCCAAAGACGGAAATACTGTTTTCTATGATTTAAAAATAAATACAATTAAAATGATTATGTATAATTTTTAACATTCATAATATATAAAACAACATTTAATAAATATAATTTTCTCCCTCAATTAAGCAATGTTATAGGTGTATTTTTTAAGTAATTGGCGATACTATTCTGGCAACACCCTTACCACCGCTATTTTAATCTGTTTAGTCGTCTTCTGTACTCTCGTGCGCACAGACTACGTTCTCTTGTGTAACCGTTGTTTTTTGACTCGGCTTTCTCCTGTTTATCGTTGCGCTTTATTGGACTAATTTTGTTTGTGTTTGGTAATTTTGTTGAAAATGCCGAAACGAGGAAAATCATTGAATAGTCAATGTCGTGAGCTTGTAATAAAGCTACAGGATTACTTTGAGCGTGAGTCACAAAATGGCGGCCCTTTGATTCCTGTCACTCAAGTGAAAGATCTGGTTTCACAAGCTCTTGGAATTGGTGCAAAAACACTATATAATATAAATAAAGAAAAATTTGGTGCTTCTGGAAGTGAAGATAATGTTTTACGCAATCCTAAGAAAAAACGAAGACAAAAGCCCGTGACAGGTGTTGATGTTTTTGATGCAGATGCAATAAGAAACCACATATATGGTTATTATACTAGGAACGAGTTTCCAACTAGACGTTTGTTTTTGGTCTCTTTAAAAGAAGCTGGCTTGTTTAAAGGCGGTAAAACGGCGTTGTCAAAACTATTGCACGAAATTGGGTTTGAATATAAAAAAACGAATAAAAGGAAAATATTAATGGAAAGATTTGATTTAATAATTAAAAGGAGCGAGTTTTTAAGAGAAGCCAGAAAAATCGAGTCTTGGGACAACGTCGTTTTTGTTGACGAAACATGGTTAAATGCGAACCACACTGTGTCACGCTCTTGGACTGACGAAACAAAAGCATCAACCTCAAAGGTTCCAATTGGAAAAGGATCGCGACTGATAATTTGTCACGCCGGTTCTGCTGGAAGTGGTTTCTTTGAAAATGGACTGCTGGCTTTCGCGTCAAAAAGTACTTCCGATTACCACGAGGAGATGGATACAGACACTTTTACGAATTGGTTCGAAATTCAATTATTACCCAGCCTGCCAGAGCCTTCTATCATAATAATGGACAACACTTCATATCACTCGAAACAAGTGAATAAAGCGCCTACTCAGGCCGACAAGAAAGCTGATCTCGTAGCATGGCTACACCAAAATGGAATTGAAACTACTGCCGAAATGCTAAAGTCTGACTTAGTAAAGTTGGTACGTGAAAATAAAACATCAAGAGTCCGTTATGAAGTAGATGAGATAGCTCTAGCACATGGACATCGGGCACTTCGAATTCCGCCTTATCACTGCCAGTACAATGCCATTGAGCTAATATGGGCACAAATCAAAGGTATTGTTTTTTATCGCATAAGTTATGAATATGAATAATTTGTACTATTATAACATCCAATATTCAGCATATAAGTAAAAAGATACATAACTAAGAAATAAATATTTCATGTCCCTTACATGTAGGTAATTGTGTAACATTTCGTTTATTTAATGTAATAAATTAACGTTATTTAATGTTTACATTACAGGTTACGCAGCTCGTAATAATACGACTCCGCCATTCAGTACTAATAAAATGATGGGTCTATTAAAAGATGCTTGCAGCAAAATAACGAAAGAAGATTGGGTCAAGGTCGTCGAAAAGACTCGAAAACTAATAATAGAAGATTATGAACGCGATATAAGAGTGGACACCATTATAGAGAATGAAATTGTCATACAAGTGACTGATAGCGATGACAGCTCTGGCGAATCTGGTTCAGAGTCTGAATAATTGTTTTAATAAATGATAGGTAGTCATTTATTAAAACATCTTGTACCTACTCTATTCATTAAAATGTGTAACAGTGTTTACAAATTTGTTTTATTTTGATATGTCCTCGACCAATTATCTACGCCCATCAATAATACTCCACCTAATAAAGAACCTGTGTCTTTAACTATTATTGTTTTGATTTTATTTAATTACACACTATACTAGAATATTTAAAAACAAACTGTTCCCAAATGATATTAGGGTTACTGGTTCAGTCACTTCACTAGTAATGTCAATTCGTCATGTGTCAAATCGGTAATAACTCAGCGGCCGGACTATAATATTAAGAAATACTTATTTAAGTACATTTTGTCGAAAATCAACTAAACGAGTACAAAACTAAATATAAAACGTTACTCGCTTATTGTGAATATATTTCATTGTGTTCACAATATTGTTAAAAGTAATATATTATTCAATGAGATCATCAGTTAAGCATTAACTTAATATTATTCAAATCAGTCTCAACAAAGATTCACGAACTCATACGACCGACGCAGGATAACACGCAAACACTGAGTATCGATGCCGCCGAATGTTCGGCAGATTATTGTCGAAACCGAAATTATTACTGAAACTAGATGTTTTTGCCGAAACCGAATCTTCGGTCGGTCACTACTAATATCTAAGCCGTGCCGCCAATTCGTCTCAGCAAAACTGCACTGTTAGCACTTTAAAAAGCACTAGATTGTGCTAAATATTTGGTAACTATAAGATGTAACCCCGGAAATTCATGTTGGCCAAGCCTCAGCCATGGCGAGCGTAGACAAATTAATACAAGGTGAATGCTATAGTCTACACATTGGTCAAGTTGTTCGAAAGACGACAATGCCAATTGCCAATGTTCACGAGTTTTTGTGGGACTATCCACAATTTGACCGTAATTAGTTATCATTGAGAATTGGAACGATATGGATGACGTAGAAATCATTGCAGCTTCCGCTATTTATTTAATGAGTGCATATTATGTCAGTGTACTCCGTAGTAAAGTTGTAAAAAAGATGAAGCAGTGACATTGTCGAAATTATTTTGGCGTTACAACTTAATTAAAACATAACATCTCACCGAGACGGACTCTAAGCTGTAACTGACATGGCCGACTAACATGTGGACGCGACTTGCCGAGTGCAGGCAAGCGCCTTTGATTTGTGCAGAAAAACCGACACTGTTCCAAAGTGGGCGAGTCGTAGGGAGCGATCCCGAGTGGCAAGGCACACCAAACGAACACGTTGCTGCTCGCCTGCACTCGGCCAGCTAGGCGAGCTTCAACGAGCAATGGCGAGGCTAGACAAATGGGCTGTTTATACGTTGATGCTCGCCTTCGCTCGGCCAACATGTATAGCCGGCTTAAAACATGCGCATATTATATTATTATAGCGCACATAATCATTACAGCCCATCACAAGACCACAGCGAAACATAGTCCTCCCCAAAGGAATGCTACTAACCTAAATATAAACGCTATAAACCTTAAAGTTACAACCATATGCGTCCCTCTTCTAGGAACAGCTGAGGGACTACTTTTTGATAGCTATAGTTACCTACTTGGAGTTGTTATTTGTACATAATCGGTATGTAATTGTTGTACAGTTACATACAAATTATGTAAAATAATTCACGTATTACATAAGAATCTAAAAGAACAATATGGAGAACAATACAAGAAATGCCCAAATTTTATTGATATGGCAACGAGTTCGTATTAATTTGACATTTTACGTTTATACATAGATAAAAGCCTACATAAGCATTTATTGTCAATTTGTCAATATGTCTTAACCTACAACTTCTTGCACCTAATATCTTTAACAGTACAAATTATTTTTAATGTAACAAACCTATAGCCCTCTCCTATCACTGTAACCCAGGATCTATAATGGCTTTGTCCTTGAAAACCACCAGACAATGAAGCCCGGTGTAAAACCACCAGACATTGAAGCCTGGTATGTAAAAGAGAAGACTTGCTGTATTGCTAAACATCAACACAGTAAGTACCCTCAGCATGCTCGTAAGCAGCACAGAAAATCTCATCAGCATGCCTAAAAAATTTCCCACCCTTGCTCCACATAAAGTAGGCTACTTAGCATAGTTGGTATATGCTACTCATTTTTGTTGGTATGGGTACAGTATCGTTGACTGTTTTACCTCCTTAAATATTGTAAAGGATTAAATCGGCATCCTGTATATTTTTTTATCGATAACCCCAATCGATAAACGTCGTCAATCACTAACTTTAACATTGATAACTAAATTGTGAAATTACTGAATAACAGAGGGCACTTATTGTAATAATGATAATAAAAAATAAATGTTCTAGAACAATCTACTAGAAATAGTAAAATTTAAAGATTATTCGGTAAATATATGTTATACTTACGATAATAAACCGAAATCACGTTCATTTTTTGCTCAATATCGTGACTTACAATATCTTAATGCACAACCGGGCATATTTTCTTTAAAATTATTTTTTAAATATATGAAACGAATGGGTCTTGACTTTTAGACGATTTCACTAAGACTAAATGACAAAAATCGGAGATATATCCTATAGGATATAAGTTACAGACGACAATTTTGCTGCTGATGTCCGGTCTATTACTACTACTACTTAAATGTCTTTGATCTATGCATAACAGCCGCCTAACGTATATTTTTACATTATGTGCTGTTAGTGAGTGCCACATTGCGAAAATTTTGGAAGATTTTAACGACAGCTTCACCCAGCGGATAGTTTATGTGGATAAAAAACTTGAGATTTTTATCATCATCGAAGCACTATCATCGTTTCCATTAAAATTTAAAAATAAATGCGCAGGCATTATATACACAAAATCGCACCACTGTTACGTATCCAAAAATATTTTTTAGTCATCCATAGCATTGTATTTTGGTTCCATCGCTGTCCTTCCATTGTTGTTTAGATCTTATGCTTAACAATTATTTAGAACACAATTTATGTATAGTCTAGTCTCGTGTTTATTGTTGGCTTATTGTTTGTTTTTTATTTACCGTTATTATTTATATAAATAAATATAAATATTGTGTTTCGATTCCGCTACGACCACTGCTCGAACTATTCGAAAGAGACGAAACGGGCAACTGAAAAACAGTGGCTGTGGTTCGCCACGCCAAATGCTGAGTACGACCCCTTTTCGTCAAATTCGGCAACGGCTACACTTTATTATTATTAATAATAACCTTAAAATAGATGGCGTTGGGAAGAGACGATCCCATCGCCCACTGACGTCACAATTAAGTGATAAAACTGCTACGTCAGCACAGCCAGTCAGCGCTCAGCGCCTTGCCAAGAGGAGGGAGGAGGAGCGCTGTGCCTCGGCAGAACTGAGGGTGCAAAGGCCCGTTTGTACTTACGGCTGCATCATAAAACGGTGTCGGATCTGGGCGTCTCCCGTTAATTGACGCTCATTTAATGGGTGATGGAGAAAAGAAGGGTTCGTGGTGTGTCACGCTGTGTTCGCCCGACAGTTTCAAGAGACTCTCGACTAGAAGTCATTCCCGAGCCTCTTCACAACTGGGATCACTCATTTGGTTCCTTAAAACCGGGATACCACAGACCCGAGCAAATACCGCCCCATTACGTATCTAACCACGATATCCAAGACATTAACATAAATTTTGAGCACGAGAATCACTCGTCACCTGAACTCAAATCAGGTGATGCTGCGCGCTCAAATTTGATGTCTGGGCGGTGGTCGTGGAACCAAGGGACCACTCCACGTTGACGCGGTCATTGACAAGTTGTCGGAACCTCTCCTCTAGATAGACTACAAAAAGGCATTCGACTCGGTGCCTCATACACGGCTGAAGAGGGTCCTTGAGCTGTACAAGGTTGATTGTACAGTTAGAGACTTCCTCGGGCAGTGTATGAGGCAGTGGAGTACGATCATTTGTCGTCTAGGCGAACGGATGACGGCTGCGGAGAACCACATAAGGATAAGAAGGGCTATCTTCCAGGGCGATTGTCTGAGTCTTATCTGGTTCTACCTCTCTCTATACCCTCTCAGTACCTTACTGGAGGGTTCCGGGAGAGGATTTCAGCTTCGGAAAGGAGTTACAAAAGTTACCCACCTTTTGTATATGGATGACCTCAAGTAATTAGCCTCCAGTTGCTCACATCTTGTGGAATTGCTAAACATCACTTATGATTTTAGCAATTCTATTAGAATGAAAGCTGGGGATGGTTAAGTGTGTCCATGTCAAAAGGGGTAGGGTTCCTAACTCTAGGGCATAGACTTATCCATAGAGTAGAGTAATATATACCGGAACTTATCTATGCCCATCAACATAAGGGCTGAAACATACCGATACGTTTTATGCACGCTTGACAAAAGTGCGCAACAGTCTTTTGTCGGGCGTGAATATAACACCAGCATAATATAACGATTAGGTCATGCCTGTCCTTATGTACACCTTCGGCATACTCAGGTGGACTCAGACTGAACTGAACGCTTTGGATAGAAAATCCCGCACTGTTACGACGTCCCACAGGATGCATCACCCGAGATCGTTAGTAATGAGGCTGTACTTGCCGCGTAAACATGGTGGATGCGGCTTTTTGAGCGCTCTCACCATGCATAATCGCGAACTGTAAAGCCTTCGTAATTACTTTCTGGCGAGATCGGATGATCCATTCTACAGGGACGTCATTTCATGTGATAAAGGGCTTACTCCTCTATCTTTAGCCAAAGAGCAATGGCAAGACCCAGTAGTACAGTGCATTTCCTACAGGGAGACCGTATGGAAGGAGAAGGAGCACGGGTGGTTCTACAAGGCTTTACATGAGCCTTTCGTAGATACTGTCGCCGTTTAGTCTTCTGTTGAATGTTAAGCAATGAAACCTCTTTGATTGTTGACAGCTTATTTTTCCTTTATGAGTGAGACTTTTTGTTTTATAATAACTTTACCTCAACAGTAGGAATTTCTCGTAAGTATATCGTGAGGGCAGTTAACATACCTAAGTACATAAATTTCACTAGGACATACATCCAGACCAGAAACAATTATTTGTAGGGCATACAAATACTTGTTCCGTGCGGGATTCGAATCCGCGGCCCTCAGCACTGCAACTCAGTGCTAAGCCATGGAGGCGTCAAATATGTATTTTATAGTGATAAATATTGTTATTATAAATTGCTTACTATTAAATAAACGTATAAAATTATTAATTAAATATTATCATTTATCAAAGTATCATTCATGGTGCTGGGTTACGCTTCCATTCGTTTGCAAACGCGAGCGGTGGCACGAAAAGTGATATGTCCTACCATTGGGAGGACCCGGAACGCATCCATGCTACATATTTATTTATCTATGAACGCATCTGATCGGATCTGGGCGCGCTGTTTTATAATACTTTTTAAATAATAGACTAAATAAAACGAACAAATTTTTTCTTGGATATTTAACATCACCTGTATTTTGATAAAATAATTATACTAGATGTTTATAGTATTTTAGCTTTTAATAAGGGTTGTATTCAACTTGAAAAATAACACTGATGCATATTTTCCTAAAACGCTCTGGAGGAATTGTCTTCTCTAAAAAACCGTCATTAAAACCTATGATTTTGCTCTGTAGTGGACTAAATAAAAACTTCATATTTCTAAAGCCGTAATTTTCTGCAAATAATCTGCTCACATGGTTACGATATCGCCCTTGAAAAAACAGGAGGTTCTCTTCTCAATTCGACCGTATTTTTTGTGTTAGGCACCTCAGAACTTTTTTCTAAGTGAACCGATTTTGATGATTCCTTTTTTATTTTAAAGCTGGTACTTCTCATGTAGCCCCATATCTGATCAAGATCTGACCAATAGTTTTTTGAGTTATCCTTAATAATGCTTATTTAATTAACTTCGACTATATTGATGATGTTCTCATTTTATTTTTAATGAAGTCGGTTGTACAAAATTTTTAGTTTTGTCACATGTTAATACTTTGCTCAATAAGGGACGGACTTTATTCATAAAGTGCGATCAATTTAATTATTTCAATAGTCTATATCATATTGCCTACTTATATTGGGCATTTTTAAGCTGTCTGCACGATATGAATAATGCACATTAATCACTTGGTCCATAACAGTGACGACCTAATGAAACATGCAGACAGTCTATGGATGTGGGTGGCTCAGGACCATACTTTGTGTGTCCTATGTTCTGTAGTGGAGTGTTGATAGGCTTGTGATTTCAAATTTTAGTTGTAGTGTATAATTTACTATGATAAAAAGTAGGTCTTTAAAAAAAAGGTTTTTTTCGTACCAATGGTAAAAGTAAAAAACTTGTATCTATATTGAATAAAAAAATTATTAAATTATATTTTAGTAGTAGTATATGTGTTACGCATCAGTCATTCTTGGAATTTTCCTTTTTTAGTATGTTCTAAACTCAGATCACTATTTTAGATAAAGTTGATAAGTGTGTATTGTATAAATATATCCAAACTACAAAGAAATATAACCAAACATTATTTCTTTTATCTTTTCATTCAATTACATTATTTACAATTCGCTTATAAGAAAAAGGTCTAATCTTCTAAATCCAAGTTTTGGAGCTCTTCATCCAAGTCCTCATCAAGGAAAAGGTTTTCATTAATTGGCACTGCCGTTGCACTATCTTCTGTGGAATCTGCTTCAGCAGCATCACGTTTGGAGTCCTCCTCTCCATTCTGCAATCCCTTACTAAGCTGCTGCAATCTGTCTTCTGTGGCTTTTGTTCCTGAATCATCCGCCTGCAAATATATTAGTTAAATAAAAATTGATGTTAAGATGATTTGTTCTGTTCACACATTTCCATTTGGCGACTTGAAGATCGAGTTTGGAATAAATATTATTCTCGTGATATGCAAGACCAAAAATTTACGTACGTACAGAATACACGCATATACGTACACTCACAACATACAGATTCTGTTTCACACATGCACTTAAAAATATGATAAAAGAAATCCTTAACATGGCAGATATTTAATTAATCATTATTATTATAATATTATTTCTCTATGTGTTAACTAAATCAGGTGACTAATGTATTTCAAATAGGTTAAAGAAAATTTGACATTGTTGTACTATGTAAAATAAGCAAAACATGAGCGCTCGATTTTTACATCTGAACAAAATCTATACCATGTTTTACGCAAATAAAATTATTATTATTATCATCTTTACTGATTTAATTGCGTTTATTGAATAAAAGTAATTTAACGGCATTTATCGAGAGTTGGCTCATGGTGCGAACTAAGGGGTGGTAGATTTTACGCCGCCACCATACGACGAGGAGCCGAGTCTATCCTATCGGCTTTGTCGCTCGTTTAGCACCACCCGGTATATATATGGCTATATATATATATGGATGTAAAGGAGGCGAGAGAGGTGTCAGGATCGCGCCAAATAGAAGTCCGTAATCTCTGCCTAGCCCTCTGGGCGACAGGCGCGAGTGTGTGTGTGTGTGTGTGTGTGTGTGTGTTTGTTTATCGAGAGTCTTATGTCAAGTATTCGTGAAATATAAGAAGTCATTAATTGCATTCAATTCTACTTATTTTCAATTCTGGACGTTAACCCGGGTTAACTATGACATCAGGACCTCAAACATCTCAACTCCTCCTCCCCCCGTGATAAAGCAACAGAAACGTCGGTAATTACAACTGATAACTAAAATTAAAAAAAAATCAAAACCCCCGAAACAAAGAGCTGATGATCTTCAAACGGCTGAAGAGATTTTCTTGCAACATAGCTAATAATAGTCCCGATTAAGGCACCTTTCAAACAAAAAAAAACTTAACCAAAATCGGTTCATCCATTCAGAAGTCATATGACACACAGACAGACACACTATACCCAGATACACAATACAAACATATAACACCCCTCTATTTTCGTAGGGGGTTAAAAATAAGTCAAATTAAACGCGTAAAATTAGCTTTATTTCTAAATAAAGTATTTTTCTAAACTTAAGAAAGTAGACCATTGCAACTCCCAAATGGGAAGTTCAAATAATAACTAATGAAACTGTTACCAAACGGTTTTTATTACATACTGTGTGTGGCTGTGTTTGGCATGTGTTGCAATGCCTCTTTTTGTCGAAATATTCGCGGGTGTGCGCACAACATCTCGTTAAGGTTTCATCACAATCGGGTAAACAATATAAGCATGAATAGAAGAGGAACAAACAAATATTAATTTATATTACTTATATTGTGGACATGTGCAATCTATGGGAGAGGCTTATGGTCAGAAGTGGACTTGTGATAGGCTGTAGTGAGTGAGTGAAAAAGATATATGTTACAGTTAAAAGTCAAAATGTGACGGACATACCAAGTTTAGCTGATTGCGATTGGTTGTGGTTAAGTTAAAACAATAACCATTTTCTACATTACCCATATCCCAAACACGCCCTTGGTTAACTTTTCTTTGTGGCTAAAACACTGATAATATAACTCACCTCTGAGGCCTCCATTCCGATCAGATCAAACTGAACCTCCCGGTACTCTGTGGTATCCCCTTCTTCCTCGTCGTATGTGCCCAAATCAACAGCTTCATCGCCATCCTGTACACAACATTTATAGGTTTATAACTTCAAAATAGTATAATGTAATAGTAGTATGTAAACATCAAATAATTTATAATTTATGCATTATTCTAGAGTTTGAAATCTGTCGAAACAACCATACCTCGTCGGCGTCTGCGGCCAAAGCCGGGTCGAAGGAGAACATCTCTCGGCCGGACAATCCAACAGCACGACCGGCCTTGAAGTCGCTTCGACGCTGTTCCTCTGCCTTTGTCATGGCATCCTGGAAAAAAATAATCATGCTTATTAATATTTAAGCGGTTTTTATTATAAGAAAGATCAATACTAACACTATTAATTAAAAAATACTATATTAATAAAAAATCCGTACTAATATTACTAAATAAAAGTGAACTAACCTGCTTGTCCTTAATTTTCTTCTTCTTCCAAGCAAGGAAGGTTTCCAGTGTAATTTTTGTCTGATTGGAACCTAAAGCTGCCCGTTCTCGTTCAATCAGGTCAACAAGAGAGATTTCATTCTTCTTTTCTTCTAACTTCTTCTTGTCACGCTTGAGAACGAAGCCTGGAGGCAAAGCATGTCTGTATATGCACTTCGTTCCAGAGGGACATTCCCAAAACCATCCATATTTCGATTTTTCAACAGCTTCTAAGAAATGTTTACATATCTGTAATGTTTGAAAACAAAATTCGTTAAAATACCTTATACAATCTGCTATCGATAATTTTAAACTCAAGGAACCAGGGAAAAATTTCAAATTACCAAGAGTTCAAAATAACAGGAGTTTAGAAAACCAAGAGGGAAGAAAAAATCAAGTAAACAAGCTGTTGATCAAAATTCGTGATTAATTATTTTAAGCATTTGTTTCATTCACCAATGTTCATTTTGAAAAGAAGTCTGTATCATTTATGTAAACAACCGATAGGTCTCTAGATGTATGTAAACAAATGACAGGTCTGTGCATGATAAACGCTTCAAATTAACGAGAGTAAGGAAGCCCAGACTTCAAACGATTGTATGTTGCCAGGCAAGATACTATTCCTTCAACATCAAATGACTGAGAGGACCAATTAATGTTTATTTTATTCCATTTATTGAGTATATTTCACGGGACCGGGAAAAATTTCTAATTATCGAGAGATTCAAATTAACGAATGTCAAATTATTGAGAGTCGACTGTGCAATGAGTCAGGCATAAAAATTTCTGCAAAATTATCTAATCTAGATTTATGATTGTTCAGGGAGCTATATTTACTCATAGGACAATGAGAGCATACATGACTTTTTCTGCCACCAGGGCGGCGCCACTACAAAGTGAGGTATAATATTTGACAGATATCATAGCGGAGAAATTATTTTTATTTTTTTTTCTTTTTTATTTTCTTTTTTTTTTAAATTTGTTCGGAAAATGTAAAGGTTTTTGTTTCTTTCTGCACTATTAGCTAAATTTTATATTAATAAGTTTAAAAATAAATAAACCAAACCACAGACATTCATAAAAGTAGAAAAATTTTAAAAAAAAGTGAAAAATTAAAGAGCAAACCACTGACGCATTGTTTTGTGTATTAATTTAATACTCTAGAAACTGATAAATTTTTATTAAAAAACAACTTCTCAATTAAATTACACTGTGTAACAAAAAAACTTTACCTCAGTGTCAACCAGCGACATCTGGTGAGCAGAAAATTCTACACTTTTCATCACCAGTGATCAATATTTTCAAAAATGATTCGGTGTCATTATGCTTCAATATAGAATCACAAATGAGTACACAATCTATATGGTTTCTTTCAGTGAGCTCATGTGGTACCGAAATATCGAGCTTTTTTATATATCCAGACTTTTTCAAATAGGTCAAAACTGTTTTGCGGTCAATCCTCAATTTTGTGGTTATGTCGTAACTATTTATATGCCGATCTTGCTCCACTTTATCAAAAATAGCATTGACTTTATCATTATTTGACATCAAAATTCCCAGACTACTACATACATTTACATGCAAAATACAAAGAAACTTTTTCCCCAAACTATTATATACCCTACTTACAACAAAAAAAAACAATTATTAAAGTTTTTCTCTGTCGTCTGTTTATTCCGGCTAATCTCCGAAATGGCTGGATCTATTTTGATGGGACTTTCACTGGCAGATAGCTGTATTTATAAGGAATAACTTAGGCTACTTTTATTTTAGAAAAATAATTAGAGTTCTGCGCAATCCTTGAAATCCAATCGTAATAAACTCTACGCCGACGAAGTCGCGGGGAAGAGATAGTTCATAAATATAAAAACCTAACATACATCAAATTTGTCACAATACTTACAATATCTGTACTAGGCCTCTGCTTGTTCCCTTCTCCGTGTTTCTTTTCTACCACTTCCTTTAGCTTGTCCTCATCCCAATTATCCATGTTATCATCATCATCACGCATATCCACGTAAAGAGAACGTTTTTCCGCCTGAAAATAATTAAGAAGAATTAAATAAAATTGCCTTTGCAAAATTGTGCATAAATTTCTGATTCTATATGGTCTGGTTGTAATTTGCACTGTGAAAGTACATTCTTTCGATAAACATAATCAGCAAATTAAGAGAACTAACTAAAATATTGCAAACTTATTGTTCTTGTTCATCATCATGAGCCATAAAGGTCCACTGCTGGATATTGGCCTCTCAATATAGGGAGAATTTTTTTATAGGATGAGGGTGACAAACAAGCACAATCACAAGTAGTTGCTGTGGCCCACAGGTATCTAAATCCATTCTTGACTACGAATCATCATTGTCACCTGTGAGGATTAAGATGGAATGCCTTGCTTCCAGTAAAACGGGTCTCCAGCTCTCCACACTCACACAAAATAGCAGCGTTAAGCTGCTATTTTTAGCTGGTATTCTGTGAGAGCGTGGTCCTTCCCCGGTCGTGCCGACTCATTCGTGCTACAACTATACTACTAATATAGCTGCAGCATGGCTCTACCACATATAAAAATAAATATACTACTATTTTTTTTTATAGGATAAGGGAGACAAACGAGCACACAGTCCACCTGATGGTAAGTGGTTGCTGCGGCCCATAGACATTTACATCTATCCTCTATTACAAACCAAAATGTAGATGTGTTGTCACCCATGCCTCATTTCCAGTAAAAAGGGCCTCCCGCCACCTGCACTCAACTTCACGCTGGTTTTCTGTGAGGTCGTGGTACCACCCCGGTTCGAGCCGGTCCATCCGTGCGACACTGCCCTGCACTGCCGCGTGGCTCTACCACTGTTAGAATTATATCTGTAGCAAGGCTCTACCACATATAAATATTTGGATTTGCCTTAATCGCAACACTTGGATTGGACATTGCAGACTTTCAATTTATCATTATCATCATTACAGCCTATCAAAATTTATTATTGAACATAGGTCTCCCTCATAAGGGGAATTTTTTCATAGTCTGGCAAACATAGCGGGCGGGTTGGCTGCAACAGCTTTTTAAAATATTTTAGTTGTTATTAGGAAGTTTTTTTAACTTTACAAGGCGCTGGTTCGGCCTCACATGGAATACTGTTCTCATCTCTTGGCAGGGGTTCCCCAGTGCCAGCTGCTTCCATTTCATCACATCCAGCGCAAAGCGGTTCGAATCGTCGACGACCGAAATCTTTCCGATCGGCTTGACTCACTGGCACTGCATAGAGATGTTGCATCTCTTTGCGTATTTTATCGCATCTATCACGGAGAGTGCTTTGAAGAATTGTTCGGACTAATTCCAGCCGCTCCATTTCACCATCGCACATCGCGACAAAACTCGCGATACTATCCATACCATCTGGATGATTGGCGGTCCACCACTGTGCGATTTAGAAGAAGTTTTCTTCTTCGGACAACTTCCTTGTGGAATCGATTACCACCAGCGATTTTTCCAGACCAATACGACCTTGAGACCCTCAAAAAAAGAGCCTAATCTTTTTTAAAAGGCCAGCAACGCATCTGCAATTCCCCTGGTGTTGCAATTTTTCATGGGCAGCGGTAGTCATTTACCATCAGGTGAGCCGCATGCTCGTTTGCCCCTGATCCTTTTTTTTATATGTTGTCCTCTATCGCCTTTTACAACAGCCACTGGAAAATATGGGGCAGTGGATATTCTTACACTGCCACTAGACAATAATCATGCAATTTTTTCAATTTACAACCATAAATCATCTCTGGTACAGAATAGTTGGTGCCATTGACATCAAAACAACCATGGATAACTAATTTTTCCCAATTTCAAATACTAATAGAACTTTCAATTCATTGTGAAAAAACAGGAGTTTTATTTACCTTTCTTTCTATGGTCAAGTCATGTGAAAATTTACATCTATCACCTTTAAAACATTGACCTTGCTTGAAGAATGCACAAACAACTGATTTAGGATCAGTACCTGTAAATTAACAAATAACCTGTAAATTAAATGTCCAAGAGATGTGACACAAGAGAATTTAAAGATATAAAAACTGTCAACCTCTTCACTCTTTTCACTACTGTGAGGAATAATGTGCTTTGTTATAGGATGATTGAATTTACTTTTAGATTGTAATGATTTAAAATATGTAATTATAATATCAAGTTTAAGAAAATGATTAAGATTTACTAAGTGCTATATAACTCTTTTTCTGCACAGGAGTCTGTCTGGGCAGGTACCACACTCTTTCTATTTCTTCCACCAAATACCTGCATTGGCGTCCCACCAGGTACCTGCACTGTTGTGTGCCAGTCTGAAGGGTACAGTGAGCCAGCATAATTAAAGGCAATGAGGCACTTTACTGGAAACCAAGCATTCCATCTTTGTCTTCAGGAGTGACAATGCATCTGTATTTTGATCCTTAATCAAGGATAGCTGGGCCTATGGGTCACAGGATCCACTTACCACCCGGTGGACTATGTGCTAGTTTTTCACCCTTGTTCTATAAAAAGAGGCGAGTTAGTGTCTGAATGCAATTTGAAGTTTTTTTTTGAAGGATAGAATTTGTAAACTTATGGAAAATGCCAAGAAAATCTAACGGCCTTCAGTTCTTTTACCTTTTTAGCACACATTTATGTTGTCGTACTAAGCTTCTTGGCCATTTAACATTCCCAGGATTCAATAAAAATATACAGTGGGCCCCCAGTAATCCCTTCAGTCTAATCCATACCTCCTTGTAATCTAACATGCCTTTAACATGTAGGTACATTTGAGTTGCATTATAAATCCGCCACAGGGAAGGCATCCTTCGCCAACATGTGGAAAAACACATTGCAACTAGTTTGCGCCACCACAAATTTTGCTTAACACATATTGACTCTGAGTATGGTATATTAGTATAGTATGAATGTGACTATGGTAGCGGCCTAGCAGGCATGCATTATTTAATGCTTAGGTATTTATTGTGTATCACATGATTTTTATTTTTTTATTATTTTATATTTGATAAATAATTTGTCAGATTACAAGGTACTCTTTTTCAAAAAGTTTTAGATTTCCAGGGGACTGTGGCAGTACTCTATAATCTGACAAATTTCATAATTTGTCACCGCCTTGCAAAACGTTTGTCGGATTACTGTAGGTCAACTGTATAACATTACGCAGATTGAAAATATTATGGTACCTTTCTCTACTTTCTGTGTTTGAACAGGTTTGAACAACATAGCAAGCTCCTTCTGTTCTTTCATTTTTTGTTCTTTCTCCTTCTTTTTATCTTCCATAGGCTTAGCAGGGTGGATACCACCACTTTTTACTTGCTTTTCAACTTGCTGAATAAACTTTTGTTGTTTAGCACCTTTCTTATTTTTCAAACCAAATGTTTTATCCTATGCAACAAAAATATTAAATGTTATTATGCAGAATAAATATTTAAAATAAAAAAGTAGGAATTATTATTAATTAACAAATTGAATAAAAGGAAAACAAGGTAACTAAAAATAAAAGATCAACATAATATATAGTTCCATTTTAAGATTATAATTCTGGCCATAAGCCTTAAATTTTCTATAGAAGAGAATACAACAAAATAATGTTCATGCAATATTGATAACAATTTAAAAGTAATTTAAAATTTTACCACTTATTCGGAAAGAAACCTCTGTTTCAGCAAGAAACCCATCATACCAACTCTTCTTAATTACTCTCTTAATTACTCTTATTAATAAACTTTTATAAACTCTTATTAATAAACTTTATAACAATTTACAATGTTGTACAATAGAATGTTAATAAGGATCAAGCAAATATAATCAAATCAAATCAAATCATTTATTTGCAATCCAAGTGTATATAATTGGTCTTAAATTAAAAATGTGCTTACAACTTAGATGCCCTTTTCAGGCACTACAAATTTGACAAGGGCACTGCTTATATACTATTAACATATATAAAATATAATTAAAAGCTATAAAAAAATATAAAAATATATAATAATGTTATTTTATATTTAAATACTCTTCTACTGAGTAGAAGGGGTATTGTTTTAAATATTTACCGAGTCTTGATTTAAATTTGGTTAATTCTGATATATTTTTTATTTCCTGTGGTAATTTATTACATATTTTTATTGCCATATAGTAGGGGCTTCTATTTACATTTTTGTTCGCGACTGTGGTAGGTATAATTTATTTTTGTTACGTGTATTTATATTATGTGTATCTTTAATCTTCTTAAAAATATTATTATTTTTGTGGACAAACAGGCATAGATCATAAATGTACATACAGGGTAAGGTAAGAATATTTAATTGTTTGAAATACGGTCTACAGCTAGTAGTGTTATCTATCTGGGCTAGTATTCTAATGCACTTCTTCTGGGTAATAAAACGCTGCTGCACATCGACGCTACTTCCCCACAACATAATTCCGTACTTTAGCCACAAATGAACATAAGCATAGTAAGCTGACAAATCAAGAGATGGGAGCAGCATCTTTCTAATAAAGACTAAAAATAAAAAACTGCAGTTGCCTACACGCTTGCCAAACATGGCAACTATGGCAAATGTCCCCCTAATACATCAATCTATGGGGAGGCCTATTCAGCACTGGACTTTAATAGGCTGTATCAGTAACGGTAAACATGAATTAAGATTAAGCAAATACGTATGGAAAAAATATATCGTGTAGATCCACTAATAATCTAAGATTAGAACTGAGCTAATAAACCAGTGTCCTAACTTAGGAAAAGATCAAATGGAGTATGTAAGAAGCCCATGAAGTCTCCTCGTACTATCAGTGCTGCTGCAACAATAACAACAAAAATTAAATCAGTTGATGCATTATATACCTCGATAACTTTTTCTTTTTTCTTTTGCTCGGTCTTTTTGCCGGCAGCAGGTGCTTTCTTCGGCGGCATGGTTATGCAGATTCTGGAGACGTCGACTATCTAAATACAATATTTAAAAATACAAGATACCACAACCAAATTGTTTAAAAGTATATATGTATAATAAATAACTTGTTAATAAAACGAATTTACATTAAATTATAGGAAATGCCATAAAATTATATCTTTAATTTCCTCACGTAGAGTCGTGGACATTGGAAATATGAACATTGAACACACACATAAATGACATTGACAAACAGTGTACTACCATCTTTTTATAACTAAGATTTTTGGCGTGGATGCTTGTTCTTTAAGCCAATATAATTGTTATCAAATGATAATCCTTTACTGCTCTGCTTCATAATATGTTGATGCATCACATGGCGCAGCCCTATAATAATCGGTTGTAGACGTTCTTGTAAAATTTTCGAATGAGGCGTCACACATTCGAAGACTGCTTACCAAGCCTAATGACCTTTCACATTGTTTTAAATATTCCTGAATTCACCACCTTTTTTAACATTTTGGAGTCCGTCTTCGAATAATTATGTTAGCTGCAAGTAACAACACTACGTCCTCGGGTGATATTTCGACCACAATTTGAAATGTGGACGAGCGAAATGTCCGTCGACATTGTCTCCGAATAGTCGCATTTAAATGAACCGCAACTGTTCGTACAGGTCTCTCGACTTTGTCCCCCAGTAAATACAAGGCTTAAAGCTCCATTTTCATTAGGGGGCATTTGTCAAGCAACCTTGTCACCCGATATGAACTCTACGTGTCAGGCGACGTCGCGGGGGACATTGCCCGACATAGCAGGCGACATCTACGTGTCGCGGGTAATATGGAGTGTCGTGCTGTGTTTCGCGACTAGACTATCAGCGGACTGTTGTTTCTTTAATGTTGAAATCATGGTTTAAAGTGTATTTTGATAAGTAAAATTGTGCGTGAACACAAAAATACGCATTTGCGTGCATAGTGAAAATAGCGAAACGAGTGCTCCGATTTTGATATAAGCTTCAAGTTATTTAATCTGCCTAGGCTCCTTAAAATTGGATATAATGTCGTCATCGACAGTCTGCTTAAGCTATAGTCATAATTTTCAATTTTTTTAAAAAATATTATGAAAGATGCATTAACATAATGCGGAAGTTTATTAAAAATTATAATTTGCCATTATTTAACACGGGCGAAAGTATAAACGCACACGTCCCCTACCAAAAAAGTCAAAATTTAGTTGGCAGGTTGGCAGAGTTAGAGTTTCTTAAGGTACCTGAACCTAGCCCCACTTGGATTTTTGATTTTAAGTTTTATTTATCTTTAATTAATTGTTTGTAGTTTGTTCACTATTGTTCGAATATTTTTTTATAGGAGAGGGGGCAAACAAGCATGCGGCTCACCTGATGGTAAGTGACTACCGCCGCCCATGAACAACGGCAATACCAGGGGAACCAGGAGAATCGCAAATGCGTTGCCGGCCTTTTAAAAAGAAGTAGGCATAAAAATTGTTTGTTCGTCTTTTAATTATTTATAATTAATTAAACAAATTTCATTCTTAAGTTGGCCCCCCTTATTGTAATTCAAGTGGGGCTAGGTTTAGGTAGGTACCTAGTTTCATGTAATATACAAAATAATAATAAAGTACCTACCTTGTGTAGTCTGTGTACGTAGTGATTATATACTCTTTGAATAATTCCATAGAAAATAGTTCTATGTGGTTGGCAGCTCTGATCAATTTGACGATTGACGACCGAAATGTCCAATGTTGAAAAATAATAAACAGTCTTGAAAACTGGGCCATGGCGTAGATACGTTAAACCATGTGAAATTTCGCTTATCAGCGTGAAATAAGTCGATTTGTGTTTTCTTTTCAACTAAAACCGCCATGGAACTAGTAGACATTGAAGAATGTCAACCGGATACAACAACCAATAGAAAGAAAAGTTTGTGGTCTAAAATTAATAATAGGACGACGTATAGCTATTTAATTAACGTTGTTATTTCTATTTTATTACTTACCTGTTTAGTGTTAGTGCTATATTTCTTCAAAGAATACCTTAAAACTATTTTATATTGGGTAAATTTGCAAGACCCAAAGATAATATTTTTACTATTCATGGGTTTGTTTTTGATAGTGAGTTTTCCGGTGACCATTGGGTACCTAGTGTTAATAATAACAAGTGGATATTTATTTGGGATACTGAAAGGATTGGGAACGGTGGTGGTGAGTGCAAACTTTGGAGTGGCAGTTGCTCACTTTACCCTTAAGTTGCTCCGAGGGTACCTTCCCTTGGATAGGCTCCTTAAGAATGAGACTGCAAGAGCATTGCTCAAAGTTATTTCTGGACCTCAGGCGTTTAAAATTGTGTTCTTTGCGAGACTGACTCCAATACCATTTGGGCTACAAAACACAATTTTTGCTGTAAGTGAAAAACATTTATTAGATAATAAGATCGAATTAAAACTAGTTTAAGTGCTAAACAAAGGTTAAGTATCTTTTATATTTTGATATCGCGTAGTTTTTAATGATTAAATCTCTGATTTAGGTTTAAATAATGAATAGATTTTTCTTATTATTTTAGGAATAGTAAGTAATATTTCCAGATATATAATCTTGTAGCAAAGTTTTGCTGTGGTAACATGACCTATATTTCATGAAATAGGCACTTACAACTGGTAGAATACATTAGTGATTGCCAAACTAGGAAAAAATTGTGATTGATATGGATGATGACTGTTCAAAGTTTCAGCTATATTTGTTACAAGTCTACCAATGTTCAATCAGTCTAAACTATAAAAGTAAAGTAAAACTGCTGGGTATAGACCTCTCATTTCAGAAAGGATTTTGGATCAAGGAAGAAAGAGGCTAACATTCTGCTTGCTGTGAGACTTTAGAAGAATATTTTTATGATTTCTTAGATATGCAGGTTTCCCCACAATGTGTGCCTCGGTAAATTAAGAAGTACTTAAGATTGCTACTCACTTTCATTTGAGCTAGCGGTAAATTAAACAAAGTGAGAGACCAAATTGCCATTACTCTGCCAAAAATAACATAAAAAATAGTCTCATAGAATAATACTACATACTTAAAATTCACATATTTTTCTTACCTGACTTAGTGACCTTCAACAAAAGAGCTTACACCTTTCTAAAAAGCCGGCAATGCATCTGCAATTTCCCTGGTGTTGCGGTTGTTCATGAGCGGCGGTAATCACTTACCATCAGGTGAGCCGCATGCTTGTTTGTGCCTTATGATATAAAAAAAGTTTAAGTTATAGTTTTTATGAAAAATCTTTTCACAATAGCATCATGTTCAACTGTCAACTTTTACATGCCCATAAAGATTTATTTTATTTTATATGGTGATAAATGAATAAGGTGATAAATTAGCACACAGACCATCTGATGGTAATATATGGTATGACCCATTAACATCTACATCTATCTTTGATTAAGAATCAAAATGCAGCTTTGTTGTCATGCACTTAGCATATGAAACACAGTATATAGCTGTTATTTTATGCCGGTTATCTGTGAGAGTGTGATCCTTCCCTAATTGAACCGACCCATTTGCACTACAACTATATGCATGGCTCTACCTGATATAGAAAAAGATTTTTTTTAAATTGCTGTATTGTCAGTTTCTTGTCTGTCTGTAGATTCTTCCAGCAATGAAACCTTTTTTTTATAGAAGAGATTATAAGTGACTAGTGACTGATGGTAAATGACTACTGCTACCCATGAACAACTGCAACACCAGGGGAATTGCAGTTGTGTTGCCAGCCTTTTAAAAAAGAGTAGGCTTCTTTCTTAATGGGTCCCTAAGTCGTATTAGTCCGGAAAAATCACTGGCGACAGTCGATTCCACAAGGATGTTGTGCGGGAAAGAAAACTTGTAGTTAATCACAAAGTTGTGGATCGCCAAGCATCCAGTTGGTATGGATGGTATCGCGAGTTTTGTCGCAATGTGCGATGGTGAAACATAGCAGCTGAAAATAGTCTCACTCTATGCTGGATGCGATCAATTGGAAACAGCTGGCAGATATGTGAGCAGTATTCCATATGAGGCCGAATTTACGCCTTGTAAAGTTACAAGCGGTGTACCGGCATAAATTACTGTCCCGCTCTACAAAGCACACCCAAGCTTTTTAGTGCCCAATTTGGCCTTTCCTTCCAAGTGTCCGCGGAACTAACCGTCACTATATATGTCGACGCCGAGCATTCCGATGCTAGCCGAGGCAACGAGGGGAGTGCCCTGAAATTGAGGAGATACGACAAACGGGGTTTTTTTTTATCCTAAACGCGTAAACTTGTTCCTTCTGGAGATTGAACTGGAATAGATTTAGTTGCCTCCAATCCTAGGCATTGTTCAACAAAGACTCGACTCCAGACACAAGTTTATTCCGACACTCGACGACGTGTTCCCGAAAAATATGTATTCCTTTCAGCTGACTTTTTATTTTAGAGAATAAAAAGAAGTTGTACTATACCAAACCAGGATTGTAAGTAGGGTGAAACTATAAGCAACAGTAGCCCAAGCTTCTCTTCAGCTGTCAAAGCCCACGGGGGCACATATTCGGTTGTTTATAGCTTACAACAGTGAACACTTCTGGGAAGCGTTTGGTAGTATACCATTCGGCATTGATGCTACTTCGATCCGGTAAAGAAATCAACACCAAATACCTAAACTTTTACGTGGTAGAGCTGTGCTGCAGCTATATTATGGTTGTAGCACGAAGGGGTTAGCTCGACCGTGGTAGGACTCTCACAGAATACCAGCATAAAATTGCGGCTTAATGCTTCTGTGCTTCGTCGTATGTTGATTGTAGAGACCAGTTTTCTTCACGGTTTACTAGACGCCTTGTCGCCACTACCATGAATTATCGATCTATAACTTACGCATGTACACACGTGATTTAACGATCAAAGTACTTACTTCGGAATTTTATACGTGGTAGAGCCACGTTGCAGCTAAAATTGCCTGGTCGAGCCGTGGCAGGACCACGCTCTCACAAAATACTAGCGTAAAATTGCAGCTTAATGCTGCTGTGTTTCATTATGGCTATGGCTCATTTTGAAACAGCCAAACCATCGACTGATGCTTAGTTTTTAGATCGCATTGATAAAACCAAAATTCATCATCAATAATTATGTAATACAACCCGAAACGAGCTTACTTCGAATGTAGTAATCATCAATTCGCGCGAAGAAATCTCGTGAATTCTTTCTTTCCCAATCCAATCTGCAATATGTGCTGAAATTTGTTATACCAGCGGTGGTACACGGTTGCCGCCAAAGGTCCTTTATGCATAAATAGCATTTAAAGTTTATCAAATTATTCGTCCGATTTTAGGCGACATTTGTAATCTGCAAAAATCATTGTGCAAAAGTTCTCGACGCAGATCCAATTTGCAATGAAACGCGCAATTAAAAATTAGAATATTCATACTTTTACTTGTAGGTCAGGA
This sequence comes from Parnassius mnemosyne, assembly GCA_963668995.1. Classification (NCBI taxonomy): domain Eukaryota; kingdom Metazoa; phylum Arthropoda; class Insecta; order Lepidoptera; family Papilionidae; genus Parnassius; species Parnassius mnemosyne. Next base: position 8,425,387 of record CAVLGL010000080.1, on the reverse strand, counting down.
GTTTGACGAAGCTGGTCAGTTTGTAGCAGTTATTGGTTGGTAACATGTCTTCCAGTTAGCAAGTAGCGTCAACTAATTTCATTTTCACCAAGTTGTTTTTATTAATGTAACCAGGCAATGCATGTTGGGGCCAAGCCTCAGCCAACGCGATCGTAGGCAAATTGATACAAGGCGAGTGCTAGAGACTGTGTAAAATTCTCCCGGGTTGGTCCTTTTGAGAGTTGGTAATCCTAGCTACAGTCTACATGTTGGCCAAGTTTGAATGAGTGAACATACTGACATGACCAACTAACATGTGGACGCGAATTGCCTAGTGCAGGCGAGCGCCTTTGATTTCTACAGAAAAACCGACAATGTTCCGATGTAAGACGAGCCGTGACGAGCGATCCCGTGCACAGCAAAATAATTTACAATCGGTTCGATGTTTGCCGTACTTATCACTATATGGGATTGGTTCTCAACGAGTGAAGGCCCGGTTTGTAGTTAAAACGAATTTTCAGATGTTCGAGCAAATGTTTGGTTACACGGTTGGATTTTTTTAAATTCTAGAACAGTGCTTGAGGTACCATCCCATCTGATGGTAAATGGTGATGCAGTCGAAGATATTAAAGCGCACTGACTTAAAAAAAGCCTATTCACACTTGCTTTGAAGACGCCCACATTGTATTCGGATGAAAAGACAGGTGCTGGCAACTAATTTCATTCCTTTGCTATACGCATGACGAATGTACATTAATAAGTAGTATTTAAATGCGTAAAATACACCTTTTTGTCGTTTAATAAACTTGTAAGGTGCACCTTAATTCGATACCCGATTTTATAATCTTTATCTTTATATATAAAATATAAAAATTACGTGTCACGTTGTTCGTCCGCGACGAACTCCTAAACTACTGAACTGATTTCAATGAAATTTTGCACACAGTGTGCAGTTCGGTCCAACTTGAAAGATAGGATAGTTTTTATCCCGATAAGTGACACTGAATATTTTTTATTACGAATTTAAGGATTTTTTATATGAAGGGTCGTCAAAAAGGGCAGAACAACGTCTGACTGACCAGCTAGTTGTAATATAAGTGTTGCATGTCAATCACTCTGTGCTGTAAGAAAACATCATGATCCTATAGGCATAGAATAAATAATAGTAGGTACTACGTACAGAAGTTGCACTCCTTTGATATTTACTACTTGCCGATGTATTAATAGCCCACATAGTTATTATTAATCAGATAAATCGCGCACGCAAGCTCAATAAAACTATCGCTGCGCGCGAGTGTCCGTATTACTTTGCGTCTTTTCTCCTTCCTACGTCACAACGGACTTTCCGTGGTTACTAAGGGCTGTTAATAAAGAGTAAAAAAATACATTGCGAAATTGTAAGTTACTTAGGTAAAGTACTTATTCTGACTATATGATCGACCATATTTCCGCTACTATGGGAGTTCTTTGATACCCAACGTATGCAACTTGCAAGGCCATTCGTCGGGAATCGCGATGCTTGGCCCGTAAGAAATAGTTATGTAGATAGTGTAAACAACAAATAAACCCGAAACTCGATTCCTAACAGAAATGTGATCGTATTCTACTATGTTAAAAATCTTGTAAACAAAGTTTTAACTTCAGTATTTTATATTATTTTAATTACAAAAGACAAGTAAAGGTATGTAAGTAGATACTTGGATAGTGAGGTAAATTTCAACTAAGTATTGTAATAGAGTACTTAGGTATTACTTCTGTAGTTAAATTATTACTTAATTCTTTTTTCGCTATAAGTTTCAGGCGTGGTAGAGCCATGCTTCAGCTATATTAGTAGTATAGTTGTAGCACGAATGGGTCGGCTCGACCTGGGAAGGACCACGCTCTCACAGAATACCGGCGTAAAAAAGCAGCTTAACGCTGCCGTGTTTCGTATGGTGAGTGTAGAGAACCGGAGACCCTTTTTACTGGAAAAGAGGCATTCCATCTTAGTCCTCACGGATGACAACGCATCTGCATTTTGATTCTATATTGAGGATAAAATATGGATGTCTATGGGTCACAGCAACCATTAAATGAAACTAATTTTTACGGATTATATCGCGTTTAATTTAAACTTTTTTAATTCCCGTCGTTTCGGGTGCTTTACAGCACTCATGGTCACGGGGGGGACTGAGGTGTTTGACGTCCCGATGTCATAGTTTGCCCGGCTACCTTAAGTTTTTTAATATTAATTTTTGGTTCGATTTACACAGAATGAGCTTACAGTATCTTGAAGTCTAGCAGTGGTATACTTGGGTTTGGATTTAATTTTATTAATTATAGGATCCCAAGCAGATGGCAGCACCCATCCATCTTCTCTATTGAAATTAGGATGTTTTTTAATTTCAATAGCCTCGCGAATCATCCTTAGTAAGAATCGGTGTTCTTTTGCGAGGATTTGTGGTTTATCAAATCTAATGTAATGGCGGGGACGATCTTGAACATGTTCACAAACTGCAGACTTCCCGATACGTCGGTGCTTCACGTCAGCTATATGTTCTTTAACGCTGGTTTTTATACATCTTTTTGATTGTTCTATGTAAAAGAGACCACATTCACAATCCAGCTTGTACACTCCTGCATCTTGTAGAGGGATATGACACTTGACTGATGGTAAAAATTGACCAATCTTCTTCGGCGGCTTGAAGTATGTTTTATTGGAAGCTCGCTTCAAGATGTAGCCAAACTTGTCTGTGACTCCTCTGACATAGGGTAGTATAGCAGGCACACGCTGGACTGTGGTCGGCTTCACTCGGTCACTGTGACGTAGGCACGGGACCCGAAGTTTGTTGTCTTGCAGTACTTGCTCGACGTGCTGAAGCTCGGCGGCCAGATGTTTTCTGTCACAGATCCCTCGTGCTCTCTGAAACAAAGATTTTCCCACGGTAGCTAACTGTGAAGGATGATGGTGCGATTCACCATTTAAATATCGGTTGATATGGGTCTTTTTCCTGTACACAGTATGACCAATAGTGTTTTTTTTTTATTACTACTGCTGCTATACATGCAGCATCTTTTTTTACTAATGTGTATGCTTTATACTATATACTTAATCACTACCCATAGTGTTATCGGGATTTCGGATGACTAAAACATCTAGGAAAGCTAAAGAATTGTTTGCCTCTAACTCCATTGTGAATTGTATTTTAGGGTTTATGGAATTAAGGTGGTTTAAAAATGCAGTTACTTTGTAAGATTGTAAAAGCACCCGAAACGTCGTGAATTATAAAAGTTAAAATTAAACGCGATATAATCCCTAAAAATTAGTTTCATTTAATGTGTAGTCTTCGCATAAATATAAGAAAACATCACAGCAACCACTTACCATCAGGTGCTCTGCATCTGTGTGCTCGTCACCCTATTAAAAAGTACCTATCTAACAAAAAAATTAAATAAATTCACCTTTCATTATTTTTCGGTAACTTAAATAATGATATATCTGAAATCTTTTGTTTGCTCATTCATTAGGCATCCATCGCCATCCCCGCAACAATTATAGTAGGAACGACGTTTTGACATTATAATTTATAAATTAGATAGGTAATATAATACATAATATATATTATTCTTAAATTACAGTAAAACTTTTTCGACTATTTTATCCTATAGTTAAATATACTAAACATAAACTATTTCGATGAGTATTTCAATAAGTAGGTATTTACAAAAAACTATTTACGTAAACAGCGATAAAAAACTAATATTCAATCGCCTAGAAAGCGCTAGCCCTGACTGCGTTCTGCCCCGAGGGCGCCTCGAGATTGTAGGTAATTATTTCACGCAGGTAGGAAGAGTGACAGAGGCCTGCTATAGGTCTGAGAAGTTAAAATACTTCGAAGGCATGTGAAATCCAATAATTTATACGAGCGTAGTGAGATGGAATCTTGCATGCTGTATTACTCTCGTGATAATGGACGGGGGCAATCAACCTGCACTTATCACCGGGACTTAACAGTTTGTACTGTTTTATACCTAATAGAGTCACGGTGTAGTTATTATAGTTGTAGCACGAATGGGTCGGCTCGACCGGGGAAGGTTCACGTTCTCATTTGAGAAACATTATCTCAAGCCACTTACGTAATAATTGATGTAATAAAATATACTATTATTCCGTAAACATAATCTCAACTAGAGGAAAAAATAAAAAGAAATTAATTTATAAACCGGACAAAAAAATGTCTGCAATTAATCTAATTAAACTGGCGATAACTGAACTTACATACTTCGTGGTGAGCAGCTTCTAATGTGGATTTGTATATTTGTCTGTATTCATTTTATATATTGTAGAGTAGTGGTAGAGCCGTACATGCTACAGCTATATTGTGATGGTAGCACGAATCGGTTTCGTATGGTGAGTGTAGAGAACCGAAGACCATTTTTACTGAAAACAAGGCATTTCATCTTTGCCCTCAAGAGTGGCACCGCAGCTGCATTTCGATTCTTAATTAAATATGTGTCACACCATCCACTTACCGTCAGGTGGACTTTGTGGTCGTTTGTCACACTTATTCTATAAAAAAAAAACTGAACCATCAAGGAAGAGCGTTAGCTTCGCCCAAGGATATATCGTATTCAACATTTTCTCGTGGCATTTGAACATCATATGTTGCAGCTTTAGTATATATTTTTAGGATTACAGTGTCCGAGCATATGCGCAAGCACAGGTCCGCTCTCTATTCCCTCTTATAATCCAATGGGACGGACGGACACGACTGGAGAGATATCAGGCGCAGGCCCACGGTTTTACATGCTTTCCGAGGCACGGGTGTGAAACACCGCCATCTTACTGACTTCGGGCAGTTACTGGCAATTGCTTGTCAGAGAAACTCAATAACTGATTTTTTTTGGCCCGACCCGGGAATCAAATCCAGGACCACATGATCAGCAGTTGCGTTTACTATTGCCAGACCAAAGAGGCAGATAAAAGTACACAGACTATGCATTAGAAGCTACTAAAAAGACTGTGTAAATACTGTAAACGTCAGTTTAAATGCCCGACGTAATCGGTTCTTAAGTCAGTCAGTCAAAATATTTTTATTTAAAACTGGCCTGTGCTGCGTAACGTCAAAAATGTTCCGCCTTTGCTTCAACAAGTGACTATCAATGCCCGTGACCTTGATTAAGATAAGTTAAACATTGTTTCGTCAATTACGGGCTTTCATCTTTGTCTGGTTTATAAATTTTTTTGGTTGCCACAATTGTTGAGATTATCTGTTTACGGAATAATATAGTTTATTTTATTACACTATGACGCAGGCGGCTTGAGATAATGTATCCATAAAATCTCTGTTTTTATTTTATTACTTGCGTCATTGATACGCTGTTTACACGTGCATTGCTTAGCATTCAATTTTGAATTACATAATATACTTAGATTCGAAGTGATTATGTAAGGAGAAAAGTTAGAACGATAATGAGACGTGCGAGTTATTCGCATAGGTAAAGCAGAGTCTGTGACGATACTCCTACTTCCCGGCAAGTGCAGAGGTAATAAGCACACGTACAATTTGCAAATAAAAATTTATTTAAATTTCATCATCTTCACTATCAGCCTGCAGCAGTACGCTGCTGGATATAGGCCACTCCCAAGGCGCGCCACTTGCCCGATCTTCGGCTACACGCATCCAGTTTCTACCAGCCACCTTGCGCAGATCGTCGCAGATTTTTTAAGGTCGAGTTTTCTGAAGTTATTTCTATGTGTTTGAATACTGATTCTGATAACGCACCTAACGATGACCACAGGGTTATTTTCCGACGATTTAATATTGTTAAGGTGACAGCCCTAGTAACCATGACATATTCCGTGTTGGAATATGATGTACATTTTATCTTATCTATTAAGTTACATAGTTTTATTTTATTATCATATCACGTACAGTCTAGTGACATAAAAATAAATATCAAACTGCCAGTAATTTAAAAAATATTATTTACAAGCAATTTTAAGTTTATGACCGACCGTCTTCTCATATCTAAACAATTATGGATTCTTAGTGTCTGTCTTCTAAATAGAGGATAGAGAGTTTCGTGTAAGGTTTATTCAATGTATACTTGCGGGTTTTCTATTTGATCTTTTTTATTTATTTTTTTCTAATATGGTCCCTGCTGCGTTAAATTTACCTTTTTTTTAGCAGCAATGCAATTATCGCGATCTCGCCGCTGGCATCGATTTCTTTTTTATTAATTACTGTGTTGTCGGTTACATAACCTGTTCATATTCTTATTCTTTCTTGTTTATTTCTTTCTTTCTTTCTTTTTTTATATAAGTACCTAGACACACAACACGAGACTTATGTGATCGAGTATTAGTTTCTTGGTCACGCACACAGTAGTAGTAGAGACGACTCTTCGTCTTTATCAACAGCATCAGCCCGTAAAAGTCCACTGCTTGACATGAACCACCCCCATTAAAGGGATGATTTACTTAAACAGTTACGCATTGCTGGTCTGGGTATTTTACTCCTGCCATAAGCCCATAAGGAGATGGTTATATCGCCAGCTATCGGAAGTCTGCCTCGTTGTCGTTGGTCTAGCGGTCGTAAATGCGAATCGTGATCATGAGGTTCCGGGTTGAAATCCCGGGTCGACCCAAAATTCAGTTATTGGGTTTTTCTGTAAGAAATTCTCAGTAGCATCCCGGAGTAAGGAACTTGGCGGTGTTTCAACCCCCATGCCTCGGAAAGCACGTAAGGCTGTTGGATTAGGTGGGGCAAACGGGTAAGCAGATCATTTGATACTAAAAAGGAGGCAAACGAATTAGTAGATCGCCTGACACTAATTGACTTATTGCTGCTGGGACACCAGAGGAATCACAGGAGCATTGCTGGTCTTCAAAGAAGGAGTAAGCCTCTTTTCTTTTAGGTCCCTAAGTCCGGTTGGTCTTGTGCCTGATCTCTCTCCGGTCGTGTCGGATTACCGTGCCATCGGACTATGAGGGTGAGGAGAGTGCACCTGTGTTTGCGCATACACTTGATATAGGTATCTTAATCCTGGCCTGCTCAGATGGCTAGTCTCCGTTGAGACCGGCCGCTGTGACCGAAATCGGTCTGGAGGAAATTAATATTATTATAATCATTACCGGAAGCCATAAGTTCTTTCTAGCATTTCCAACGTCGCCTGATTCTTTAGTCATTTACTACACGAAATAGTTTGGTGTATACTCTTAAGGTGCCCATCGACGATACGTCCATCAATCCAAATGGAGTGGACGTCTTCCAAAATTGTTTCGTGAATGTGAAAAACGTATGCCACTTGAATGGACGTCGTCCAGTTTTGGATTTCCAAACGAATTAAAATCCATGCTTCCAAGCCAAATGGACGCGTCAAAACCGTGCGCCACGCCAATTGGAAGCCGCGCGAATTGTCTGTGAATGGGCAAAACCACGTCCATTTTTTTATGATTTTTGTCTCAGTTTATGCTCTGGTATTGACGACCGTACATGTGCTGGATCATAGGAGCTCTGTGGTTGAGTCAATGAAACGCTTAAACAAAATTCTCCATATTGAATTATATGTTATTATGTCTACGTCTGCACGTGACTTTGTATTAGAAGTAATTGAAAAATATAAATCGCATCCATGTTCATAGCAAGTGAAACATCCTTATTATCACGACAGGGAAAGGAGAAATGCAATGCATGCTTTGTTGGCGTTCTTTGTTTAAAACTTTCCAACCACCCTTTCATTCGTTTTCTCTTACGTTCTTTCTGTCTTTTTATCGATATACACACTGCTGTACGTGTAATTGAGCCGTGGTAGCTCAGATGGTTAGCGCTCGCTGTAAGTTTCACAGTACGCGAGTAACCCGGGTTCGATCCCCCCCGGCACCAATGAAATTGTTAATTGCAATTTTAAGTGCTGATTTACCACTTGCTCGGCGGTGAAGGAAAACATCGTGAGGAAACCTGCATGTCTGAGAAATAAAAAAAAAATATCTCGTAGACATGTGAAGTTTGCCAACACGCATTGGGGCAGTGCGGCCGACATTTCCTTGCCCTAAAACCCTCTCAAAAATAAGAGGCAGTGGGACGTATATATAGGCTGCAACTTTTCTTTACGTGTTATTGAATAGCATGCAACGTTTGATGTGATGGCGCGTACGTCCAAAGTACTTCTAAGTATAGTCAATGTGCTTTTAATCTGGAGTACTTCCATTAGGAAGTATTCCATTTAGAAACATTCCGAACATACGTATTGTCAATGGGCGCCTTTAAACTGCCACTACATGGAAGCGTTGGACGATTACTGAAGTCCAATATGTTTGCGGTTTTTGTCCAGCAGTGGAATGTTTATGGTTGGTAACAAATATGAAAGTGAATTGACCAAGGTTGAAAGTTAGCAAAGCTCGATTTAATAACACTTTAGATATTAAAACCCTTGCGGTTAAAAGCATACTAGTGTTTGGCACACGACCAACGCGGTGGTGCTTTTATCTTACATACTTGAATAACATATCTCCGATGAAGATGCGCTGTAAAGTGTTATGATCATATAGAACCTCAAGCTGTGTAAATTCAGAGTTTCTTTTTTTTAATATTTTGCCCGTGACGTTCGATATAAAACTGAGACCTGTTATAGAAATATGATATTGATAATGATAGCAAATACGAGTTATTATAAACATCATTACTTTATAAGAATTTTCTTCAATATTTTCCTTGTAAAAGAGCCGGTATAATAACATGCTGTGAGACATTACATTTTAGTTCCCAGTGGTGAAAATACCTCTGTAGCCTTATTTCTTTTAAGTTGGTTGCAGGTGTCTATGGACTTCAATAGCCACTTTCCATCAGGTGGACTGTGAGATCATGAGTCATTTTAGTTTTATAAAAAGAAATACAAAGCACAATGTCTTTAGAGTCAAGATTCCCGCTTTCGATATTATTTATATATATATATATATATTTTTAAAAACAGATACTCATATAGTGATAAGTCCGTGGATTGCGACTGCGAGATAGTTGTATCTATCGACATCTATAAGACGAAGAACTGGGTTAATGTATTTTTTATTTTGGATATAGTTCGAGATCACCTTGGTAATGAGTAACTCTGAGATCATTAGATGAGAATTAGAGACTGAGATTACAATGCACTAATGATTTTTAAGTGGCATATTAATGTCTTATCGTATTATGGAACAGGTGATATAGATAAAATGAATAGCATATTATGGAATAGGTAATATAATAAAATAAATAGACATTTACGTACAGTTATAAATTCTCAAGTATTACGTCAATCTATTTCTGTAAATTGCTATGTAACGGCGGTGTAAGAGAATCAAATAGGTTATATTATCATCTCGCGTTAGCATCGCAGCTACATTTTACTGATAACAGCTGGAAATAATATAATACTGCCTTTGACAAGACGCCTGTTAAGCGTGACAATTACGTCTCCCCTTATGGCTCTAATGTGGGAACATAAGGGGAGACATAATTCACCTCTAAGGGGCAATCCATGTCCCATCCTAGGCTATATCTAGGTCTTTGTTTAGCTGTGGACTTATCGAAGATCTATAAAGCTAAATAGTATAGAACAAAGTCGTTTAACCGCGTTTGTATGTATATTCGATTAGAACTAAAACTACTTGATTAAAAATTTCCTTGTTTAACATTGAATTAATATGTACTAATAGGTAGGTACATAATATTAACTTTCCGCTTTGAAAATTAATAATTTTCAAAAGTGGGAAGTTATTGGTTTCGGTCCGATTTTGAGAATGCGAATTTTCATCAGATCTCCACCTTTTGAGGTCCTAAGAAGCCGTTCCGACTATTCCCGGCTGGACCTGCACGTCCGGCCGTGTGCGCTAGCGTGTGCGTGTGCGTGTGAGTGTGCGTGTGCGTTGCGTTTGCGTGTGCGTGTGCGTTGCGTGTGCGTGTGTGCGCGCGCGCTCGCGCGCGTGTGAGTGTGTGTGTGTGTGTGTAAATAAAATTTAGTCATAAGATATCTTTAAACTTAGAGTAATACGCCTATGTCTTTAAAACGAATCAACCGATCGAGATGGGCAACACGGCGTTCGAAAATGTTCATTTAGATTTCGAGCCGATTACATTTTCAAGTCAATCGGTCAAGCAGTTTCAAAGATTTTCAAAAAGCAAAAACCAGAAATTAATATATAGATTTTCGAGCGCAACGCTCGAAGTGAGAAGTAGGTACCAGGGATTTTTTGCAGCAAATTTCTAAAAAAAATTACGGTTGACCGTATTTTTTTAGAAATTTTGTAATTTATTATCACAAAAACAAAGCGAAAATAATTATTTATTAAAGTTAAGACTGAAGGATGCACCTATATTTGAAATGCGTAAGGAATTATGGCGACATTTTGCATTTGTATTGTAAAATTGTAATAGTTACAATTTATATTGGGGAAGTGGGTAAAATTGCTCTAAAACTTGTATAGGATAATAGGATTACCACGTTTTTAAAACTACCAGTTTAAAAACAGTACATAGTTAGGAAACGTGTTTAATGTCAGTCGATGCCACCGCCCGTGAAGGTATTTACTTTAGAGTATTTATAAAGCACTTGCTTATAAATACTCTAAGGAATTTACTATTTACGCTCTCCTGCGCAAATATGCTAGGGCTGTCACGAAATTGGAAATAAAATAATTTTGTGTTATTATACTCACTATGTATCGTTTATTAACATTATGTACATACTTATCAAGTTGAAAACATTTAGGCATTGAACAAGATCATTTTTATTAATACAAGAAAAAATACATTTACAAGTGTTGTTTTCCCCCGTTGTTGCTCTGCACAAGTATATTCGTTTTACAACTGTTATACTCTCTTTAAACTGTGGTACTACGTACTACATATTTATACAATGTTGTTTAATAGCGAATCTGTAGTCACAGGTCTTTTGAGAACTTGACAAAGATAGATATAATGAAATAAACGTGATAATTTCATTATATTGTCTCATGTATCTAAATCTTCGCTTGCTATGTATGCTTATTACTGAAATACGTCTTAACTTTAAAAATATTACGTTTGGGCGCCATTTTTCTTGGCTCCATTTCTAGGACGATGGCGCTATAGCATTGGCGTTAGTTTTCTCGGCCAATGCGTCGCGACATTTTAACCGCGGTCTTGTCGTCTAGAAAGGAGGACACTCGTCAAACAATTTCAAATGTTTGGTAAATGTCATACGTTCAAACACGCAGTGTTATTGTTGATATCGGATCAACACTTACTATAGCGTAAGAGGACATGAATCATGAGTATATATATTTGGGGTTTATTTTCATATTTAGTTCGCGTTATACAAAGTAGATTGGGAGCGAAATTGAGTTTTTTCTTTGTCAACAAAGAGTGAAGTCGTTACGAATTTGTTGCCCTCCCTCCACGCAGTACTCGTAAACGCATGTAAAGATGGAGATAAAGGTTAAATTTATTTATTAGTTAAAATTTATAAAAAAAAATTAACTGATAAGTTTAATAGTTAAATATATTAATAATTTTTTATTCAAACACAAAGATATTAAGTTGATATTGTTATATATTATATGTGTTAGTTTCAATTAATTGAAATTACTATTCGATATTTTTTTTTATAGAAGAGGTGAAAAACGAGCATATGTAGCTCACCTGGTGGAGATTGAAAACATTTCAATCGTTTGTGATCTCGTTAGGAATAAATAAAAAAAAACAACACTAAATTGTAAATACATAATTAATTCCTAAAATAGTCCCTTAGCCTCCAGTCCCGCGTAGAAATGACACGCAGCACTTTAAAAAAACATATTTATGTTGAGGGATACATTTATCTTCTTGTAACTTCATTAGTGTTTGTTATGAAAATTCTTCCAAGTTTTTCCATAGTTGAAATTTGCTTTCAATACAGGCCGTAAACATCCTACGCAACCAATCAAACATCTTTCAAAACCCGCCCGTACCAATGATAAATTCTTAATTGTAGTATTAACTGTTTTATAATATATACTAGCTGTTCCCCGAGGCTTCGTTCGCGTGTATTTTAGGGTTTTAAATTTTGCGTGGAACCCAAATTCTTTTTCTAAAATATAAGTAGCCTAAGTTACTCCTTATAACATCAGCTATCTGACTGTGTAAGTCCCGTCGAAATCGGTCCAGCCGTTTCGGAGATTAGCCGGAACAAACAGACAGACAGACAGACAAAAATTAAAGAAAATTGTGTTTTTGTTATAAGTACCGTATATACTTTCACATGCATTTAGTAAAAAGCTGTTATTTTGACATTGCAAACGAACACTTCTATTTTATTTATTTGTATAGATAATATAACTTTTTATAACATGAACGGCGGTGCATGTGATTTGCGAAGTTTATTATGTGGTAGAGCCACACTGCAGCTATATGATGGACGTAGCACAAATGGGTCGGCTCCACCGTTGAATTACCACGCTCTCACATAAGTGTAAAATAGCAGCATAACGCTGCTGTATTTCGTATGGTGAGTGTGGAGAGAACTGGAGACCCTCTTTACTGGAAACGAGGCATTCCGTCTTAGTTCTCAAGGGTTTTTTTTATAGGATAAGGGTGACAAACGAGCACACAGTCCACCTGATGGTAAGTGGTTGGTGCGGCCCATAGATATCTACATCTATCCTCGTTTGCAAATCAAAATGCAGATGCGTTGTCACCCGTGAGGACTAAGATGGAATGCCTCATTTCCAGTAAAAAGGGCCCCCGGCTCTACTTCACGCTGGTATTCTGTGAGGTCGTGGTACCACCCCGGTTCGAGCCGGCCCATCCGTGCGACAGCAAAAGATGCCGCGTGGCTCTACCACTGTTAAATTAAGTTAAGGGTGACAACGCTAGATGCTATTTTGATTCTTAATCGAGGATAGATGTAGATGTCATCATCCACTTACAATCAGGTGGACTGTATACTTGTTTGTCACCCCCATTATATTAAAACAAGTTCGCCAACATGCACTTGAACAGCGCAGCGAGAACACTGCTCACAAAATCACCTATGAAATTACATCAAAGCGTAGTTTTCTAATATTATATATAGGTGTTTATATTGAGTCTGTTGAGCGAGTGTTTATTTACATCATAAACTTATATGCGATAAAAACTCCAGCACTAAATTATTCCACACCGTTTTAGGTAAGTAATAAAATTCCGTAGCTTTTCACTGACCTATTTTTATTGGAATCTTTTAGTGCAATGTATTCAATTCTCCTAGAAATATGTTCAATTACATTTAATTAAAACAAGCTTTACTTTTTTCTCTCCTTATTTGCTTCACCAACAGATGATACACAATACTAACAAAAATATAACTCAACACTGCGACTACATGTTGTTACTATGTGATAATCTTTTTAGTCTTACAATTAACATAAATAGCGAAGTGATTTTCTTTTATTTGGTCTAGTCTGAGTCTATCTCTATTTCTCTTTTCGAATATGATACTCGCAACTACTGTAACGTACCTACTCTAAAAGTAATCTATACTTATTAATATAATAAAGCGGAAGAGTTTTTTTGTTTGTTTAAACGCGCTAATCTCTGGAACTAACAGTCCGATTTGAAAAATTATTTTTGTATATTATAGCCAGATTCATGTGGAATAGAATAGGCTATCTAGCATTAAGCTATATCACTCAGCTAGCCTTAAATATGGATATTTGTTAAGCAAGTCAGAAGAAAAAGCACTCCCGAAATGATTTATCCGCGTACGCTGGTGTTATCGTTAGGGATACGTAATTACAATGCTGTAGAAAAATATAGACCTTTACTCCGTCTAAAAATAGTCCGCAATACCATATGTCTATTTCTTATACATAAGCCATAATTAGGTATTTTGTGACAAAAAAATATTGAAAATTTAAAAGTGATTTATGAGCGTTATTATTAGGCATGGCCTATTTATCCTTACGAATGAAAGTTACTTCATAATCAAGACAATTTTATGAAGATAAACTTTGTTCTTTATACCATGTTATTTGGACGCATAGTTTAAGAGATAATGTAAAATTAAAATAATTCAATACTTGGCTGGTCGCGCGAACGACGCTTAAACCCTAGCCGTTATAAAATGCTTGAACTAGGTCATGTCGCGCACCTCGGATACGTGATGACGCGGGTGAAACCGCGGAGCACAACTAGTATTTAATAAAACATTTTGAGTTTGCGGTAGATAACAGTATAAAATGTATTGTAAGTTAAATAAAAGCTTTTAATTTCAATAAATAAATTTCACCTCAGTTGATGGCAGCGTATGAAACCATCTCTCGTCTCGTGGAATATACTCGTATTTACATAGGTAGCAGTGGGCAAACAAAATTAAAGGTGAGCTGTAACATGATTGTGTGCATGCCACTATCGCAGTTGTCTAGCCCTGTCTACCACTAAATTAAAATAATTTACTGGTTACCGTACTGTCTTCCTTTACCGGAAAGTGGCGGTGTAAGAATATCCACAACCCAAAATCGTCTCGTGGGTGTCGTAAGAGGCGACAGAAGAAAACATACCAGTAGATTTTTTTTTATAGGATAGGGTGACAAACGAGCACACAGTCCACCTGATGGTAAGTGGTTACTGTGACCCATAGACATCTACATCTATCCTCAATAAAGACTCAAGATGCAGATGCGTTGTCACCCGTGAGGATTAAGATAAAATGCCTCTTTGCCAGTAAAAAGGGTCTCCGGTTCTCTACACTCACCATACGAAACACAGCAGCGTTAAGCTGCTATTTTACGCTGGTATTCTGTGAGAGCGTGGTCCTTCCCCGATAGATATACCAGCAGCGTCTTTTTAATTATAACCAGAAAATGAATCCTGCGGTTTCCTACCCGCCTACCAAGCGTGGCAACTATGACAAATATCTCCCGCATGTGGCAATCTTTTTTTTATAGAATAAGTGTGACAAACAAGCACACAGTCCACCTGATGGTAAGTGGTTGCTGTGGCCCATAAACATCTACATCTATCCTCGATGACGAATCAAAATGCTAATATGTCGTCACCCGTAACGACTAAGATGGAATGCCTCGTTTCCAGTAAAAAGGGTCTCCGGTTCTCCACACTCACCATACGAAACACAGCAGTCTTAAGCTGCTATTTTACGTTGGTATTCTATGAGAGCGTGGTCCTTCCCCGGTCGAGCCGACCCATTCGTGCTACATCTATACTACTAAATACTAATATAGCTGCAGCATGGCTCTACCACGTTGAACTATGGGCTCTCTATCTTTCCCTATATATTTTTCAATCTTTCCCTGTATATGTTCAGCAGTGGACTTAGATAAGCTGTAATAAATGAATGTATGAATGAACCAGTTCCTACTTCTGCTGTGACTGCGCGCGTGGAACACATGCACATTTACCGCAATAAAAAGTATTCCATATTGAATAAAACTATTTTTTACGGATTTTATCGCGTTTAATTTACTTGAAAAAAAAAAGTAAATTAAACGCGATAAAATCCGTACAAATAGTTTAATTCAATAAGTAATGTTCGCGTAAATATAAGTAATCAAAAGTATGTCATATCTTAATTTTTTGCGTAGTGTAGCCACATTATCTCAATTTCTTATGTAGTATAGCCACGGCGGCTGCTCCGCAGTGGCTTTACAGTGAATCACAACGCTAACGGCCGCGGGTTCGAATCCCGCACGGGACAAGTATTTGTATGGCCTACAAATAATTGTTCCGAGTTTGGATGTTTGTCCTTGTGAAATTTATGTATGTAAACTGCCCCCACCATACAGGAGAAAATCCTAGTGTGGAGGTAAAGTATTTAAAAATAAAATAAAAAAAAGCATATAGCCACGCAGCGGGTTATGGGTTATGGCTGCAGCACGAATGTGTTCGACCGGGAAAGGTCCACGTTTGCCCAGAATACCAGCGTGAAATAACAGTGTAGAGCCGCAGTGCTATGGCCGATTTACGCAGGGTCAGTAACTGGCTCCAAATTCCAAGCAAGTCACTGCTGACCCGATACTGATATAGTGTAAATTGATTTGGAGTCAGAACGGCACTGTCGCGCCAGTGCTGACTTCAATATTCCTGCTTGAATATTTTGAAGTCGGTCCACTCCCCTCGCGACCCACGCCAGCGGTATTGACCTTGTCTAAACGGTCAAGTCAGTACGTGGTCAGTCGCTGGCGCTGCTTTGTAGGGTGACGTCGCGTCAACAACAAAGCAGACCCTCCAGTTTATTTTCTGTCGTCTATCGATTTTCTTATCCTAAGTCGTTTCTTTTTAAATATCTCTTCTTCTAACATTTCCGTCAACTCTTTCAAGAGCAGATAGGAACATTTTCTCAACAAATATTTCAATAGTTGTAAATTCTGCCGATTCCATGAAATTTTTGCCCACTGACTTTAATAACGTGCGTACATCTTCAAGAAGTTACCACGACTACTGAGTGTATGTAAACAGTGCGAGTCAGTCCTCGGCCAGCACTGGCGCCTGTTACTGACCCTCTGTAAATCAGCCTTTAAGTTTGACCAGTGACGGGAACCGTAGATCCTTTTTAGTGGTAACGACATATGAAAGTGTCTGCGGGCCGCAACATTCACTCACCATCAGATGGACGGTGTGCTCGTTTGTCACTTTTACTTCTAATAAAAATCCAGGACATGGTCCAACTGTGTGTTAAATTTTTTTCAAAGCAGTTCAGCCGCTGTTTATTCATGGCACGCGCGCGCCTCTGTATAAGGTTTATTATCTTTCCGAATAAATCCAGTCTTGATCGGATTTTAAGAGCCAGTACCGGACTCCACCCGAGTTTCAATACAGACTGTATTTATACCACGCTGGCTATATCAGGCAGTAATCCCAAACTTGAAATTGTACAGGTCGCCAGTCGCGCGAGCAAGTGAATACGACTTCAAACACAATGAAGAATTTAATGAAACTGTAGAAAAACCACTTATTGACAGCAATAATTAAAACGTACCGAGTTTTATTGCCGCATTGCCGACCTAAAGATCGGACTTTTTTTTTTCAAAGATCATATGCGTAACGTCCGTTTAAAAAAATTATTTTTTACGACTTGCTGCGGGATCCCCAATTCCAAGGCCCTATAATCCTACCTGCGTGTGTCAGTTCTTAACGACGGGTTTGCACGTGCGCCGCCAGAAGAGAATCCGGTTTATGTCAGCACAACCCGAGGACAAGATCCTCAAGTACCACGCACAATGCACTTTAGATAAGCTCCAGTAAAAAAAAGTATATAGTCGTAACAGGTTATCTCAAAGACAAAAAAGTTTTACAATATATCACGTTTTTATATAAAGAAATACTAACATTAAAAACAGAATTAATAAAAAATGCGTGAGTGTCGTGGAACACTCGGTTGGAACGAAGTTCCTTGCGTAGTATGTCATTACTGAAAAACGTAGGTGTTATATTATTGATTAACAAATACAAATAAATGAATTACTAGCGTCTATTAAAATGAAGCGTCATTTGAAATAAAATAATATTTCTTTCATGGCAAGATAAGAAAAAGTGCGAGGGAGATGGATATTATTCCATCTCATTTCGCTTCCAAGGCCGTCTACACTATAACACAAGGGATAGTGACGAAAAAATCTTACACTTTTTGTGTATAAAGAACTTCGTTCCAAAAAATATTTATGATTAAAAACGTCATGCAAAAGATCATGTCAAAATGCCATGCCAGAAGTAAAATACACTCTTAGATTATAATTAAGTATTATTAATGAGAGGCAGTCAGTAAGTGAGTGCCTCGTTAATCTAGTGATCATAAACGCAGCTGCTAATCACGAAGTCCCGGGTTCGAATTCCGGGTCGGGCCACTACACAATTCTCAGTAGCAGAATGGAGTTATGAAGTTGGCGGTGTTTCAGTCCCACGTTACCGTTTCACTAGGACTATGAGAGTGAAGGAATAGAGAGTGCACGTGTACCTGTGCTTGGACAGGTTTATAATGTCGGACTGTTTGTAGTCCAGCATTATAATCCTGTACTGCGTATCTACCGGCCAGTCTCAACGGAGACTAGCCAGATGGCTAGTCTCCGTTGAGACTGCCCGCCGTGACTGAAATTTGATCTGAAGGACAATATGATTATTGATCCTCATATCCATAGACCATAAAATAAATAAATATCTATACACATGTATAAATATAATGAATCTGTCTGTAATATCGAAACAAACGTCTTTTATTGAGCTTATTTACATGCCCTAAAGACATGCATAACCGTTTTTAAAAGTATTGTCCGTCTGTCTTTTTTTTATAGAATAAGGGTGACAAACGAGCACACAGTCCACCTGATGGTAAGTGGATTCTGTGGCCCATAAACATCTACATTTATCCTAAATTAAGAATCAAAATGCAGATGCGCCGTCACCCCTGAGGACTGAGATGGAGTGCCTCGTTTCCAGTAAAAAGGGTCTCTGGTTCTCTACACTCACCATACGAAACACAGCAGCATTGAGCATGGCTCTACCACGTAAAAATGTGTGTCTGTCTGTCCGGTCTAGTCTTCGGAATGACTGAACCGATTGTAATAAAACTTCGTCAACAGATAAAGCAATACCAAGAGTGAGCTAGGCTATATTTTATCAGATAAACATTTGTTATAAACAAACATTTTATCAGACAAACAAACAACATTGAGTTTTTTTTTTAAATCGAAAAACTGATGATTATCTAAAATCTGAATATTTCGTTGTAAATTTTGCAGCGTACCGACCGATTAGGTACTATGACGCACGCGCCGCCTCGCTGTATGCTCCGCTGAACCCATAAAAATCTAATCATGATAACACTTGTACATTTTTATTCGATGGTGATTAAAACAAGAATGTCATGAAA
This sequence comes from Parnassius mnemosyne, assembly GCA_963668995.1. Lineage (NCBI taxonomy): Eukaryota > Metazoa > Arthropoda > Insecta > Lepidoptera > Papilionidae > Parnassius > Parnassius mnemosyne. Next base: position 8,406,568 of record CAVLGL010000080.1, on the reverse strand, counting down.
TCGTACAAGAAAAATGTTATTTTTGCCTTTATGTTGACTTCTCATATCAATAACGAAACGTTCATCATTCTTACTAGTTTCATTATCTAATACAGCCTATAAAAGTTCACTGCTGAACATAGGCCTTCCCCATTGCCTCATATTGCATTTTGCCATAGCAGCCACGTTTAGCAGGCGGCTTGGCAATCACAGTGTTTTTATTACATTGAGTTGTTTTCAGAATGATCCTCTTCCGACAATCTCGGAAAGGTATGGGACAGTGGTTTCTTTTACACTTCCACTACAAAGTATTTCCGTAGTTACATTGCGACAAGATGAATCGATAAATCGTTACTCACATTTGCGTGTGGCTCCAACGATGACGTGTACAGCTGCCCATAGAACCTCTCAATCTCACTCAAAATCTCAGGTGTCCCACACTCGGTCTTCAGCTTTGACAGTTGGCTCTTTCTGGCAGTTAGATCTCTGGCAAAGACTTTGGAGCCCTGGTTCTGCTCGATCGCTTCTTCAATACGAGCCGTATTGAAGTTGCGTAAGTCCCGCTGCATGCATTTAGAGATTTGTCTGTTCAATTGCCTGTACTCTGTCAAATCTGTTGAAGACTGCAGCTTAATTTCCCGTCAACTCCAGCCGCATGGGCAGTCTCCACGAGCTTGTCATTCATATCGTCCATAGAATTGCAATCTTCTAATCACTGAAAATGTTTTTGTAACTCGAACTGAAAGGTTTCGGGACTTTGGATTAGAGCACGAGGGGGACGGAGCGTTTACATTAGACATGACCTCTCCAACTTAACGTTTAGGTTCAGTGTGCCTCTAACCATTCAGTGATCGCTACCAGTTTTCACTCTCGAGATCAGTGAGACATCGCTGAACAGTCGGCGTCTAGTCGTCATAATGAAGTCAATCTCATTTTTTGCGGAACCGTCGGAGCTCGACCAGGTTCACTTCCTGTGGGGCCGCTTCTGGAAGAAAGAATTCATCATAAAGAATCCATCATTCTCCATGAAGTCGGCTAGCTGCTGGCTCCTAGGGTTCCGTTGCTTATTCCGAATTTTCCTACTTTCAGTTCCCCGTTCTCTCTTGTGCCTAAGTATTGCGTTGAAGTCTCCCATTAACACCGTATAGTGGATTTTGGATGAATGCATGGCTTTAGAGATATCCTCATACATTTCTTCCACCTCCTCGTCCGGATGTGCCGAGGTTGGTGCGTAAACCTGTATGACCTTCAACGAATACCGTTTGGTGATTCTGAGTATAAGGTACTCAACCCTCATCGACACACACAATCTTTACAACGTTGTCAACAAGAGACTTGTGGACGATAAATCCGACACCTCCTTGGGAGATGGTCGCCCTCCCCTTGGTAGAACAAGTTGCCGGATTCGAGGATTACCGTGTCCTCCCCCTATTCGGCCTCAGATAATCATATAATCTTACAGCGCAACTTGTTTATTTCTTCTTCCAGCTCCAGGATCTTCTCGTCAGTCCTCAAGGTGCGCGTGTTATATGTTGCCAGGTCGAGTCGTCTTAGGTGACAACCGAACCTCCACCGGAGATTCTTAGCCCCTGCTCTGTCTTTACCATGGTCGCCACCGTAGTCAGGAATAGCGGGGCCGCCGAGGACTGGGGGCCGTCTCTTCGTAACTTTCGTCATGGGGGATTTTTGCCATAGTTGCCACGCTCGGCCAGCGGGTTGGCAAACGCAGATTTTTTATTGTAGTATTGTTGTCATCAGGAAGACGCTGCTGCCCATCTCCTGCCTGTTTATCACTGTCGCCTCTTACGACACCCACGGGAAGATATGGGTTAGTGGATATTCTTAACCGCCACTACACGGCACTGAATAATACGCTATAATTGTATTAATATCACGAAAAAGTACGTTTTATATTTTCAATTGTAATTTTCATAAGTCATAGGTTCTTATCTTTTAAGTTACCACTACCCGCAATGTTCCACTTCGTAAATGAAAAATGTGCCGCGAGCATGTCTTATCAGGGGAAAAATGCGTTGCGTGTACGTGTGTTGAAGTAATGTAGGTAGATGTAGAATACATCTACCTACCTTAGCACACACACACATACACACATAGCATTAGCATTTGCACAAGGCTCATATAAGCATTTCCACAAGGACCAACGTCGGTAAGCGAGTACGGTTATTTTTAACGCGAAATGACGTGCTCAATGAAAAAGCTCTTTAGTTTTTATTGTATTTTTTTTCACATAAGAATGTCAGCGTAAGGGAATCCATTTTATTTTATTTTTAGAATATGATTTGACAATCGAGCACACAGCCTACCTGATGGTTAATGGATGCTGTTGCCCATAAACATCTACGTCTATCCTGGATTAAGAATCAAAATGCAGATGCGTTGTCACACCTGAGGACTAAGTTAGAATACCTCGTATACAATAAAAAGCGTCTCCGGTTTTCTACAAACGATGCGAAACAGCAGCATTGGGCTGCTATTTTACACTGGTATTCTGTGAGAGCGTGGTTCTTCCCCGTTCCAGCCGACACATTCGTGCTACAACCATAATGTAGCTGCAGCATGGCACGTAAAGCCATTAGCCAATTTTGTTCCATGGGTGTCGTTAGAGAATATGCGAAAAAGATTTTATGCCTAAATACTCACATGTGCGAAAGGTCTGGATCGCTGGATACTGCGATCGTCATTTGTCCTGCTGTCATTGCTCCTCAAGAAAATGTTCGATTAGACGCTCCTCGATAAACCGGACGTCCTAGAAATAGGTGATTTGCATTGCTTCATCTTCAAATCTTCCCCGTCCTCCTTTAGTTTCAGCGTAAATGTTCCATTTAAAATTTATTGTTCGGATTAATTCCAGCCGCCAAATTTCACGAATGTACATCGCGTCAAAATTCACGATACCATCCTCACCATCTGGATGCTTGGCGGTCAACGACTATGCGTTTTACTAGGAGTTTTATTTCTGGTACAACTTATCTGTGGAATTGTTTACCACCGGCGATTTTTCCGGCCGATACGACTTAGGGACCTTCAAGAAAAGAGCTTACACCTTTCTAAAAGGCCGGCAACGCATCTGCAATTCCCCTGGTGTTGCGGTTGTTCATGGGCGGCGGTAGTCAATTACCATCAGGTGAGCCGCATGCTCGTTTGCCCCCTCTTTATTATCTATATATTTTTGCAGTCTCGACGGAAGATCATTTAGGCCTTTGCGATAGAATTCGGGAATCTGGACTCTACAGTCTGTGCAGGCAGGCTTATTTTTTATAAAACTTCGCTTTGGTAGTGAAGAGAGTCAACCCACACTTAACAAGTTTTGAGATAATGAGCATTTAAGATGCGATACTACACAAAAAATAATAATTAGTCCATAACTTCAAAACTATTGGACAGATAAAATAATTTGGCAGATAGATCTCTTCACCATCGTATAAATCATATTCTTTTGATTATGCTAGACTATTAAACTCAATTTGTACAAAGTTGTGGCTTGACTCTCTTTACCACCAAAGCGGCGAAAAGTGAAGTTACAAACTACCTCATAGTCGACCTGTAGGCTACTGAAGTTAATAGGCACCCGTTGCCAACTTCAAAGTAGGCTACGGGGTTGTCACCTCTGAGAACTAAGAAAGAATACCTGTAATAATAGCGGCCCTCCATCTTCTTCGGACCGAAACGCAGCCACACTGCACTGCCATTTGGCTGCAGAAATAGTTGGTAACTTAATTTCCTATAAACATTTTTTTCAAATAAAATGTCCCGATTGCGGAAAATATGGTAATCAGTTGGGGCTAGGTCTTGTGAATGTGGAAGATGTATTATGGTTTCTAACTGCAGGTCTTCTAATATTAAAAACGGTTTGTCGAACAGTTTGTTGTTGGAGTTTGGTCTTGCGTTATCATAAAACAATAATGGCTTAGATTGATTGACGAGTCGGGGTTGTTTCTCTGAGAGTTTCGTCATCATTGTTCGAAGTACTTCACATTGGACATCTGCCGAATCTCAAACAGACCACCAAACAGTTAACGTTGCTTTCTATGAATATAAACTATATTGTTCCGGCATTTGACCTAGGTTCAGGTTCAGGTTCATCACATGTCACAATTCTGTCAAAAAAACCCTGCATTTCTGTATCTACTCATCAAAGCAAGGCAAGCTTATGGTCCTCCTTTAAGCACATCAATTAATTCAAGAAACACTTATTTCTCGGGTTTTTTTTTATTTCACTAATTTGGAGCAAATGTGTCACTACTGTTGGTAAATTAACATTAAACCATGACGTTAATTCTTTGATTGTTTGATAAGAATCGGTTACCATTACTTTTTTATTGGAAAAATTAATAAGAATCGAAAAATTGCTCATAATGGTGATTTTTTGTGAAAACGATAAAATTGAAACTTCGGGGCATTAAGAAAAAAAAATCGCAGCCCTTTGATTTTCACAGGGATTTTCCGGGATTTTTGTTACTAGTGTATATAAGGTACTATAATTTTATGAGTATATCACACAATGACAATGTAGCCAATGAACGGTTTAATGTTATTTTTCTTTTTCATTTCTAAGTTATGTTTAAATCTGGCGCCAACATATTCTTTGTCGCGATATTCAATAAAAATAACTTTATGTTTAGTTGAACTTGGGATCAACTTCGTAATTACTGAAAAGATTTTTAGTTTTACAAGATATCCAAAATACAGACGGAATCATAGGCGTCGCGTTGTACTCGGTAAACTGTCCCCACGCTTACATGGAACGTGGTTCACATTTCTACAGCGTTGACACGACGCTTCTAAATATATCACTTATGGCTTCCTTCGATCGTTTATTGCTTCAACGGACGGTTTGTTTTTATGTGTGCTGTGAATATTATGAGGTGCTTTAAAAATTTCGCAGTTCAATTTGAGGTCATGCTAATATTCCATCCATCCATTACAGATTATAAATTCTACTGTTGAACATAGGCCTCCCTCAAAGAGTTATATTTGCCATTAGTGTTGCCCAAATGCAAGAACAAGACGAGACTTAGCAAGTCTTGGTCTTGGTCTTGCGCCAATACACCTGGTCTTGGTCTTGGTCTTGGTATTGCGCTCCCAGTCTTGGTCTTGGTCTTGGTCTTGCAGCAAGAGTCTCGCAATGACCTATTAGCCTATTACTATTTATTAAACTACTTTAGATCTTAGAACAACTTAACAGAGTAGGTACATATTGAGCTTGAATTAACATAGCCATAGTAAAGACCAACCATATTAATAAATGTCTAAGCATATAATGAGAAATTCGAAAAATCAACTGACACCGGGTGGGGTTTGAACCCACGACCTAAGCGATCCGTGCCGATGCTCTAACCAACTGAGCTATCTACCGTGTCCCACGGCCACGGGCGTCAGTTTCTTAATAAACGTTTACATTTAATAAGCTTACATGTGCTAAAACATGGTTAAACATACATATAAAAACAAATTAATGGCAATCAATAACTACACTGTATTTTAAATAACATTATCTCTCTAGAAAGAGATTGATGGACCCTCACCATATATGAAATGGAATAAAAGAGTTATACAATATACAATTTATTTAAATAAAAAATAAAATACGATGCAAATTAAATTACTTCACAGTATGTACACAACAGCTTTGACATTACTGTTACTTTATATTTATTCTTTTGACAAAGCATTAATACAAAGTAACCATCTGGCTGACTCATCACTTAACCTACATTAACCTATTTCTATGTTTTCTAATTACTAATGATGCTTTAGAAAATAATCTCTCAGCAGGTACTGAAGTTAGGTATTAAAAGAAAATCACGGGCCATCTTCGATAAAATCGGATATTTTGTCTCATGCGTCCTCCAACAGTCTAAAATGTCTTCCGAGATGACGGCTCTGGGTTTACCTAGGTACCTCTCCAACTCCTTAATAACTAAGCCTTGAAGACAAGATCCAGTTTATACACATTTCAAGTGTTTTAAAAGTGCTATGGTGTCAACCATATTTATCAAATGTGTGACGACATATTCGAGCACTTTGTGTTTTAAAAACACACACTTGCAAAAGTCGAGATTTGCAGTGAACTTACTGAACATGTTTACAATAATAGTAAGTAATTATTATAAATCCATATAGTTAATTTTATAATAATTACTTACTGGAATAAATTATTATGATACCTACCTATTATCTAATTACAATATTTCTTGCGAGATCAGGATAATGTATTCGTGTCCTTTCTGAGCACCCGGAAACTTATTTTATTCTTTTAAACATGTACTCTGTGGCGGCAATCAAACAGTGTTAAATGTAGTGCGTGTGGCGCGGCGGCGACGATTCTATGCGATATCAATAGTAGCCGCCGGCACGTGTATCTTGACCTTGTACTTTCGAATAGCTGCACAATTTCTTTGACAGGTCAGTATCCGACCTTTGATGACGCCGACAACAAGACGCCGCGCACTATCAAAGTGCCGATGGTCAAAACTAGGGATGCACTCTTTTTTCTTTTAATGGATATTTTCATTCGCTATGTATGTTTATGGTATTGTTCGTAATGCGCATAAGTCCAATTTTCCAATTTTTTTTAATTATATTTTTTTGCGTCTCATAGAGTCCCTAAGCGTATACCCGAACTCCTATACTCCCTGAAACGACACTTATTCCTAACTGCAAGACGCAAGAGTCTCGCAAGCTTAGTCTTGTTCTTGCGCAAATCTTGCACGGTCAGTCTTGGTCTTGGTCTTGCTAAAAAGAGGCGGTCTTGTTCTTGGTCTTGGTCTTGCAAAAATTCAAGAACAAGACCAAGACTGCAAGACCAAGACCGATTTTGGGCAACACTATTTGCCATATCGGTCACGTTTGGCAACCGCTGTTTGTTATTTTATTCGGCTGTTATCAGCAAGATGCTGCTGTCCATCTCCTGGTTCAGTTTACCTCTGTCGCCTCTTACGACACCCACGGAATGATATGGGCAGTGTAGATTCTCACACCGCCACTACGTGGTTACGTGATAATATTGTGAGTGTTAAATTCAATTTGCTTTCGGTGCCTTCTTAAAGTTTGAACTTACATGAACACTACTTACTACCAGGTGGGATTGTGATCAAGCATAAGTAAAAAAAAAATAGGATAACCATTAATTATTCACTTGCTGTCCATTTTGACTGAAACTACTTGAAACTTATATTCTATTCTACTACCTAGTAAAGTGCTATTCTATTCCTATTATGTCCTATCTACTATCACCATATCCTCGTGTCTTCCTCTAAATTTATAGTGGTATCATCATCGTCATCGTTACAGCTCTTCACAAGTCCACTGCTGAACATGCACTGCTTTGAGATGTAAGGAGGAATGTTTGGTGCTGACCTGGTGCACGTAATTCGCCCTGACGATTAACGAACGAAACTCTGGCGACCGGCTGATGGTAGAAAATCTTTCCGAGAACGCCGAGTATTGATTTCATAGACTGGTGACAGTAAGCGGTATTGTTAGTGCAAGGCGTTCTTTGCGTATCACTCCACCTTTCTACTGTTGTAAGCATATTTTACGCATTTTTGAAAATCTCGTGTCAATGTTCTTCTCAGTGGACTTAAAAAGGTTGTTAATATGAGCGCGATTGCCATTTTAGGTTTTAAAGTCTACATTTTATATTGGGTCAGTTAAATATTTAATTATTAATTAATATCGACTGACTATCAAAACAGTACTGTGGTTCAAGTTTGTGTCGCGGTCGCACTCTGAGCAGAGCTTGGACAATAATGATGTGAGATAAACAAGTGTTAATATTTTAGTAACATAATACACACAGTCTAGTCTAGTCACAGATTTACTACAACATATTCGACGACGAAAGAAAATGTTCGAGGACATGTGAATTCCGCCCACACGTACCTCTTTTTGCACATGGGGAAACGCCTACGCATACCCGCCTTGCGGGACGGAACGAGAACGGGTGATGTCGGACTCGCACCGACTAAAACCCCATGGTGTTCCACCTTCGCCGCATATTGGTAGGGCCACTGGAACGCTTTCGCATACATCCGCGACCTCACCAGCGCCGACTGCCCCATGGCAGCCTCACCTCGGGGGAGTACCTCCTCCCCATTCTCCTCCTGAGGCAAGGCGGAACCCACCAGGAACACAAGGCGAGTGGCGCATCGCCATACCAACACTTCTCTTCCTCCGAGACTCCTCCGAGGAGGAGACGACTCCAAGCTCGTGGGCTCGCCAAGCCTACTTGGAGTGGCCACCTCGGGTCGGCCCTACATCACGGGTCAGCGAAGGGGTTCCTCTTTGTTCATCGCGGCCCCCCGCCACAACAAGGCGGGAACCCGTTCGGGAGGCCCCACACGTACCTACTGGAGCATCACGGAGGATTAATTGCTCTCAAAAACTCAAGGCGACCAGTTTGTGCTCAGCAGTTAAATTAATTTACGCTGAGAGTTCATTTTTAGGGTTCCGTACCTCAAAAGGAAAAAACGGAACTCTTATAGGATCATGATTTCTTATATTTACGCGAACACTACACATTGAATAAGACTATTTTTACGGATTTTATCGCGTTTAATTAACTTATTTTATATTCCCGACTTTTCGGTTGCTTTCCAGCAACCGTGGTCAACAGTCCCCCGTGACCACGGTTGCTGGAAAGCAACCGAAACGTCGGGAATATAAGTTAATTAAGCGCGATAAAATCCGTAAAAATAGTTTTATTCAATCTTATAGGATCTCTTTGTTGTCCGTCTGTCTGTCTCTCAAGACCGTTTTTCTCAGGAACGCGTCGAGGTATCAAGCTGAAATTCATGTCAAATACTCAAGACTACTGTCCCTTGGAGCTGTGAAAAAATCAAACCTTTAAGCCAACGCAATCAAAAGATACAGCCGTTTATGCCGCAAATTCTCGACATTCGCAAGGGAATCAAAACCTACAGGGTACTCCCGTGAACTCAGAATCTTGAAATTTGGTACGAAGCAACGTTTTATAGCAGAGATAAAGGAAAAATTGCGAAAAGCATAAATTTTTAGTTACATCATATAATAAAAATATTTTTAATAATTTTAAACTTATATACCTACAGATTTGTACGGAACCCTCTGTGCGCGAGTCCGACGCGCACTTGGCCGGTTTTTTTTCTATTAGTTGAGTAGGTTTTCTTCTAAACACGCTAGAACTTTCATTAAAAACTTACCACGTATTTTATATTGAAATGTTGGTCAACGGCCGGTCTATTCCCTATAAATAATTTAATGTCTTTGGGGCCAAAGTTTTAGAACGAGGCCACCGTTAAAACGATCGCCAGTCCGCATGCCAATTGCATACGTAAATAATACATCAAATCCTTCCAAGATAAGTCCAGCCGTGGACTCTTGTTGCTACACGATAGATGCTATTTGTGAATTTAACAAACTTTCAATAAACTTTTGAGTATTAAGGAAATATAAAAATATTTGTTTTTTAATGTTTCCTGATTTTTTTGTAGCATAAGAGTTACAAACGAGCAAACAGTCCACAATAAAGAATACTCAATCCTCGATAAAGAATCAAAATGCAGGTGCGTTGTCACCCCTGAGGACTAAGATGGAATGCCTCGTTTCCAGTAAAAAGGGCCTACGGTTCTCTACATTGGCCATATGAAACACAGCAGCATTATGCTGCTATTTTACGCTGGTAGTCTGTGAGAGTGTTGTTTTGTGATGTACTCCTACTACAGGCCATCATAAGTCCACTGCTACACATAGGTCTCTCCTATAGATTGCCGCCAAGGACGGTCCTGAGCCACCAGCATACATCGACTGTTTGCGTATTTTATCATGTCGCCACTGCATCCAGTCGGGACCCGCCCAACCTTACACTTGCCAGTACGAAGTTGAAACTCGAGAACTTTTCTTTCTATCGGTTGTCGGTTCTTTGAGCTATATGGCCGGCCCATTGCCACTTCAGCTTACTGATCCGCTGAGCTATATCAGGTACCCTTCTACTTCTGAAGATATCCTCGTTACAGACTTTATCCCGCAGAAACTTTGTTCCTGACTTTCTCCCTCGTGGTGGTGTACATAAAAGTATTTTCATTATATATATACTAGCTGTTCCCCGCGACTTCGCCCGCTTGTAATTTAGGGTTTTCATTATTTTGCGCAGAACCCTCATTATTTTTCTAGAATAAAAGTAGCCTAAGTTACTCCTTATAATATCAGGTATCTGTCGGTTAAAGTTCCGTCAAAATCGGCCCAGCCATTTCGGAGATTAGCCGGAACAAACAGACAGACAGACAAAAATTTTAAGTTTTTGTTTGTTATAAGTATCGTGTATACTTTCATTTGCATTTAGTAAAAAACTGTTATTTTGACATTACAAACAGACACTTGAATTTTATTTATTTGTATGTGTATATATATATATTTGATATTTTTACATATTATATATATCTATCTCATATAAATATTTTGGGCTTTAAGTGATCATTCATTCTTTGTTGAAATCGTTATACGCTCTGTTTCCTGTGCTTGCGTCACGTTGTTCCATTTTCCTCTCGATTAAGCTTGCTCGTTGATAATTATGAAAATTAAACGGATTATCGCCATATTTTAAACGACTATAGTATAATTATTAGAAAAGAGTGACAAAATGTTTTTTTTTATAGGATAAGGGTGACAAACGAGCACACAGTCCACCTGATGGTAAGTGGTTGCTGCGGCCCATAGGCATCTACATCTATTCTCTATTACAAATCAAAATGCAAATGCGTTGTCACCCGTGGAGGACTAAGATGGAATGCCTCATTTCCAGTAAAAAGGGTCTCCAGTTCTCTTCACTCACCATACGAAACACAGCATCGTTAAGCTGCTATTTTACGCTGGTATTCTGTGAGAGCGTGATCCTTCTTCGGTCGAGTCGACCCATTCGTGCTATAACTATACTACTAATATAGCTGCAGTATGGCTCTACCACGTAAAAAACAACTGTGCTTGCACAATGGAACAATGGTAATCAAAAAAAAATACGCTTCTGACATGAAATGCTTTTTTTAGCTTTTTGCTAGCTGACCAGGCAGACGTTGTTCTGTTCTTTCGGACGACCCTTCCTATGAAAAAAATCCTTAAATTCGCAATAAAAAATATTGAAGGTCACTTATCGGGATAAAAACTATCCTATCTGTCAAGTTGAACCAAACTGCACATAGTATGCAAAATTTCATTGAAATCAGTTCAGTAGTTTAGGAGTTCATCGCGGTTCATCGCGGATTCATCGCAATGTGAGTCTTAATTTTTATATATAAAGATATACATACATATTATGTTTGTAATTACTCCAAGATAATTATTTAAAAAGGAGAAGGAGACGTCCCCATACATTCTTGGGCTCAAGTGTTAACAAGATGAGAGTAGGACCATTTGAAAGCGTATATATAAACAATTCATAGCTGAAAATTTGGCAAGATTTGGCAATCTAGGAGCTCAGTTATTGTAGAATAAGTAAAAGTCTAATCTACACTGTAACAGGAGATTTTTCACTATTATTACACTGTAACAGGCTATTTTTCACTATAATTACTTAAAGATATAAAAGCAGGATTATTATAAAATCACCAAAAAAGCTGTGGTTAATACTGAAGCGAAATTGTGAAACTATTAACGAAAGTTACAACCACAACAACTAAGTGATGTGAATATTAAGGATATCGATCTGAGATCGATTACTTGAACTGTTACTTGTTGTAAATTTGATATTTTGTAGTTTTTATTATTATTTTGTCTTTATCTCCCTAGTTAACACAGAGAAATAATCAAAAATAGATATTAAAATGCTCAATTTAATCGAGAATCGATTATATAGCGCTCGTTTCAAATCGATTCGAAAATCTGTCTTTTTCTTTTAAGTAAATAGTTTGAAGTTTGAACTGTCAAGTCAAGTTTCAAAATGAGAAGTCCTCTATTGGAAGATAACGTTCAGAAACGAGAATTTCACTAGTGTATTCTTTATGGTAATCGATTTATTGCGATAAAGAATACACTGCAATCGAATTTCTAACTTATTTCTTATTTTATTGTTTTTTCGAAATCTAGATTGTAAAAAGAGCTACTTTTTTGTATTTCACTTAAGAAAAATATGGCCAATTTTTTAAAGTATAAACCAATTAGTTAACTTCAGGCCCAAAAATCCCATTCTCCTGTAAATCATAGTAAAATAATATTACTTACATACGTAATAATACGTAATATTTAAATAGATATACATGTATGTAAATATATTCTATTACCGGCAATATATTAAGGAAAAGTGTATTACGTTAATAACCTTGGCCTTCACAGTCAAGGTTGATTATTTGTTGGATTTTTCTTTTCAATTTAACAAGTCCCAGTTTTTGTAATTACCCTATATACTTACCCAGACTTTCACAGGGAATCTTTAAATGTGCAACACAACTGATACTGAAATCGCCAATACGCCTGCCAAGTGTGGTGTTATTAGAGAATTCTTTCTATAATGAGAGAGTGTCATATTCAGTAGTGCATTATTACGGACTGGAAATAAGAAAAACAAAACACACTTGCTAGTTGTAAAAAAGGAAAACTAACTGCTCTTGTTCTAGGTGAGCGACGTTGGAGGCTGTGGGTACCATTTAGCAACGCTGCTGGGTCTCCTACCGGCGCAGGTTATTAACGTGTACCTGGGCTCCACGTTACGCTCGATACAAGACGTGCTGCACGAGTCCCACCTAACGGGTTATGTGGTGTTCGGCTTTCAGGTAATATTTTTTACTATCTGAAACTTATGTTGCCCTGGTACTTTAGAGAGCAATTAGTCCATGTTGCATTTTGATACTTATTTGAAGGTAGATGTAGATGTCTATGGGCCACAGGATCTACTTACCATCTAGTGGATCGTGTGCTCCTTTGTCACCCATATTCTTTATAAAAATGTATTATAGAAATTAATAGAATATATTAGGAATAGAATAGAACTTTACTATGTGGTTGTTCTCCTATTCTAATTAGAAGTCAAAAGATTCAAAGATTCAAAACTTTTATTTGTATAAAACATGGTAAATACAGGTGTTGATAACATAGTTACATACATATTAGGCCGAACATGTTTCACTGCTTAAATAGATGCATACAAATATCAAATTTAATTCAATGGCTAATTCAGTTGCGTACATTGAGTTATATGTACTACGTACTAGAGAAGCCATTCCGAACAAAAATTGTATCCTATTCTATGTCTTCGCGCATGCGCGGGAGTAGTAGTCGCGTATGCGCGAAGACTTTAATTTGATATAAAATAAGATATTAATATAAAATAAATATAAGAATTTAATATAAAATATCTTAATCTAAACAAACATATTTCTAAATAAAATGTAATAATAATTATTTTATGGAATTCACATATCTTAAATTTTCGCAATATTTAGTTTGTATGGATTGCACTACAGTTCAGTTGAACATAGTCAATGTTCGGAATGGCTTCTCTAGTACGTAGTACATATAACTCACTGTTAAGCTACTATTTTACTTGTCACTTTAAATTTAAAAAAAAAAACCATGTAATATAACCTCAAATTTGCGGTTAACCCAAGTGTCTGTACGTTATGAGGTTACTTAATCCATGTTTGTTTCTGGTTTATAGTGGTCTGGTTTGAGTCATACATCATAATTTAATTAGATTCATATTACCTACGTATAATTGAATTATAACAGAGTAAATTAAATGACGCGGTTGACACAGATGAGCTCGCCCTAAATGTAATAGTATTAGTTTTACCCACTTATTTTACCATTACAGCCTATTAAATGCCACTGCTGAACATAGGCCTACCCCATAGATTGCCTCATAGTGATATTTGCCACAGTTGCCACGCTTAGCTAGAGGGTTGGCAACCGTAGTTTATTCTTAGTTGTTATTAGAAAGACGCTGCTGCCCATCTCCTGATTTGTTTCCCTCTGTCGCCTCTTATGACACCCACGGAATGATATGGGGTAGTGGATATTTTTTTATAGGATAGGGTGACAAACGAGCGCACAGTCCACCTGAAGGTAAGTGGTTGCTATGGCCCATAGACATCTACATCTATCCTCAATAAAGACTCAAAATTCAGATGGGTTGTCACCCGTGAGGACTAAGATGGAATGCCTCTTTTTCCAGTAAAAAGGGTCTCCGGTTCTCTACACTCACCATACGAAATACAGCAGTGTTAAGCTGCTATTTTACGCTGGTATTCTGTGAGAGCGTGGTCCTTCCCCGGTCGAGCCGACCCATTCGTGCTACAACTATACTATACCACGTGCAAAATATTCTTACATCGCCACTACAGACACTTTTTTTGAGAATGAAAGCAGTTAACACTAATATTATGTGAAAGTTTGTGAAGATGTTTGTTATAAGGGAACCGCTTCAAGGGTAATCTTTTAATTAAGTGGAGATTAACAGGAAAGTTAATAAGCACATTGAAAATGGAAAGCACTTTTCGTTATTTAAATAAATTATCTTTTTTTGTACTTTGCTACCAATTGGGCGCTTAGTTGGCAAAGTGGAAGTTTAAAAACTCTTCTTCATCGACAGAAAATAATAAGTGTTTTACTAGAAAACATTTTTATTTAGCACGCTTAAAACACAATAGGAACGCTTAAAAGCGTTGTCACTTTAAAGCAGTTATTGTGACAAACGGGCACACATCCCTCGAGATAATAAACCTAGCAAGCTAACAGCATAGCAAAGTGGCGAAGCAATCAGCTTTGTAGCGGTTTCTAACGGTTGTCGTTGAGCAATCAGTTTCAAAATAGGAGGTTCAGATGCCTGGGTGATCAGTAATCGATTGCTGAAAACAGAATTTGAAAATTCGAAACCGTTCTCGAGATAATCGTGGGAAAGGCGTACAGACGCACAGACATCGTGAAATCAATAAGTGACTTCGCAAGCTTCGCCACTTAATAAGTGGATGCTGTGGCTCATAGACAACTATTCTCGATTAAGAATCAAAATGCCGATGCGTTGATACCTCTTAGGACTGAAATGGAATATCTCGTAACCAATATGAAACACACTGTTTTACGCTGGTAGTCTGTGAGAAATATACTGCGGGCAAAGCATAGTTGCAGCGTGGCTTTACCACATAAAAACTCCCACTTTTTGTAACGCAATCACGCATTTGGACGGAATTTGTCTCACAGTTCATGTCCTAGATGCGTGGCTTTCTACCACAAGAGAATAAAAGTTATGTCCATGAAAGCGTTACTGTTTTAATACGAACAGAGTCGCAACCAGAATTTAAGTAATAAATATATAAAAAAATAAAAGGGCTGCTGAATCCAAAAGATCTAAAAATAGTAACAATGTATGTTGTATCGAATTATTATACTGGATATCTCATCTTTTATAAACAGTGTTGCGGGGCCTACGAGTATTGTTCATTGGCTAAATTGAATTAGAACCCGTTTCGACCGCTTTAACTAGATTAACCTTCTCTTAGTATCAGTGTTGTTTCGAAAATTTCAGTCGTATTTTTGAAGTAATTGTATACATTTCAATCATTTCGAAGTAAAAATTATTTAGGCGCGACTTGAGGGTATAATATTTTTTTCGGAGTGAAGTAACGTTTAGTAAAAACATTGGCCTCGTTCATAGATAGCTTCAGATGGAAGGATATTTGCCGAGTTGCTTCGCGTAGCAGTAAGATTGGCAACCGTTTTTTTTTTTAATTAGTTGTTCAGTTGTTATCTAGAAAATGTTGGTGCCTTATCTTCTATTTCAGGTTCCCTCTGCCACGTCTTACGATACCAAGGCAATAATTGTATAAGGCAGTTGATTGTCTTACGCCGCTACTTTGATTGTTATGGACTGTTATTATCACTTTATTTTTTATTAATATGTGTACGAATTAGGCATAACAAAAAAAAACGAATAGTACACAATATCATTATGACGCAATTTTCGTAAATCGTAAATGCGACATGTCCGGAACTTTATAGATTTGAAATGTGGCACACATTTGGCATCATCATCAACTATCATTAACTTTCAATAAGTATTTTACTCTGTTGAGTTCTATAAGGTTAAGGCAGTGAATAATCAATACGGTGAAGTAAGGTTTCTTTTTTGTGAAATCGATAAACTGACTATATAAATGGTTTTGTTGATTATCTTAGCTATTTTAAGAAAAGGTTCGAGGAAAACTATTTTCCAATTTTACACAAATAAAGTCTTTTTCTTTTACATTTTACAACAAAACTATGATGGTTAAAAGATAAAGAGATTTGACCTTTTTACGTTAGTTAATAAATAGTCAAATTTTATTTTAACCATGTTCTCATATCGCTCATAGTTTTCGAGATAATATCTAAAGGCAGTTTATTATAAAGTAGTTTTTAGATAATGCAACTACCTGTCCAAAGACTTGCTTGTTTTTAATATTGTCTTAGAAAAACATACCACACTCACCAACAATTGAAATATAAAGCCGGCGCCAAATATAGCAACAACATTTGAACTGATTTGAACACTTATTTGAAGGACTTTGCACACTTGTGCACTGTCGACTTTGAACGCTTTGATCTGCGCTAAAAAAACCGCTATCGCTTGGCAAAGTGCATTTCATTGCGCACTTATTTGAACATTTATTCAAAGTCCCGTGCCACACATAGCTTCAAACAAGTGTTCAAATGTTTAAAGCTGTATCTGGCGCCGGCTTAAGAGCATGTTTGGCAACCCTAGATCTAATGGCCCATCATAAAACCACTTAGGATCAATTGCATAACACACCTGTCCGAGTGTGACAAGCGACGCTATCAAAAAGCACTTCCGGTAAGGCGCCTTGTTTCGAGAGGGACTTACTTATCAGGATTATATTTCGAGTATTAAATATATGTAGAATTATATTTGCTGCTATCTTTTTTTATTTCTTGTTGTGGATATTTTATTTTCTGCCTACTTCCAAAAAGGAGACGGTACTCAATTCAAGTGTATGTTTTTTTTTTATGTCTGTTACCTCATAACTTTGTACTGGGGGAACCGATTTCGATGATTCTTTTTTTATATGAAAGCTGATAGTTCTCGTGTGGTCTCATATGAATGAGGTCTCATTTGACATTTTTTCTCATTGATTAAGGTCAGACCAATGGTTATTGAGTTATTCTTAAATAACTTATATTGAAGTCGCTTATATTGAAGTCGGCTGTACAAAATTTTTAATTTTAAATTATAAACTATGTAGTGATGATGTAAGAATATCCACCACCCCATATCGTGCCGTGCGTGTCGTAAAAGACGGGAAGTTTCTGTTTCAGAGGGAAACTGAAACAGAAGATGGGCAGCAGCATTTTCCTGATTACAATACAAAATAATTAAAAACTGCGGTTGCCAACCCGTCTGCCAAGCTTGGCAAAATCCTCTCTATGAGGCAATCTATGGGTGTAATCTATATTCAGCTGTGGACTTGTTGACTTGGACGTTGTAATGCAAAATTTAATGACAATAATTTAATAAAAAGTTTTATTGTCATCATCAAAACTACTTTAATATTAAAATACGAAGAAACTTTTTCCCCGACCTATATAACTGCAGCGTAGAGTCACGCTGTAGTCACCACAATTGTTAGATGTAACTGTGAGATTCGCCTTAGGTCGATATAACTTGTTAGCGATAATAGACGGAGAAGCATTAAAGAGGCGTAGCGTGGGTTGCTGCTGTCTGAAGCCTCTAGACTCTAGAGTCTAGAGGCGAAAATGCTGCCCCTTACACCTCAAACCTCAACAAAAAACAGTATTTGTAACGTCGTGTAATGGCGGCGTAAGAAAATGCACTACCCCATCCTTCCGTGGTTGTCCTAAAAAGCAAACTGAACTGAAAAAGGAGACGGGCGGCAGCATATCCCTAATAACAGCTGAATGAAAATAAAAACCTGCAGGTGCCAACTCTCCTGCCATCAATGGCATTTATACCTGATCTACTGGGGACTCCTGTGATTTGTGATTGACGGATCACAATACAGACTCACTATCATCCGATAGTGATAGTCTTTGTATATTTATAACTAGCCGTACCACGCGACTTCGCCCGCGTGGATTTGTTACGATTGGATGTCATGGGTTTTAAGTTTTCTTTTTTTTTTTGCGCGGAATCCTAATTCTTTAACTAAAACAAAATTAGCCTAAGTTACCCCTTATAACATCAGCTATCTGCCAGTGAAAGTCCCGTCAAAATCGGTCCAGCCGTTTCGGAGATTAGCCGGAAGAAACAGACAGACAAAAATTTTAGAAATTGTTTTTTTGTTATTAGTACCGTATATACTTTCATATGCATTTAGTAAAAAGTATTTATTTGGATAAGACAAACAGACACTTCAATCGTATTTATTTGTATAGATATAGGTGTATAGATTAGCGACCCGCCCCGGCTCCACCTAAGCCATTATTGTGGCGTTATTAAGATTTAAGATAATTATAAGCAATTTATTTTATTAATTATTCGTTTTGTTTTAAATAACCAATATTTTGGGATTAAATTATAGCCTAGATCCCACCTGGCAGTGCTCTCTATGTATTCGTTAAATTTCACCACAATCGATTCAGCCATTCCGAAGATTAGCCCGGGCAGACAAACAGACAGACAGACACACTGACAATAGTGTCCCCCCCCCCCCCCCTATTTTCAGAACTTACAATGCTACTTTTTTGTTCACTCAAAATATTCAGAAATACCGTATTTTCAGACTTTTTAGATTGTTACTGGCATCGTATTTTAAAAAGTTAAGACCGAGAACCGAATTTGGTTTCTAAAATACCGATCAGGTGAACAAATATTAACAATTCAGTAGAGTTCGTAACACGTCCTTGGATTGTTTTAAAAAAATATCATCATCTTCATCATCATTACAGCCCTTCAGAAGTCCACTGCTGAACATAGGCCTTTCCCAAGGAATACCACAAAGCACGGTCCCGAGCCACCTGCATCCATTGACTTCCTGCATGTCTTACCAGGTCTGCCACTCAAGAACCTTTCTTCGCCATCGGTTGTCGACTCTTCGAGCTATATGGCCGGCCCATTGCCACTTCAGCATACTAATTAAAACATAGCTACTAATAATTTGATATTACCTGTTACGTTTGCAATAAAATATTTATTTCCATGCACCTTTGTCCTTTATTTATTGATTTATTCTATGAGTGGCCTTTAAAGGTCAGTAATATACAATTGTTAAATATCACAAGGTCAGTCTGCTCTACGAATTCATAAAGTAAAAGTTAATTTCTGAGAGATTCAGGGTAACCAAATGTCAACCGCGCAGCCCCAATGTGTTTTGGCTTTATTTAATTTCTTTTTTAATTTCACAGACATACAGGTTTCCTCACGATGTTTTTCTTCACCGGCCGAACACTTGGTAAATCAGCACATAAAATTGTAATAAACAAATTAAAGGAGGGTTGTGTTTTCATATATATATATATATATATATATATATATATATATATATATATATATATATATATATATAAATAATTCTTATCTACCACTATTTTCAATAACACCTTCTAAGTAGAGTACTTAAGGCCTTAACAGTGGTTGAAATGCCTAAATCTAGGATATTTAAGTAAAAAAATCTCAATAACTGTTCATTTAATCCACAAAGAAAAAATACAGGGTAACAGAAGAAGATTTGGTTAATGTTTTTAATTTAACAAAATTGTATTTTTGTCAACCCCTTATTAGAAAAAAAATCCCCAAAGAGTACCTATCTTTGTCATATTTTGCAAAATTTCTCCAAAACGGCACAAGCTTTTTAAATAGTTCTTACACTAAAAAAAAGGTCTTAAAAATATTAATATTTTTAATTGAGAGTTTTATTTTTATTACCCGTTTTATAAGAGAATATATCATTTTTCCCTGAAATTGAATATATTTACGCGAGCGCGCATGCTCCGTCGCCATGTAAGCTCTGTCACAGTCCGTTTTCGGACATCGTCGAGGGTGGACCGCACGTCGGTGTTGGAGCGACTTCGTTCAAATATATATTAGTTTTTTAAAAGTTTATACTCAATTATAAATATTTTTATGACTAGAAATACTTAATTTAGTTAATATCTGTACACTGGTAACTGTAAATATTATTTTCTAAATAAATGAATTTTTAAAGTGCCCAAAGAAGAAGAAATTTTTGCGGCGACGTTGATTAGTGAAATTGAAAAATGCATTTTTATATAATTTAGATGTGGAACGACGAACATGCTCTCGTTACTTAGATTGCGATAGTTTTTAATACCATGTAATTTTATTGTTGCATATTTTTATTAAGGCTTTAACTAGCCTGAATGACCTTGACGAAACGGCGATCGCAGAGATTTTATCCGATGTCAACACCGTCTAGCAACTACGTTCTGTATTACTTATAAAAGTGCAAAGATTAATAGACTGCAGAGATGACAATTATATAAGTGACATACTGCCTGTTATGCTTGCGCATCACTGAGAATTATGTCGTGGTTACGCATCTTCAATTACATTGCACGGTATGGTGCTGTAGCTTTGTCCGGTAGGCATCACGAGCTATCAAGTGTTCAAGTTTCCAGTACGTAAGAATTTTTATTATATATATTAAATCGTATTTATTTGTGTCGTATTAAAAATATGTCGTCAAAGCGTTCGCTGTAAATTTTCCCGGGTTTGATCCCCGACAGCACGAATGAAATTTAAAATTGCAATTTTCGTCAACACGCATTGGGGAAACACGGCGGGCATTTCCTTGCCCTAAAACCCTCTCAGAAATAAAAAAAGAGTCCTGTGCCCAGTAGAGGGATTTGTATAGCCTATTACTTTACTTTGTAGCAATATTTATATTCGTTTCAGATATAGAAGGGTACCTTATGCTGACAAAAATATCATGTGGAGGCGACGAAAACGTAAAACATCTTTGTACCTAGATAAAACGTTCGAGAGATTGTCAGTCATGTCATACGCCACATTTTCTATAGAGCGTAGAACATTGCAGATAGGGCAAAATAAAAAATAATCCAATATATTATGGGAACTATTTATTAATAATATATACATTTATAGGTATTTATAATAAAAATAATGAACAAGCTGCAAGGTTCAACTAATAATGTTTTTTGTAAACACAATCGTAAAATTCCTGTTTTAATTTTTACCAATGGTTAATTGATGAAACGTAGTCAAGATCACTTCATATAAAATATATTTAATTAAAATTGACACGTGACCTATTTGGCCTTCTACTTACAACTCGGCGGAAATTTGAAAAGAAGATTTTGTCTTTTCACACAAGTATTGTTTACAACTGGCGTGGTTTCGAAAAGCGTGATTAAGTGTCAGCGGTATATAATCAATTAAATACTGAACTTTATTGAAATTTATTTCTTTTATTTATTTTTGTTGTATCTTCTTAAAAACTGACGCCATCTCACTATTTTATTATTTGTTTTTTTTTGTACGCATAAGGATAAATTAGACTAAGTTAGATTAACTTGGATAAGTTTATATTTTTTTTAATTTTATCACAAAATTTCCGCAATAAATTATTACCTTTCTACAGTGATTCTCTCCACTTAGTTTCGGCGTGACTGTAGGATGTTATAGTAAGGCACCGTCAGTTACATATAGACATACATATATACATTTTTTGATTTTAATATTTATGTTTTTTGAATTTTTATTGATATTTTGAAACCTGGTAAAATTACTTTTTTCCATACCAATTGATGGGCCTGAGTATAATGCCAGTTATGCTCTTTGGCTGAAGTTATTTTTTATTTTATGCTCACTTGCAGACAAAACAATATTGATAGCGCATTTCTAAAACAAAATTTTACCTCTTCTCCTTCTAATAATAGCTCCTGCACCTAACACGGCGGAATAGTTATTATTATCTATAAGACCATTTGGGAAAACAGTTTTTGTTAACAGTTATGAGTGTAACATTTTATCAGCTGCTTTGTTTATAGTGCCTTGAGCAACACTTTGCCGGTTTCTGTACAGAAAATGATGCTGGCTTTGCAAATACGGATGGCCGCTACCATTGAATATAATTCCCGCTATGTTACACTTATTTACATAGAAACTTTAATTATCATTTGCATAAAATTCTAAATAGCACTTTTTACACAAGAAAGTAAACTTTTAGATCAGTCCATTTTGTTTTTCACTAATTAAGTAAAAAGTAAAACAAACCAATAGGGCCGGGAATTAAAATTTCTTGCAACTTTTTATAGAAAAGCTTGACCTTATCATAATATAAAAGTCAATCATTTCGCCATGTGATAAAACTTTTAAGCGTGCCAGTCAAACATTAATGATGATATTCGGGTCATTATACTGGAAATAGTCTTTTAAATATTTTGTAGTACAATTGATAATCTTCAGTATGACCGTGTATATGACTTTTATAAGTCTATGTTATTTTTGATGAAAATGATTATTGCAGATAAAATCCCTTTCACATTTATTTTAGTCTCGAATTAAATTAATCAAAATGAAAATAATAACATTGGCTTTTTATAACTGATCTTTAAATGTAAAACACTGACTTGAAGTTATATAATTATTGGCATTTTTTTAATTCATTGAACTTTTTTAAGATTTTGTTAAAACTCTACTGGCAAAAAAACAAATATATATATATAGTTCTTGATGAAAATAATGTATGCGCGTTACATCGCAACCCATCAAGAATTTCTAATGTAATTCTTGGTATAAAGCTAAGACGTGATAATAACTGTAAACAATAGAATAACAAAATAATGAAAACATTTACATTTACATACAAAACATTTACAAAAATACTTGCTTTATAACCTTATAAATATTATTTGAGCGTAATAAAATAAAACAAGGTAGTCTTGGGCATGAAAGTAAAAATAAATATTTTCGATTATTTTTGCAATATCTAACAGCCGGATCAGCGGGCGATTCTGATCCATCTAAAGATGCTAAATTACAGCAAGCACTGTCAAATTCAATAGGAGTGACATAAAAACGGTTCTTGATATAGAAAGGTAAATAAATTATTTAACCTATAAAGTAAAATCACTTTATTACAAATCAAAATAGCCCAATAGCTTTATTAACATGAGACATAATTGTACGAGTGCTTACAATACTTAACATTATTTTACTGAAATCTCAGAGTTTTTTTTTTAAATAGAATAAGGGTGACGAACGAGCACACAGTCCACCTGATGGTAAGTGGTTGCTACGGCCCATACACATCTACATCTATCCTCGATTACGTATCAAAATGTAGATGCGTTGTCACCCGTGAGGACTAAGATATAATGCCTCGCTTCCAGTAAAAAGTCCTCCGGTTCTCTACACTCACCATACGAAACACAGCAGGGTTAAACTGCTATTTTACATGTTATTCCGTGAGAGCGTGGCCCTTCCCCGGTCGAGCCGACCCATTCGTGCTACAACTATACCTAATAAATATAGCTGTAGCATGGCTCTACCACGTAAAAAAAAATTGACGTTGAAAATTTATGTATTTTTAGAAGCAACTTTGCAATTATTTTCTATTGAGTTAATTTTTGTGGAATCGTGTTTAGCAAACTGCCACCTGAAATACGTACAATTTTTTTTCGATAATGACGTGAAATTACAAAACCATCCCCATGCATTTCAATGTGGCTCTATTCAGCCTCTTAATATGAACATACCTCGGATTTCAGAGATAATGGAAGATATAATATTATATTATTACTGTTCCGTGTGAGGCAACCTTTATACTTATATACATATTCTCATCATATTTTTATGATTGGTTAGAAAAATTATATCTAAATGCAAACTTTCACAGGGTTAATTTTTTTTTACTATTTTTACCCAGCAAGTAGTAAAGCAACTACAATCCCATCGGTAAGTGGTTATGTAGTCTAAGATGGTGAATTACACTGACTTAACAAAAACCTATTCACTCTTGCCTAATAGTACTAGGTAAGTATTATTTGCGACCTATTTGTGTGTGTGTGTGTGTGTGTGTGTGCGTGTGTGTGTGTGTGTGTGTATGTGTGAAGAAAAGCGTATGAGAATACGTGAAGAGGAATAAAGGTTGAGTACTAATTCGCTTACCTGTACGAGGTTGCCACTCGAGGACCTTTCTTCCTATTTTTTATATGTTTTCCAAGTTATATAGCTAGCCCATTGCCATTTCACTGTAATATTCCGTTGAGCTATGTCAGTTACTCTTGTTCTAATGCAAATTCGTTCATTTCTAACTTTATCACGTAGAGAAACCCCTCTCCAATTTAAAATTTTTGCATTTTTTAGATGATAGTTTGTCTAACAAAAAAAAACCATAAACCCAAGAATGTCTTTATATAGTTATTTATACTTAGGTAAGCACCATTATTTTATTTATTTAAATTGTTTGATTTAATTTGATAACAGTGTACCTAAATATTTTATGAAGTCATACTTATAAAAACAGCGTTTTATTGTAATACATAATTATAAAATTCATTATCAACTAATTAATAAAAATATGCAACAATAAAATTACATAGGTATTAAAAACTATCGCAATCTAAGTAACGAGAGCATGTTCGTCGTTCCACATCTAAATTATATAAAAATGCATTTTTCAATTTCACTAATCAACGTCGCCGCAAAAATTTCTTCTTCTTTGGGCACTTTAAAAATTCATTTATTTAGAAAATAATATTAATAGTTACCAGTGTACAGATATTAACTAAATTAAGTATTTCTAGTCATAAAAATATTTATAATTGAGTATAAACTTTTAAAAAACTAATATATATTTGAACGAAGTCGCTCCAACACAAGTGCGGTCCAACCTCGACGATGTCCGAAAACGGACTGTGACAGAGCTTACATGGCGACGGAGCATGCGCGCTCGCGTAAATATATTCAATTTCAGGGAAAAATGATATATTCTCTTATAAAACGGGTAATAAAAATAAAACTCTCAATTAAAAATATTAATATTTTTAAGACCTTTTTTTTAGTGTAAGAACTATTTAAAAAGCTTGTGCCGTTTTGGAGAAATTTTGCAAAATATGACAAAGATAGGTACTCTTTGGGGATTTTTTTTCTAATAAGGGGTTGACAAAAATACAATTTTGTTAAATTAAAAACATTTACCAAATCTACTTCTGTTACCCTGTATTTTTTCTTTGTGGATTAAATGAACAGTTATTGAGATTTTTTTACTTAAATATCCTAGATTTAGGCATTTCAACCACTGTTAAGGCCTTAATTAGTTAATGAAGTATTACAATAAAACGCTGTTTTTATAAGTATGATTTTATAAAATATTATTGGGGAGAGAAATAAAGATACAGATAATTACATTTAGGTACACTGTTATCAAATTAAATCAAACAATTTAAATAAATAAAAGAATGGTGTTTACCTAAGTATAAATAACTATATAAAGACATTCTTGGGTTTATGGTTTTTTTTTTGTTAGACAAACTATCATCTAAAAAATGTAAAAATTTTAAATTGGAGAGGGGATTCTCTACGTGATAAAGCTAGAAATGAAGGTATTTGCATTAGAACCAGAGTAATTGACATGGCTCAACGGAATATTACAGTGAAATGGCAATGGGCTAGCTATATAACTTGGAAAACATATAAAAAATAGGAAGAAAGGTCCTCAAGTGGCAACCTCGTACAGGTAAGCGAATTAGTACTCAACCTTTATTCCTATGCACGTATTCTCATACGCTTTTCGACACACACACACACACACACACACACACACACACACACACACACACACACACACACACACACACACACACACACACACACACACACACACACACACACACACACACACACACACACACACACACACACACACACACACACACACACACACACACACACACACACACACACACACACACACACACACACACACACACACACACACACACACACACACACACACACACACACACACACACACACACACACACACACACACACACACACACACACACACACACACACACACACACACACACACACACACACACACACACACACACACACACACACACACACACACACACACACACACACACACACACACACCCACACACACACACACACACACACACACACACACACACACACACACACACACACACACACACACACACACACACACACACACACACACACACACACACACACACACACACACACACACACACACACACACACACACACACACACACACACACACACACACACACACACACACACACACACACACACACACACACACACACACACACACACACACACACACACACACACACACACACACACACACACACACACACACACACACACACACACACACACACACACACACACACACACACACACACACACACACACACACACACACACACACACACACACACACACACACACACACACACACACACACACACACACACACACACACACACACACACACACACACACACACACACACACACACACACACACACACACAC
Organism: Parnassius mnemosyne; assembly: GCA_963668995.1. NCBI lineage: Eukaryota > Metazoa > Arthropoda > Insecta > Lepidoptera > Papilionidae > Parnassius > Parnassius mnemosyne. The sequence goes on along the minus strand of CAVLGL010000080.1, from coordinate 8,380,069 downwards.
ACACACACACACACACACACACACACACACACACACACACACACACACACACACACACACACACACACACACACACACACACACACACACACACACACACACACACACACACACACACACACACACACACACACACACACACACACACACACACACACACACACACACACACACACACACACACACACACACACACACACACACACACACACACACACACACACACACACACACACACACACACACACACACACACACACACACACACACACACACACACACACACACACACACACACACACACACACACACACACACACACACACACACACACACACACACACACACACACACACACACACACACACACACACACACACACACACACACACACACACACACACACACACACACACACACACACACACACACACACACACACACACACACACACACACACACACACACACACACACACACACACACACACACACACACACACACACACACACACACACACACACACACACACACACACACACACACACACACACACACACACACACACACACACACACACACACACACACACACACACACACACACACACACACACACACACACACACACACACACACACACACACACACACACACACACACACACACACAAATAGGTCGCAAATAATACTTACCTAGTACTATTAGGCAAGAGTGAATAGGTTTTTGTTAAGTCAGTGTAATTCACCATCTTAGACTACATAACCACTTACCGATGGGATTGTAGTTGCTTTACTACTTGCTGGGTAAAAATAGTAAAAAAAAATTAACCCTGTGAAAGTTTGCATTTAGATATAATTTTTCTAACCAATCATAAAAATATGATGAGAATATGTATATAAGTATAAAGGTTGCCTCACACGGAACAGTAATAATATAATATTATATCTTCCATTATCTCTGAAATCCGAGGTATGTTCATATTAAGAGGCTGAATAGAGCCACATTGAAATGCATGGGGATGGTTTTGTAATTTTACGTCATTATCGAAAAAAAATTTTACGTTTTTCAGGTGGCGGTTTGCAAAACACGATTCCACAAAAATTAACTCAATAGAAAATAATTGCAAAGTTGCTTCTAAATATACTTAAATTTTCAACGTCAATTTTTTTTACATGGTAGAGCCATGCTACAGCTATATTTATTAGGTATAGTTGTAGCACGAATGGGTCGGCTCGACCGGGGAAGGGCCACGCTCTCACGGAATAACATGTAAAATGGCAGTTTAACCCTGCTGTGTTTCGTATGGTGAGTGTAGAGAACCGGAGGACCTTTATACTGTAAACGAGGCATTACATCTTAGTCCTCACGGGTGACAACGCATCTACATTTTGATACGTAATCGAGGATAGATGTAGATGTGTATGGGCCGTAGCAACCACTTACCATCAGGTGGACTGTGTGCTCATTTGTCACCCTTATTCTATTTAAAAAAAAACTTTCTGAGATTTCAATAAAATAATGTTAAGTATTGTAAGCACTCGTACAATTATGTCTCATGTTAATAAAGCTATTGGGCTATTTTGATTTGTAATAAAGTGATTTTACTTTATAGGTTAAATAATTTATTTACCTTTCTATATCAAGAACCGTTTTTCTGTCACTCCTATTGAATTTGACAGTGCTTGCTGAAATTTAGCATCTTTAGATGGATCAGAATCGCCCGCTGATCCGGCTGTTAGATATTGCAAAAATAATCGAAAATATTTATTTTTACTTTCATGCCTAAGACTACCTTGTTTTATTTTATTACGGTCAAATAATATTTATAAGGTTATAAAGCAAGTATTTTTGTAAATGTTTTGTATGTAAATGTAAATGTTTTCATTATTTTGTTATTCTATTGTTTACAGTTATTATCACGTCTTAGCTTTACACCAAGAATTACATTAGAAATTCTTGATGGGATGCGATGTAACGCGCATACATTATTTTCATCAAGAACTATAATATTTTTTTTATAATATTTTGTTTTTTTTTTTACCAGTAGAGTTTCAACAAAATCTTAAAAAAGTTCAATGAATTAAAAAAATGCCAATAATTATACAATTTCAAGTCAGTGTTTTACATTTAAAGATCAGTTATAAAGAGCCAATGTTATTATTTTCATTTTGATTAATTTAATTCGAGACAAAATAAATGTGAAATGGCTTTTATCTGCATTAATAATTTTCATCAAAAATAACATAGACTTATAAAAGTTATATACACGGTCAATCATACTGAAGATTATCAATTGTACTACAAAATATTTAAAAGACTATTTCCAGTATAATGACCCGAATATCATCATTAATATTTGACTGGCACACTTAAAAGTTTTATCACATGGCTAAATGATTGACTTTTATATTATGATAAGGTCATGCTTTTCTATAAAAAGTTGCAAGAAATTTTAATTCCCGGCCCTATTGGTTTGTTTTACTTTTTACTTAATTAGTGAAAAACAAAATGGACTGATCTAAAAGTTTACTTTCTTGTGTAAAAAGTGCTATTTAGAATTTTAAACAAATGATAATTAAAGTTTCTATGTAAATAAGTGTAACATAGCGGGAATTATATTCAATGATAGCGGCCATCCGTATTTGCAAAGCCAGCATCATTTTCTGTACAGAAACCGACAAAGTGTTGCTCAAGGCACTATAAACAAAGCAGCTGATAAAATGTTACACTCATAACTGTTAACAAAAACTGTTTTCCCAAATGGTCTTATAAATAATAATAACTATTCCGCCGTGTTAGGTGCAGGAGCTATTATTAGAAGGAGAAGAGGTAAAATTTTGTTTTAGAAATGCGCAATCAATATTGTTTTGTCTGCAATTGAGCATAAAATAAAAAATAACTTCAGCCAAAGAGCATAACTGGCATTATACTCAGGCCCATCAATTGGTATGGAAAAAAATAATTTTACCAGGTCTCAAAAAATCTATCAAAATTCAAAAAACATAAATATTAAAATCAAAAAATGTATATATGTATGTCTATACATACATATAGTGATTTATGGTCGCTTAGTAACATTTAATAATTTATTGCGGAAATTTTGTGATAAAATTAAAAAAAATGTAAACTTATCCAAGTTAATCTAACTTAGTCTAATTTATCCTTATGCGTACAAAAAAAAACAGATAATAAAATAGTGAGATGGCGTCAGTTTTTAAGAAGATATAACAAAAATAAATAAAAAAATAAATTTCAATAAAGTTCAGTATTTAATTGATTATATACCGCTGACACTTAATCACGCTTTTCGAAACCATGCCAGTTGTAAACAATACTTGTGTGAAAAGACAAAATCTTCTTTTCAAATTTCCGCCGAGTTGTAAGGAGAAGGCCAAATAGGTCACGTGTCAATTTTAATTAAATATATTTTATTAGAAGTGATCTTGACTACGTTTCATCAATTAACCATTGGTAAAAATTAAAACAGGAATTTTACGATTGTGTTTACAAAAAACATTATTAGTTAAACCTTGCAGCTTGTTCATTATTTTTATTATAAATACCTGTAAATGTATATATTATTAATAAATAGTTCTCATAATATATTGGATTATTTTTTATTTTGCCCTATCTGCAATGTTCTACGCTCTATAGAAAATGTAGCGTATGACATGACTGACAATCTTTCGAACGCTTTTACTAGGTACAAAGATGTTTTACCTTTTCGTCGCCTCCACATGATATTTTTGTCAGCATAAGGTACCCTTCTATATCTGAAACGAATATTGCTACAAAGTAAAGTAATAGGCTATACAAGTCCCTCTACTGGGCACAGGACTCTTTTTTTATTTCTGAGAGGGTTTTAGGGCAAGGAAATACCCGCCGTGCTTCCCCAATGCGTGTTAACGAAAATTGCAATTACAAATTTCATTCGTGCCGTCGGGGATCAAACCCGGGAAAATTTACAGCGAACGCTTTGACGACATATTTTTAATACGACACAAATAAATACGATTTAACTTTAATTCTTACGTACTTGAAACTTGAACACTTGATAGCTCGTGATGCCTACCGGACAAAGCTACAGCACCACACCGTGCAATGTAATTGAAGATGCGTAACCGCGACATAATTCTCAGTGATGCGCAAGCATAACAGGCAGTATGTCACTTATATAATTGTCATCTCTGCAGTCTATTAATCTTTGCACTTTTATAAGTAATACAGAACGTAGTTGCTAGACGGTGTTGACATCGGCTAAAATCTCTGCGATCGCCGTTTCGTCAAGGTCATTCAGGCTAGTTAAAGCCTTAACGCATTTTGATGTGTTTCTTCTTTAAGTGAAATTTATTATCTATTATGCTAAAAAAAAAATTTAAGCACACTGTTTTCTATTGATTCTTAAAGGTTTTGTGGGTGTCAATAGACGCGCCAATGGAAAATGCCAAAAAATGTTACAACTTGCTATAGATTGCGGTATAAACGGCTTGGGCAGCAGCGTTAAAGATGCAAGACCTCATCTTTGACGCTGCTGCCCAAGCAGTTTATAGTAGTAGAGATCTTCAATACGCCAAACGAGACGATTAACGAAAACCCTTTCTACAACGGGAGATGCCATAATTATGTGCACTTTTTTACTGGGTAATAAAGAAGAAATTGAAGTTTTAATAGTGGTTATATATTTAGACAATGGTTAGCAGCGGTCAGTGAGAACTCGAAGACTATTGTTATATTGAAACAGCACTTACACATAGGGTTGCCAACCTTATTATATAATAATATAGAATCCTATATTTAAAAAAAAACGTAAAATGAGGCAAAATTACCATATTTATTTATTACTATTTTAGGAGAACCTACAGCTAGTTATAAATGTATGAACAATAAAAAAAAATGTACTGAAGGCCATTTAAAAGTTCCCACTTATAAATAAAGTACAGAGAAAAATTGCACAAGTAACGTAGACGTAGATTTAATTACACAATAAAAGATGATTTAAGAAGTAAAATGAAATAAATAACAATGCATGGTAGTATGTAATACACATCAGTAAACGAAAAACTTATTACTCAGTAGACGCTTAAGCTACTTGTTAGAGGTGTTAAATAAGCCTAAATTTTGTATTTTCGCCACGTCATTGAAACACTTGCTCACTCTTATTAAATAAGAATTTTGCCTGTAGTTTGTATTTACTCCCGGCACGTTTAGTTTGCACGGCTTGCGTGAAGATGCGTATGGAACTTGTAAACGTATTTGCTCCAACAGTTCGGGACAGTCGATCGTGTTATTTGCTATATTAATTAAAAAAGATAGATCCGCTATGCGCCTTCTTTCATATAGCGGCAAAATGTGTAACTTTCGGAAACGTGTTGTGTAATCTAATTGCGAAGAAATTTTTTCTGCATCCGTTCAATACGCGTAGAATAAAAAGGTTTAGTCTTCCGTGTGTATGTGCAAATGTATCATTTAGAAACATTTAAGTCTAATTTGTTGTATAGACAGTAATTTTCAAACCTACCCAAGTCTTCTTGCAAATGATATGCGCTTTCGAGGGACGTTATAGGACTTAATATTTTCATATCATCGGCGTAATGTAGGATTTTTGAGTACTTGAAACATGTGATGATATCATTGACAAAAATATTAAAGAGTAAAGGCCCTAGCAAGGCGCCCTGTAGGACACCAGATGGTATTAGAATGGCCTTAGAGGTGTAACGATTTAGGGCAACTGCCTGACTCCGATTTTGGATGTAAGAGGTGAACCACCGATATAAATTACCTCGTATTCCTACTGATTGAATTTTGTGTAATAGTAGCAAATGGTCTATTCGATCAAAGCATTTGCTATAGTCTGTGTAGACCACATCGACTTGTGAGGGCTCTGACATATGTTCTAATAAGTAGTCACTACATAATATAGATTAGTAGTTGTTAACCGACCCTTGACGAATCCGTGTTGTTGAAAGCTATTATAAGATTTTTGAGTACTTGAAACATGATTGATAATTATTTTAATATGACTTAATATATTATTTATAGAATAAGGGTTACAAGCGAACACACACTCCACCTGATGGTAAACGCATTATGAGGCCCATGGATATTTACATCTATCCTCGATTAGGAATCAATATGCAGATACAGTAGCAAATTGATTTCGGGCAGAAATATCTAGAAATGGACGCAAGTTTTGTTTTACCTATTTGAATAAAGATGCACGTGATTCTCATTTTGTGGTAATACGTGGACTTAATCTAGAAATAAGCTAGCCGTGGATCAAGACAGATTTACAGGTTAAAATACGTTTTGAATACCAATTCGAGAGTTTTTACAATTTGGTAAACTATACAAATGAATAATATTGGAGTGTCTGTTTATAATTTCAAAATAAAAGCTTTTCAATAAATGCATATGAAAGTATGTATATACGGTATTTATAACAAAAACACATTTTTTTAAATTTTTGTCTGTCTGTTTGTTCCGGCTAATCTCCGAAACGGCTGCACCGATTTTGACGGGATTTTTACTGGCAGACAGCTGATGTTATAAGAAGTAACTTAGGCTACTTTTATTCAAGAAAAAGATATAGGGTTCCGCGCAGAAAAAATAAAAACCTAAATTACACGCGGACGAAATCGCGGGGAACAGCTGGTAAAGAATAAAAAAAAATGTTTAAATGTGCGAAATAACAAGTATTATATTTTTTTTTATAAAACTGAAATGACAAACGACCTTACAGTTCACTTGATGTTCAGTGGTTACTTCAGTCCATTGACACCTGCAACCAACTTCAAATTTATGATGGAATGTGAACGGAACGAAGTATATAGAAAACTATTAGGTTTTGACAAAAATAGTGTTGGATTGTATAATAGTATTTTAGCTTTTCCTTTGTCGGATAAGACTAGAAAACTTTATAAACTAGTATTGTTAAGTATTTTTTATAGGATAGGGTGACAAACGAGCACACAGTCCACCTGATGCTAAGTGGTTGCTGCGGCCCATAGACATCTACATCAATTCTCGTTTACGAATCAAAATGCAGATGCGTTGTCACCCGTGAGGACTAAGATGGAATGCCTCGTTTCCAGTAAAAACGGTATCCGGTTCTCTACACTCACCATACGAAACATAGCAGCGTTAAGCTGCTATTTTAGGCTGGTATTCTGTGAGACCGTGGTCCTTCCCCGGTCGAGCCGACCCATTCGGGCTACAATTATACCTACTACAAATAAAGCTGCAGCATGGCTCTACCATGTAATTTTTTTTATTATTGTTTACGTGAATTTATCATTGTCTGATTAAGTGTATTTGATTGTGTATCTATGAGGGTGACATGATCTAGTGAATCAAACCCTCTATAATCAATAAAGATTAAAAAAAAACCAACTTCAAACAAAGAAACAGATGCGTGTAATTATACTGACTCTTTATACCCTTCAGACCAGAACACAGTAGTGCAGGCACTTCTATATGACCTAGTACCTACTCAGACGAACTCTTAGGCAAAAAATGAGTCCTAGCACCTAGTAAAATATATGTACTTTCAAACAAAAAAGGCTAAAGAAAATATATGTACTTTCAATCAAAAAAGGCTAAAGAAAATATATGTACTTTCAAACAAAAAAGGCTAAAGAGGCGTGTTCACATCTGAGGATTATTTATTGTACTGCACTTATTCCGTTAATACGTGCATTGTGCAATAAGGTTGGCAAGCATAATCCTGAACCACCTGCATCCATCGACTTTCATGCATGTCTTGCAAGATCGTCACTTTATCTATTGACACATATTTTACAGATAATAGCTTTGAAAATACTACAATTTAAAAAAAAGCGCTGACAACCCTATTTACAGATAACGCGACAACTGACGTCACAAAGATGCTTACTGCTTGTGAGAAAAACATTGACATCATTTGCCTTAATGGAATTCATTGGATTACCTAACTAAATAGCATGAGATGGAATATGGTGACATCGCAATTGCATTTTGATTTTTAATTGAGGATAAGTGTAGATGTCTATGGGCCACAGCAACCACTTACCAGCAGGTGGACTTTGTGCTCGTTTGCCACCCTTATCCTATACAAAACAATTTTTTTTTGTATAGGATAGATTAACACTACATGAAGGAGCTATTGCTCCCTCGTGTAGTGTTAACAAATTGAAATTGTAAACGTATATTATTTTTAACAGAAAATTGGAACAAGTACTCAGGGAGCTTCAAGAAAAAACCCTTTTCCTGAAGGCCCCGTAATGTATCTGCAATTCCTCTGGTGTTGTAGATGTTTCATGGGCGACGGGGATTACTTACCATCCGGCGAGCTGTATGCATTGAAGTAATATGTACTTGCTGTATGTTTGTTCGAGTTTGCCTTTTTTCTTCTATAAAAAAGATCTATACAAATAAATAAAAGTGTCTGTTTGTAATCTTAAAATAACAGCTTGTTACTAAATGCATATGAAAATATATACGGTACTAATGACAACAAAAAAAAAACTTTTTGTCTGTCTGTCTGTTTGTTCCGGCTAATCTCCGAAACGGATGGACCCATTTTTACGGGACTTTCACTGGCAGATAGCTGATGTTATAAGGAGTAACTTAGGATACTTTTATTTTAGAAAAAGAATTAGCGCAAAAAATTAAAGCCCATGAAATCGTAGTAAATTCCACGCGGGCGAAGTCGCGATGTTTCTAAAGTGAAAACAACACAATAACATCGAAGTTCGAAGTGCCTCTAGCCTACTGTTACCACATACTCTTTTTACGTACTCTCTCTATATTGTGGGAAGTTAGTATGTGATAAAAAAGGTAAGTATGACAATTCACAATGCTGTGAATATCTCTGAAATGCATAACCATCCCATTTAAACCAGACGTAATATACATAGACGGGAAACGGGCAGCAGCGTCAATGATGTGATTTTCATACGTTGTAGAGCCAAGCTGCTGCTATATTAGTAGTATAGTTGTAGCACGAGTGGGTCAGCTCGACCGGGTAAGGACCACGCTCTCACAGAATACCAGCGTAAAATGGCAGCTTGACACTGCTGTGTTTCGTATGGTGAGTGTAGAGAACCGGAGACCCTTTTTACTAGAAAAGAGGCATTCTAGCTTAGTCCTCACGGCTGACAACGCATCTGCATTTTGATTCTTTATTGAAGATAAATATAGATGACTATGGGTCACAGCAAAAACTTACCATCAGGCGGACTGTGTGCTCGTTTGTCACCCTATCCTATAAAAAAAGAAAAAAGATACGAGACGCTTGGTACTGCGATCGTCAATTCGTTTGCCAAAGCGTGACGAAGAAGGCAAGTCCTCCCCACCAGGGGAGGAAGAAGAAGAACCAGAAGAAGAAAAAAAGAACAGTATTCCATGAGAGAATGAACCTGCGCTTGTAAAGTTGCTAACGTGCAGGCATGAATATTTTCTCCAAAGGATTTTTTCGGAGATCCGGCGGCAATTTTGTAGCACTTTTCGAAAAACTTCGCCACGGTACTTTTATCCCGGTTGGCGCTACTCACGTGTCGCACTAATTTAGTATGTTTTCTCCAAAGTCATTTACGTAGTAGTAATAGACCGGACATCAGCAACAAAATGGCCATCTCTTACTTACGTCCTAATCCTATAGTATATATTTCGGATTTGTGTCATTTAGTCTTAGTGATATCGTCAAAAGCTCAAGACGCATTCGTTTCCTAAATTTAAAAAAATATTTTAAAAGAAATATGCCTGATTGTGTATTAAGGCATTGTAAGTCCCGATATGTAGCAAAAACTGAATGTGATTTCGGTTTATCATCGCAAGTATAATGTATATTTACCCCATAATTTTTGAATTTTATTACTTCTGGTAGATTGTTCTAGAACATTTATCATCACTGTAATATGCGCCCTCTGGTACCTAGTAACGTCACCAAATGAGTTAATGATGTGGATGGCAACGTAAGTATTGTCACAATGTGTATTGGTGAAATTTGGTGGCTGGAATTAATCCCATCAATTCCTCAGAGCACTCCCCGTGCTAAATACGATAGAAAATGCAAAGTGATGCAACTTCTCTACGCAGCGCCAGTGAATCGAGCCAATCAAAGAGAACTCGGTCGTCGACGATTCGAGCCGCTCTGCTCTCTATGCGGTCAAGTGGAAGGAGTTCGCACTGGGGAGCCCTGGCCCAGAGATGAGAACAGTATTCCATCTGAGGCTGAACCTGCGCTTGTAAAGTTGCAAACGGTGTACAGGCATGAAATACTGTCCCGCTCTACTGAGTACGCCAAGCTTTTTAGAAGCCAATTTAGCTTTTTCTTCCAAGTGATCATGCTACTGCAGGTCATTCGATATGTCGACGCCGAAGATTCTGCTATAAAGTGCGGCAACAAGGGATGTGCTCTGAAGTGGAGGAGATATGACAATGTGTTATTTTTAGCTGTAAACGCGCAAACTTGTGAATTTGCGTAATAATTTATCGTGTAAAGACTTTTAAATTCATTGCTTTCCTAAAATATGTTAGATTTAAAGTGTATTTTTGTAAAAGAAACGAATTTGAAAAACATGGAAGAGCTCTCTTATTTGATTTGACGTTTCGTGATGTGACTTCAACGCCGACCGACCAATCATATGCTATTATTATAGCGTCTAATGAACCTAGTGACGTCATCCAAGATGCCACTTATGTGACTGCTGTTTGAATTGATTCTTAGTAATTGGAAATTAAATATTTTGTTTCATGACATTTCATGTCATTCATGACGTTATTCATGACATATGTCATAATAAATAGATTTATACAATAAAAAACAGGGAATATGCACCCTATTATTATATCATAAAGAATTACAAACTTAGTAACCTTCAACAACATTATCGATACATTGATGTCGAAACGGTAACATTCCTAAAACGGGTTTTTCCTTACATTTATTAGCGTCATCTACTGGGGAATAGCTGAAATGTTTTCCTAATATATATTCGGCGTAGTTTTGCTAAGTTTAGCTAGAGGGCATAACACACGCGCGAGCTCAAAGTTTTATATGCAAATGTTCCCTATGTCCTCTCTATAGTATAACTTTATATTTAAATCTCTTTAGTTTTCTCCAATCTTCTCACAATATTTATCTTCCATATCGAGTATTCTAGTAAATACGAAATTGTTTCACTATTGTGTCTATTTCCCGAACTGTTTTGTGATACCGGCGAAAATAGAGTAGTTATAGCGTCTTGCTTCTGATTTAATACGATGCATCACTTGCCGTGTAGTGGCGGCGCAGCGTAAGAGAATCCACTACCTCATGAGTGCCTAAAGAGGCGACAGAGGTAAACTGAAATAAGAGATTTGCAACAGCATCTTGTGGTTTAAGAACATTCTCGTTAACAATACAAAAATTCAACTATCGTGGGGACATAAATTTTTTACAAGTTATGACAGTATCTGGTGAAACGCAGACGTCGGGGGTACTTTACAAAAACAGTCAAAAACTATCACAGCTTCTGACAGAGATGCAATCAGTGATGTATAGTTAAACTACCCACGCCAACTTACAAGTGCACTTACATCGAACTACATTTTTATTCCAATTCTCCTAACATCTTCCTGATAACATAATTATAAAAGAAGAACCGCGATTGCTAACCTGCCTGCCCAGCGTAACAACTATGACAAATCAAATAAGTGGCAATGTTCGTTTGTCGCTGGGGAGGCCTACGTTCAGCCGTGGACTTTGATTGACTGTGATGAATGAATTAGTAAACAAATCACTCGTGTGTTAATCCTAAGTGCTATATTACAGCCGTTATGATTGCAGCACGTATAGATCGACTCGATCTGGAATGGCCCACTTTCTCACGCAGAATTCTAGCGTAAAATGCTCCCAATGTGTTAGAGAATCGGATACCCATTTTACTGGTAACGAGGCCTCCGCATTTTGATTCTTAATCGAGGATAGAATGGTTCACAGCATTCAGTTACTATCAGGTGAATTGTGCGTTCTTTTGTTACCGTGTTATCGTTATTTGTATAAAATCAAGATGTGACGCTGAAGCCGTATTATCATGATCATGAATAAAGTATTTAATAATGTATTAGATAATAGAAAACGTTATTCTTGACATACATACTTATATGTATGTAAACTTCTTATATTCTAGCTCATAGGAATTAGTGGTTAGAACTTGACCTCGGCCACGTTCTATTTATATTTTATAACCTTTTAACGTTTCAGTAGGCAGGCCCATCAAGTTTTGACGGGTTATACTCATTTTACAATTCTCTAGTAACCGCCTTAATTAATTGCTTTTAATCACGTTCTGGCGTTATATTAGATCGTTTTAATTATGAAATTTTCCTTCAGAGTGCTGGTTAGGTTAATGATGTTTTTAAATCTGTTTATAATCCGTTATATAATGGCACCTCATCGTCATCTTTACCTACAGCCCTTCACAAATTCTTTGTACATAGGTCACCCCAAGGAATCTCTCAAAATACGTTCCTGAGCCACTTCCATCAACTTCCTGTATCTCTATGGGCCACAGCATCCACTTAGTCCGCGTAAGCGTTTGTCACCCTTATTCTATATAAAAAAAATACCCTCTCAGAAATACTCAGAAAGTTTTTACTTTATATTTTATACAATTGTATGAAAACATTTAGAAACAGCATAAGCTAAGGAACAAAGTCTAAAACGTTTTCTCGTACAATTGTTAGGTTTCATGACCCCATAACATTGCGGATTACAAGTCGTAAGTAGGTAGTTCCCGTTATCAGCATCCGCATCGACGACGCACGTGACATAAAATATTATATTAAATTCATAACGTCGATTAAGGAAGTACGAATATAAGGGTGATTTCATACTACGGCGTCACGTAAAGTGTACTTATGGGATTCACTTGCGGATGATTTCTGCATTCTTATAAAGTATGATTTATTCTCATTTATTAGTATATAGTGTCCTTTTTATTTTTTAAGATAAAAAGACACTATATAGTAGAGTCTCTCACTACCTGAGTCATAAAAATAGACTTCAATTTAAGAAATGCTTAAGTTGCTGTCTCTCTCTTTTCTATAAAAGACTATAGAAAGAGACAGATGTAGAGATAATTAATACTTAATTGAAGTAAACGATAATCAACGATTATAAGCGATGTCATAAGTATAATATTAATGCCGTTGCTGTATAGTGGTGCCGTAAAGAGATCCATGGACCCATTTCGTCCTGTGGGTGTCGCAAGAAGTGACTATGGAAAGTTCCAGAGGGATCATGTGGCTTCCAATAGATGGCGGTATAGCCATCTCGTTTACGCCAGGTGTAAAATCCGTAGATTGGTGATGAGCCGCAGCGTCAAAGGTGCAACACGTCTAATACTGCGATCAGTCAAGCTTCACGATTTAGACAAAACTTCTCTACCTCGGGAGAGACCTATGCCCAACAGTAGACTTTTAAGGGCTGATAAAGAATAAGAAAATGAAGATATTAACGCCCTTGAGTGTTTTGTCCCGTTCTTTAAGAGCACTTACAAAGTGACATTTCATGTTACTCTCTAGTTAAGTTAGTTTACTTAAAAATCGTGTCTATAACCAGCACTGATTGTGTAAAAGAGCTCAATAATATCAGAGTGAACGACAGTACTCAAGTTTCATCCAATAGTCTCCAAAGAGTCTGTATTTCCTTCATGGAGCTTATAAGCTTTTACAACAATATCCCAGAAAATATGCAGACCTTATCTGCCAAAAACTTTGAAATTTTTATAAAGCAAAAATTGTTTAATAAGGGTTATTATACCACTAAAGAGTACATGATTGGTAATAATCCTTGGAAACGAGGTGATTGCTACCTTGCTGTTTCTGTTTTCCGAGTACATGATTGATAAACATGCTTGACAGGCGGGTTAGCCACGAGGAAATGTCACTAACCACTGTGGATATTTCGTGTTTTTCTACTATCAGTAGTAGGTAGATGCTATTGCACATCTCCTGTTTCAGTTTCCATCTATCGCCTCTTACTACACCACGGAACGATATGGGGTAGTGGATATTCTTACACCGCCACTACACGGAACTTTGTGCGGACTTTATGCGTATCGATGTAGAACTGGTGAAGAAACCATAGTCGAACATAAGTTTTTATTTAGTTCACTACAGTGTGATGGAATCCTTTTGTTTAACGGGGCAATGTGTAAAGTCCAACGTTGCGTGTGTCACGTCCTTGTTGGTTATTGTGACTCGAGCTTCATGAAGTCGTAGCTCACTATTTTACTATGCAACGGTTTCAAGGGAATACATGAAAGAAACTTGTTAGTATTTCTTTTATATTTTATAGATAAAAAAATTATAGTCGAGATCAAACCCTTTTTTTATAGGATAAGAGTGACAAACGGGCACTTTATAGACTAAGCAGCACACAGTCCACCTGATGGTAAATGGATGCTGTGGCCCATAGACATCTACATGTCTATGGGTCACAAGATAAATGTAGATTTACCTTCAATTAAGAATCAAAATGCAGCTGCGTTGTCACCCCTGACGACTAAGATGAAATGCTGTTTCCAGTATAAAGGGTCTCCGTTTCTCTACACTTACCATACATAACACAGAAGCATTAGGCTGCTATTTTACGCTGGAATTATGAGAGCCTGATCCTTCGCCCGTCCGAGCCTATTCGTGCTAAAACCATAATACATATAGCTGAAGTGGCGTACCTATAAAAATTATATTTTCAGTAAGACTTAGTTTTATTTCCATGATACCGTAATATCCGAAAAAGAATTTGCACATACATAGATGGATACATAGATGGTACGTTGATAGGTAACTACAAATTTGAGAGTTGTTGAAGTTCCTGTTATAAAAACATAACAGTCAAATTTAAACTGACAAAAGTAACCTTAATTAACAGTCTGATGCGATCTTTTAGTTTGAGGCCCTTGACTGAATGGAGCTGGCACTTGGTTGCCTCTTGAAGAGGAAGTCTTGTTGTATGCCAAGAGGGCTTATTGTATTATATAAAATGGATTATTTCAGTGTCTGACTTAATTGTTTTGCCTACGAATCAAGGTTATCTAGGCTACGTATATATGATTGTGCTATGTTTTTTACGTGAAAGTACAGACGACTGGTGTTTGGAGACAGGATGCTGGTTACTTTAAAAACTTTGACTTTTTTTTATAGGATAGGGTGACAAACGAGCACGCAGTCCACCTGATGGTAAGTGGTTGCTATGACCCATAAACATCTACATTTATCCTCAAAAAGAGTCAAAATGCAGATGCGTCGTCACCCGTGAGGACTAAGATGGAATGCTTCTTTTCCAGTAAAATGGGTCTCCGGTTCTCTACACTCACCATACGAAACACAGCAGTGTCGAGCTGCCATTTCACGCTGGTAACCCGTGAGAGCTATGTTTCAGCAATGACTTTAGAAGCTATTAAATTATGTAGAAATTTTTAATTTTATTTTAGCTGTAGCTAAGCGCTGCGGGTTCGAATCCCGCACGAAACAAGTATTTGTATATCCTACAATTGTTCCAAGTCTGGATGTTTGTCCTTGTGAAATTTATCTATGTAAACTAGAACTACTAACTTCACATAATAATTTCTTATATTTACGCGAACACTACACATTGAATAAAACTACTTTTACGGATTTTATCGCGTTTAATTTACAAACGCAATTTTCAAGACACAGTAAGTTCATTCTGCGTAGATCGGACCAAAATTAATAATTAAAAAAGCTGAAGGTACTCCGGGTTAACTCTGACATCGGGACGTCAATCTAGTGTACAGGCATCGTTTTTTTAATTAAAAAAAAGTAAAGCAAGGAGTTTTTTAAGTCTGCTTTTACTTTTGAAAAAGTTTAATTATAAGTATTTTCACCATCATCATTCATATCTTTATGTTGTCTTCATCACAACATATATCACAAAATACAAAGCCTTTCTAGGTGGTAGAACTCCTATTTTGCGTAGAAGTCTGTCTGGGTAGGTACCATTCTCTTACCGTTTGCTGCCGCCACATAACCGTTCAGGTTTGGAGGGTATAAAGTGTCAGAATAATAACAGGCTGTGAGTGTGTGAGAGGTCTTAGTCCTCAGAGGTTACATCGCATCTGTGTGTCTTTTTTGTTGGAAATTCGCTCCAAGTGTCCATGGGCTGCAATAGCCACTTACCAGTGGTTGGATAGTAAGTTCCCTTGTCACTGATATAATATTTAAAAGTAACATGGTTGGATGCATTATCTTATATTTTATTCAGTTGAAAATATCTCACAAGAAAGGGAGTAGTTCAAGAAGGCATTGTTTAAGAATAGCGCATAACCTAGATAGAAAAACGGTCAAGTGCGTACTATGCACACATTAATAATGTGCCGTCTTACAATTTTTGAAAAAATGTTAGAAAAAAATATCGTGAGTTACTTTAGAAAAAAAATAAAAGTCTAATTTTTAAAATTTGCCAATGAAATACATATCTATTAAGTGAAAGTACAAACTAAATAATCTTTATATGCGTTAACAGTTTTTGCTATGTACGAGGGTGACACTGAAAGTTCTTGGAAAATCAAAAACTTAACAAACTAGCAAGATTAGTTTTATTATATCTTTTCAAAATGGTGTCCATTTACATCAATACATCGCTGTATCCGATGATACCACTGAGAAAAGCACTTTACCCATTCGTCCTTAGGGGTCTCTTCGACGGCATTTTGAAACGCAGCCACTGCTTCCTCGGCGTTCATTAAACTATTTCCTAGAAGGTTTTCTTTTATTTTCGAATCTTCCGAATCTTCTGATAAGTCATTATTTTGTCAGTCTCTATCATAAGCCGCACAACGTAGATGTTATCTTCAGTCGTCGCCGTAGAAGGCCGTCCCTCACGCAGATCGTCGGTGAGATTAGTGCGACCACGCTTAAACTCATTAAACCAGTTGCAAACAGTGGCACGAGATGGGGCTTCATCGTGAAAGGCCAATCGAAGTCTATCATAACTTTCTTGTTAACTTAAATGACATCGAAAGTCATAAAAAATCAATGTACGAAAATTTTCTCCCGTTAAATTCATGATGACGTGACATAGACAATTTTCAGTTTGCCGCCAAATCGTAAACAAATGACAAATTAATAAAATACATACACAATAATATTGGCAAAGTGTTCCATTTTCAAAATTTTAACTCATTTTTTATTATATCCTTTACAAGTGGCCAGTTCTAAAAACTTTCAGTGTCGCCCTCGTATTCGCATTATTCAACGATTTTCCGTATTGGGGAAATTTTAACAATTTTTCCAGAGTTTCTGTCTGTAATGTATAAATAACTGGCCTCTTAAGTTTAAGGAGTTTATTTGCGTGCTATAAAGACAAATAACAATTCTTGAAATTTCTGTCTTTTGGGTTTATCTTCAGAATATCTGAACCAACTGTGATGAAACTTTACGCACAGATAGAGAGCAAAGACTGGAGGGATCTAGCCTATATTTTATTCATAAAACAATAAATAAATGGACTATGAAATGCATAATCAAATAATGCTCTATTAATAGATCTAGACTATGGATCTAGATCCCATCCAGACGAAGCCGAGGCGGATCGCTAGTTAATAATCAAAGGCAATGGATATCTTCTTGGCCTCTTGCCGAAACAATTGCAAGCTTACCTTAAGACAACCTATTTAATTTCGAGTCTAGTAAGTGTAATATTTCTGCAACAGCGAATTGTAATGCTAGTGTTAAGTGTAAGATCGGATTTACGTGACAGAGAATAGTTGAAACAGATACGTTTATTAGTTGAGTTTTATTTTTACAAGTGTTGGATCAGTTATTGTAGGTTACTGTTTGTAAAAGCGATTTAAAAATGTATATATGAAATAATAATATGTAATGTAAGTTATATTTAATCCCTACCTTAATGTATGCTAGTGAAAGTTGGGTGTGGCAGAAGAAGCACGAGAGTAGAATTAATGCTGTAGAAATGCTGTCATTATGGGCTAAGCTAGGGCTGAATCTGAATGACAGGGTGAGAAATTGTGTGATAAGAGAAAAGTGTGGTTTACAAGTTGACGTTGTGACCAGAATTAAGAAAGGAATGCTTGGTTATGTCGTGTTGAAAGAATGAACGAGGAAAGGGTGACAAAGCAAATTTATATAGCAGAAGTGAACGGCAGAGTCGGCAAGACGCCCTAGACGTTAGTTTATCGACCAAATTAGAGAAATATTGAAGATTGGCCAGATTAAGAGTACCTTTAATCGACGAGCACGTATGCGTCGGTGTTAGTATATGGATGTAAAGGAGGCGAGAATGGTGTGTCAGGATCGTGCCAAATGGAAGTCCGTAGCCTCTGCCTACTCATCTGGGTGACAGGCGTGAGTGTGTATGATATGATATGATTATATTTGTATTGTTTATTTGTCTGTAAAATGTGTATATAATATGTAGTTAAATTATAAGAATATTTTTTGATATTGTAATGAAACATTACAACTACGTGGTAGAGCCACGCTGCAGTTATATTATGGTTGTAGCACGAATGGGTCGGCTCGACAGGGGAAGGACCACGCTCTTACATAATGTCAGCGTAAAATATCAGCATAATGCTGCTGTGTTTTGTATGGTGTGAGAGTAGAGAACCGGAGACCCTTTTTACTGGAAACGCATCTGCATTTTGATTCTTAATGAATATTATATAAAAAATTATGTTAATTTTTTCTTTATATTGGTACTTTACGTTAAATTGTTACCAATTCATGGTAGAGAAATACTGGTGGAGAATGCCTAATGGCCTATATATTATTTTATAATAGCGAATACAATAACGAATAAGTAAGGGAATAAATTATAGTTGTATTTTGCTTAACCAGTTACTTTGGGTTTATATGAAATTTGAAAAAGTCGTAATAAATTACGCACGATTTTTATGTTTAGATCGTTTAAGTAGGATATGAAAACTTATAAAATAAAAACTCCACAAAGCACTGTCCTCAGCCAACTGCCTCCATCGACTTCCTGTATGTCTTACTGGTTCTTCACTCCATCTACGAGGCTACCACTCGAGAACCTTTCCTCCCCATCAGTTGTCGTCCTTTGAGTTATGACCAGCCCTAATGGGCAGAAGTTGTAATCAACTTCTGCCTATTAATACTTTGGGCTATGTTGGTTACTGTGGTTCTACTGCGGATATCCTCATACTCAAAGTAACGAAATTTAGATTTTCGTTAGTTAGAATATTTTTCATCTAACGTTTGTATTTACATAACCGCATCTAATAACCATGCCAAATTTCAATCGCTACGGTCTACGCGGAAACAAATCTCAGAGATAACTTTTGTGACTGACAGGTATCGAGGTGATTCGTTAAGCGTTATGTTTAGTTCTATTTGGCACGGAATTCAAATATTCTATTTTCTTAATATATATTTAATTATAAATATTCCATTCGAAAATTTGAGCTAATTCATTTCAGTTTCAAGTCTATAATAAAGGTATTTCAAAAAATATATATATATATATATACGATGGGAAAAGCTCTTGTTCTGCATTGCATATAGTGCCAATTGTTCTCAGTCGTCACGCTTCGTATGCAGTAAAAAGAAAATATCAACCAAATAATTCCACACGTCTATTGGCGTAAAGAACGCGGTTACGCGTATAAAACCGTCAGATCAGTCTGGTATTCATTGCTATTTGGAATAATTATTTCGCTTCGTTTTAAATTTGGAATTTTCTATTTTTATTTTATCTCACAGAAATACAAGTTTATGATATACTCGTAGTTCCAACTATTTATGTAGTTGGATGTATGATGCCGGCGTAAGACAATCTATTTCCAATTCTTTTTGCGGGTTACAATGATTACTTTTTTTTCATCCACAGCAGCCTACTAAAGTCCAATGCTGAACGTAGCTCATAAATTGCCTCTTAGGGAGATATTTGTGATAGTTATATTTCGCTTAGCATGCGGGTTGGCAACCGCAGTTTTTTTTAGTTGTTATTAGGAAGACGCTGCCGCCCATCTCCTGGTTTACTTCAATCTGTCGCCTCCAACAACACCCACGGCACGTTATAGTTTTTTTTACCTCAAGGGATTTTGGTCATTGTTTGCCATATTTATTTGCAATATCTGTACATTGCTTTGTTTTTACAATGCTGTTCTGCTATTTCGTACAGAAAAAGACGGACGATATGGGGTAGCGGATATTTATACACCGCCACTACACGATAAATTATTCAATTTTATTAATCTAATGATCTAATCTATTCACAGCGCTGTCGCGCGTTATTTTATTGTAATGCTGGGGCCACAGTAACGGGAAACGTCAATGCCCATAAACGCAACAATTATTGCTTTAATTTTAACACCAAAAAGAGTGAGTGGCTACACTTGAACGCTCAACCTAATTTCAATTCCCTTGAACGGCGTTAAAGTTGTCGTTAATGTTTCTTAAATTTCAAGCAAGATGGACGTTGACGCTGCTACTTTATATTTGATGAGTGTAAATTTTTATTATATGAATATATTTTATCATTGGTCATTGCCAAACGTAGAAAAAATGAATACAAAGAAAACGAAGATGGTTAAGTATCTCAAGAAATGTAATAACTTTTTCTTTATTACACTCTATCATAGCCATACATGCGACCCCGTTGCGCTCACCGTGCACAATGAGACAAACGTAGTGTGGCCGCTTCAACGCGTTATTTCGTGCGTTAATCTCTTTGATGTACCGCCACTCGAGTTACCGCCAAACGGCAAACGGCACTGATAATGCCGTTGTCTTAAGTCGTGGCCACACCTACATTCAACGTCCATCAACGCGATAATTAACGGCATTTCTCGTTAGTGTGGCCCCAGCATAAGAACTAATTTCTAGAACTTGTATTGTAACGACAACTGTGCGGCTAAGTAGTTAGCTTATGTTACTTCCGAATCATGAATCTTGGGTTCGAATCCCATCCGGAGAGAACTTTGGTGCATTGACACAAAGAGAATGCCAGATCGAGCCCCACCTTGTACAAAAAAGGTAAAAGTATGAAAAGTAATCTAATGAATTTTGAAGTTTTTTTGTGATAAATCGTTATTTTGTACAACTTGCGGTAAAATATTATTTAGAAAAAAAAAAGGAATTCAACGATTAATATTTACATTTCCAGTCTAATCTAATAACATCTGTGTTTCTTTGTACGAATAAGTACATACGTACGCATAAAGTATCAAAGAATACATATTTCTATTAAAATATATTATAAATCTTTCTCATATAAAAATGTTACTTATCAATTTTTATTTTTAATTATTATTATAAATCGATAATAATCATGAATTGCATTAGATAATTACTGAATAACAATCATTGACTTTCGTGCATTTTGTGAAATGATACACATACGTCATTGTATGAATATTGTAAAATGTACGTCAAATTAAATCGAATATTTTCACACATTGACTAATTTGTGCTTGTAATTTGTGTATATTGATTATGATATCATATATATTATATGACATCTTTGCTTGTGCTGATTCCCGCTTTCTTTACCGTTGCACTTTTTCTTGCTTTTGCTGATGACTTATGCTTTTATTAATATACGGACTCGATCACGCCTACTTATTGACTTACTGCTGCTAATTACTACGGACATTCTGATAATTGCATCCACGATGTTGAGGTGCACTAATTGTCATCTTTGCGTCAATAGGGTGCAGGGGCATTTTGTGTCCTTATTTCAATTTAAAATCTTAACTCTTCTTTCAACATGGAGGTCTTTGGAACAGATATATTTAGTTTTATAGTTTTTTTTTATATAGTCGATAATTTATGGTCCTGCCGTTTTCGTGGAATTAGTTACTAATCTAAATATTTACATCTTCTTCAGACACATGTCATAATAATATGTATCTTCAAAAATATTTTTTTAAATAATATAACTCGTTTACAAGATTAGGACTTAGATTTTATGAAAAAGAGGTGGTACTAGTCTTATATTGTGTAAGGACCTTTTAGATCCTATACAAGAGAACCCTTTTTCCAATGTAACTGATCATTATTTTATTATGCTCCTTAAATTCTTATTTATATATTACATCTGCGCCTGACAATTTATATTCTGAAATTACAATGAACTGCAACGAATGTTCTAAAAAATAAGGTAAATGTAATTATTAAGTCCAGTTTAAAAAAAATCGTAAGTTCTAGAGACTTCAAATTATATAATTTGGATGAAGTAATAAAGTAGAAAAAAAATGTTACATACGTCATTCGTGTACATCACACTTTTGGGTGGGGCAATGTTCTATAGAGAATCTGGCATTCTCCTTTTCAGTTAACGAGATGAGTAATAATGTGACCAAAGGTGATTTAACACAGATTTTCTGATTACCGTTATAATGTTTCTCTGACACTGTCACTTATACGGTACTTACACTTATACGGTAAGGATCCTCCTCCGTCCTTACCGTATAAGCATTACATTGGCAACACATAGAATATGACTTTGCTCTTTGGTGACGGCGTTAGAGAGTCTATTATCCCATTTCGCCCTGTGAGTTTTATATAAGAAAGATGACAAACTAGCACACAGTCCAACTGATGATAAGTGAATGGTCCATAGACATCTACATCCATCCGCGATTAAGTAACATAGAAGCGCTGTGTGCTTTGTTTCGTATGGTGAGTAAAGAGAACTGAAGATCCGATTTAATGGTTTTCCAATATTCCTGCTTAGTCCTCAGGTTTAACAACGTATCTGGATTTTGATTTTTAAGAGAGGATTGATACTGTTTGTGGGTTATAGCACTTGTCATTGAATGGACTTGTGCCAAGACTGTTTTTCACCCTTATAGTTTAAAAAACTACTTTCAAGTATGTAAACTTTTTTCAAAATTGTTCAAAAGATTATTCTGTTACGAGTTCTATTCAAAGCAAAGCATAGCATACTATTGCAAAACTTTAAGTTACTGTAACATGTTTCTGAGTAAATTTAACCTGCGTCCAAGGGTTATATTCAAAATCCAAAGGTTAACTAACTCAACAGAACGACACTACGGCAAGTCAAGCAAATCAGTATCTTCATGAGCTTAGGTCAAAGAACAAAATGCGAGTAATTTGAAATACTTAAATTAAAACCAAATTAAAAAAACTGTTTTACTTAATAAAATCACAGCTTATAATATCCTCTTGCTTCTGAGAGGATTTTAGGCCAAGGCCCTAAGTGAAGAAAGAAGTGTCTGCTGAGCTGCCCCAATGCGCATTGACGGATTTCACATGTCTTCGAAATATTTTATTTTATTTCTCAGTCATACAGTAGATATTTAGGAATTATATTTTAAATACGAGGGTTAACTATGGAACTCAACAAAATAGTTTTATTGAATATTATACTTTTATATTGATAAATAAATTAAACTGTTATCTAATTCCAGATCTTGATCGGCATAACGCTTA
Source organism: Parnassius mnemosyne (assembly GCA_963668995.1). Classification (NCBI taxonomy): domain Eukaryota; kingdom Metazoa; phylum Arthropoda; class Insecta; order Lepidoptera; family Papilionidae; genus Parnassius; species Parnassius mnemosyne. The sequence goes on along the minus strand of CAVLGL010000080.1, from coordinate 8,356,640 downwards.
TGGTGTGGGTGGTGCAGAAGGCTCGCAAGGAGCTGACCATCGCGATAATGGCGGCGGAGCTCGGCCGGGATACGCTGTCTACCTCCAGCAGTTCCTCTATCAGCTAGCCCACGGCGGGGGCCACGGACGTGGACAGCGTCTCCGAGCGCTCCAGCTAGTGCACGGCCCCCAGGTGCCTCGGCGCCTGCGAGTATGAAACCTATGTGTAAAGTGATTGGGTTCACTTTCCTGTGATATTAAGTTACGAATACCTCCAAGAGGATTATTGCTGACCGGTTGTTGCTCACGCGATTTCATGTGAGAGAATCTTATAATGTTTATTGTGTTTATATGCTTGGGAATGTTGTACTGGATTTGTCAGAATGTGCCATTTTGTTACTTATTCGTATCTTGCATTTATTAAACCTTCTCCTTATATAGTTAACAATGTAGGAGTACGTTGCAATATTATTATGTAAATGAGATTTTTTTTCACAAATCGGTTTATGTGTTACACGATAAGGCAAAAACTATTATATGGCTTTAGTTACAATTTATATTTTAAATCAATTGTAAAACCTTAAGGCTTATAATGTTTTTATCTCACCACTTGTTTGGACACTTATTCAAAGAATGGCGATACGTAAACTTATAATATATAGTTTATATATAACTTAAATTGTAAATTTTAAAACCCCCCGAAACGAAAACAGCTGATGACCTAAACTGCTGAACCGATTTCGATAAAACATGTCTAAGAACCACCGTTAGAAAACCTGCTTTTAAGTATATAAAACAAACCGCATCGGTTCACCCGTTTAAGAGTTACGGTGGCACAGACAGACATATACATAGCGGTCAAACTTATAACAACCTTCTTTTTGCGTCGGGGGTTAGTAAAAATAGAAATTAAACCCTTTACATAACAGTATGAATTAAACCGAGCAATGTTTACGCACAAACGTGCGTAGAGAAATAACCGAACCAAAATCCATGACCCAATTCCAATTCCGTACGCCTGCCAAGCGGGGGACTTCCCGACTTCTAACCTCCGTCGAGCCAAGATATATTTGTCTCGAGACTTAATTACAGGCGTCATTTTTATTTTTTATTTTTGTTTACTATCTTCTCGATGTTATAAATAACCAAGCTAAAATTAAAAGTAAATCGCAGCTGAGACGTAGCTGGCGCTGCGTCCTTCGTAACGAAAAAACTTTTCCGAGTTCATAATTCGAATGTTTCTTTTTTTTTTGTGACACATTCTGACAATTTCCGACTTGTGGGTGTGGGCAAAAATATCGGTACTCATTTAGCAGATAGCATGTAACGATATCAACAAATGAATATTTATATAATGCATCACAATGTCGTGTCGCTCTTCGCTTCTTTGTACGTCGAATATTTAAGGCGCAGGTTGAGCAAAATGTCGCGCTAGTCGTTATTTGGGCGGTTTTTAGAAGCTATCTACTTTTTATTTAAAAGATATATCAACAAATAAAAAACACATTATATTTCTACATAATCTTGATTCCATAAAAGCTATATCCAATTTTTTTTAAAGGAATAAATATTAATATAATCTCCTTACAACGAAACCACATAAATGTGAAATTATTATTGATAACATGCATCTCCTCGTAAAGTAAGTATTATTTTATTTTGCGATTTACACCAATGGATAGGCAATTTATTAATGAACATTTCTATAGTAAATTTTTTTTCAAAAGACCAATATTTGATTTTATTAAGAAATTATTTTAAAATCTGGGCATATTTACTGCTCACGGGCTTGCTGAAGTCAGTGAGCGCTGAGCTCTTCGACGTGAAGCCCGTGTCGTTAGAGCGTCGACCGACGCATACGCCACGTCATATGAGTCGATAATATTATTACTTATTAGGTTATTTATAGGTAGTATTATTTGTTTGTTTTGAGTATAATTTTTCGTATTAGTTATACATATATTTGTTGTGCTTTTTACTGCGCGATGAAGCTTTTTGCGTGTATTTTCTTTGAAGTAAATGCAAATAAAAAAATGAAGCACCATTAGCATGTAAGGTTCGAATCCATAATTAAAATTTCGACAAATATTATAATTTACACTATAAAATGCTAATTCAATATTATCACCCAACCACAATATCTTATTAGGTATAGTACTGCCTCGTTGGTCTAATGGTTGTAGTAGTGCGACTGCTGATCATGGGGTCCCGGGTTCGAATCCTGGGTCGGGCCAAAAAGTCAGTTATGAGTTTTTCATTTATGTTCTAAGTTATAATTAGTATTACTAAGTTATAGTTTTTTGCTAAAATATAGTATATTATTTATTGCTTCTTTTTTCTTCTTTTTAAAAAAATAATTGAGTACATAAGGTGTTCTATACTTATAATTCGGTAAAAAGTATCTAAGTAGGTACTAATATACCTACTTTTTACTATAAACTAAAAATTTTTAAAATAAATTTAACTAAAAAGACTAAACTGACCATTTATTTTTTAACTCATAACAGGACATGGGTTTATTTATACTCTAAAAACTATAACTTTATACAATTAGTGTTCACTATAAAATTATATTCGGTATAGACGGTAATTATTAAATGCAACATATTTTTTTTAATTATTAATTACATTTGTCAGTGGATTAAATTTGCTTTTATAAAGTTGGTGATGATTTTAAATAAGAATAAAATTCTGCTCAAGTTTTTTATTGTTATCTTTGTTAACAACATCGCCTTTAGAACTCTGGAACCGTAAGTGTTTCTTTCAGACGTCCACAATTTATGCAAAATAAAAAAATACTCTTTCTACCGGAGCATTCGTACCAGGTAGACATAAAATATATTCGATTAAAAAAAACTATGTTGAAGATTGTTGACTTTGAATACTTCCATCCAACGAGTTACGGGACAATTTTGTGTCCCGGAGCATTGTTTGGGGACAATGGGACAGGAGACCGAGAAAAGGGACAGTCCCGTTCAAAACGGGACGTATGGTCACTTTAGCTATAACCCGGCGACCATGAAGCAAATACAAAGTTAGTTTTTGTATTAGCTTCATGGTGGCGCAGTGGCTTAGCAATCAGTTGTTGCGCTGGGGGCCGCGGGTTCGAATCCCGCATGGAACAAGTATTTGTATGGCCTACAAATAATTGTTCCGGGTCTGGATGTTTGTCTTTGTGCAATTTATGTTTGTAAACTGCCTCCACGACACAGGAGAAAATCCTAGTGTGGGGGTAACGTTTTTTTACAACTGAAATTGAAAGATTGAACCCTTATACTTCTTGTTGATTTTTGTATTACCTTTATTAAAGTTACCCTTATGTATAAATAAATATAATTACGTATGTAGAAATAAAATTGATTTTCATCCTCATCAATCATTGGGGTGAGGATAATATCTGCTAGCATAAGTAATAAGCAGGCTAAGTTACAAGGTGCTCAGTTCAAAAATTAGTAGGTAACTTTTCAATACGTGACACGTAAAAATTAACAATAATCAAAAACACATATGCGAAACATCCTATTTATTTATTTATTTTTTATTGCACCAAATATTTGTACAAAAGCCGAGCTATCTATTTATTTACCTATAGTGAATAGGTATCTTTTAAACTCACAATTTTCAATGCTTCAGTTTTAATATATAATTAATTATAAAATTTCATAATTAGATAATATATGAAAATACATAATTCTAATATAATGCAACTAATATATACAGAATAAAAAAATTAAAATACATTTATCTTTGTACGCTATGTGTATTTCCATAAAATAGTTTATTGATGTTGAAAAAATAATACTACTTTCGTACAATAGGTGGCGTCTTACATATTTCTTCCGGCGAGCCGCTCGTTAGGTCAAATGCTCAAGGTCGTTCGCATGGAGTAGCCCCTTAATGTGCGTTAAAAAAATATAAGGGCAAAAAAATTTTCAGACAGTTTTACATTCTACTTTCTGTTTTATCGATCTCACCTTTAATTTGTTAGGAGTGCTTTCTATTTCTAGAAATAACATGATTTTCATATACAGTATACATTATAAGTTAAATGCCTGCAAATAACATTTCCGGGTTTGTGTTATGGTGCAATTTATGATGTTAACCAATTCCACGTCCACGATACGAGAGAGAGAGAGAGAGAGAGAAGACTCTACTGTGGGGGTCAAGTTTACTAACATACTAAACTGAACACAAAACACATTATATAATAATAATGTCCTCAAAACCGAATTTCGGTAATGGCAGCCAGTCTCAACAGAGACTAGCCATCTGCGTAAGACAAGATTATAAACTGCAAGTGTACACACACACAGGTGCAATCCTTTATCTGTTGTTACTTTGCTACTTTAAAACTCCTATTGATGATTCTAGCTTGATGTCTATTTCGGTGGCCAAGCTTTTCTTAGTAACGTAACTAACCTCTTCATAAGAAATCATGTAAATACATACCAACTTTTATTTATAGCAGCAATATAAAATACAAATTCGAATAGGCAAGTATTTCACTGCTTGCCTATTCGAATTTTATTTGTGCACAAAACGCAACAAATAATTCAATTTTTTTTAAAATTAAAACTGAAGTGTAACACGTACTTTCAGCCAACTTGACATTAATTGGCTACTTCAGCCTGTAGGCATATGCAACTAACTTCAAACAGAGAAATCTACAAATGCATTATCATCTCTGAGCACTAAAATTTTGTACAGCCGACTTCAATATAAGTTATTAAGAATAACTCAAAAATTATTGGTCTGACCTTAATCAAGTTTATATGGGACCACACGAGAAGTACCAGCTTTCAAACAAAAAAAGAATCATCGAAATCGGTGCACCGAGTAAAAAGTTATGAGGTAACACACAAAAAACAATACAGTCGAATTGAGTACCGTCTTCTTTTTGGAACTTGGCAGAAAATAGCATCAGTTTTACGGTAGGAATTGACATAAAAATAGCAAAAATAACCCCAACTCGACGGACGTCAATGGATAGCTAAGGTTCTTTATTTTTCTATATTCTACTTTCAAAAATCACCATAAAAATGTTTTAAAATTATGTAACAATAATTTAAAATTTAAAATTTTGTACAGCCGACTTCAATATAAGTTATTAAGAATAACTCAAATAACTCAAAAACTATTGATCTGACTGATCAAATTCATATGGGACCATACGAGAAGTATCAGCTTTCATATAAAAAAGAATCATCGAAATCGGTCCATCCAGTAAAAAGTTAAGGTAACACATTAAAAAAAAACATACGCGTCGAATTGAGTACTGTCTCCTTTTTGGAAGTCGGCAGAAAATGGAATTGCCTGGAATCATACTGCCTCTATAGGGCAAAACCGGAATACGTGCCCCAGTTTTTGAAAGAGCCTCATTATTTTAACAAAACATTATATTGGCATAGAATATCCCTACAATATTATAGTTAGTTTAATCATTTATATAGCTTTAGAATCTGTATTTGTTTACCTAACTATTACTGGTTTTGCAAAAATTTTATTCTTGCGAGACAATTTTTCTGGGGATAGATGTCTACCTGTATGGATAGATGCTTCACCATGAGATCGCTTAGAAGGATAGATGTTATGATGGGGGATATATATACCGTTCAGACCGGTACACATTTGGCGGCAGAAATGTATAAGCGGATGGTATCTACCCAGACCTCCTATCCTATCAGAAATCTATCAGATCCTAGGCAGAGAAATAATCCTACAAGTGGTAAATTTAAAATGTATAAACAACTTCAATGTGAATATTGTTGATTTTTTTTAAACCGCTTGACCGATGTCGATAAAATTTAAATGGTACCACCTGGGAAGTATACCCTTAAAAACAAAAAAAAGGGTTTTCCAAATCGGTTCACGCGTCTTTGAGTAATCGATGAAGTAGTATAGTTGTAGCACGAATGGGTCGACTCCACCGGAGAAGGACCACGCTCTCACAGAATACCAGCGTAAAATAGCACCTTAATGATGCTGTGTTTCGTATGGTGAGTGTAGAGAATCGGAGACCCTTTTTAATGGAAAAGAGGCGTTCCATCTTAGTCCTCACGGGTGACAACGCATCTGCATTTTGATTCGCAAACGAGGATAGATGTGCCATGGATATGGGCCACAACAACCACTTACCATCAGGTAGACTTTGTGCTGGTTTGTCACCCTATCCCATAAAAAAAACACATAAAAAAAAGGATTCCGACGAATTGAGAACGTCCTCCTTTTTTGAAGTCGTTTGAAAATGGTTTCAACTTGACGGTAATATTATTTTTAGATGTAATAATGGAAAGAAACATTTATTACTCTGAAAAATTCCTAACTGTTGCCGGTACGAGCGGACTTTATTTAATCCGAGACCAAATATTTTTTGTTTTGATTAAAAAATATTGGAAGTTTGGAAGCCGTCCAAACTGTTCCGCCGCTGGGTTATAAAATCGTTCATATGTTCAAAATAAAGTTAAATGAAGCGACGTCGATGCAATAGGTACACAGCGGATTTGTTTTAAGTATTTCAAAATCCCATGCAAAAGGTCTCTAAAAACAGTCGCCAATTGTTTTGACGTAATTCTAGTTGAAATAAATATACATTAATGTAAATTCAACCTTAAATGCATTGCCTAAAGTTGTATTCACAAAGCTACGTACAAATTAAAAGCGCACCCAAATGTTCGAGTGGGCGCTCATTCGGTAAGGACATTTTTTGTCACTGATTGTGTATCTAGTTTTTTATTAGTGATTAGGTTATTTATTACTATTATTTATACTGTGCCCCGGGCGGTGAAACGTTACAAGAAAACGTGACTTTTAAAAAAAAAAATGCCGTACTATATTTGTCCAGTACGACGATAAATAAGTTTCACTTGAAGTAACAGAATTTGATTGGCTATATCGTAAACGCTTTTTATAATCTATTAAAACTGTCATGCAAACAGAAGCAAAAAATTAATTAGCACCTAAATTACCTCATTACATGCTCCATCATATTATTATCGAAACATATTGACGTAATCTAAATAGAGATGAACCGTTGATAAGCCACTCATCAGTGTAATAAGTATTAACGTTATTTCCATTTGTTGTTATCGTTCACGTTATCGGCCTATAGCAGATAATCGCTAGATAACCGATGTTCACTCAGCACGAAGCCCACAAAAATGCTTTGCGTGTTTTCTAATATATAGTAGACATGTGTCATTCATTCATTTGTAGTGACCCTATTATCATTCAAGTATTGATTCGTTTTACGAACCGGATCATTCGCGTCGATCATTCAAATGAATCATTTCTAGTTTCAGTATTCTGTGACCTGTGAGATTCGCTCGATAATGGCGGTAGTAGGTCCTGTCAATCGTACGTTCAAAAAACGAACGTTCAAAAATGTAATTGCAACGCTCAATACGAGTACATTGATGCGACCTGGATCAAATTAACGAATCATTCACGATTGACACATGTCTAAATATATAGTTACATGCTAATATTAAGTCTATATGACTGTTATTAATTATTTCTGAAACGGCAGTCAATCTATGTATTAGAATTACGAATGTAAGGTGTAAATATTTATAAGTTCGTAGGTGTCGCCAAAAGAGAATTATTTTTCAAAATATTTTTCAACAGAACTGAATACCGTACTTTTCAGATGGTTTACTTAATGTCTAAGTAGATTTTTTAATGTAACAAATACTAAATGACCATTTGACATAGAGGATTTTGCAAAAGTCATAACTAATTAGAATAATATTTTTTATTAATTCCTTATTTTTGTATAAAAAAAAACCTTTTTGGTTTTTAAAAATAATCTCCATTGTATTAGTAAATATAATGATATAAATCATACCAAAATTTTAGTATTAGTCGAATTAAAAAAAAACTGATTTTTGAACTTTATTTATTATAATAAAATACTCTTTTGACGCTGACTGTACTCTGGTCGATGCCAAGATTGTATAAACTAAGTCAAAGGAAATTGGCATTTATTCTTATGATGTTGTATTGATTAAATTATTGTAGATTCATTATTTATTTGTGTAAGTCATGTTCGTAATTTTGTTAGGAAATTTCCCATTAACGAGACTGTCTTTAAACTCCGCGGAATGGAATTTACAAACAAAATATATAATTTTTCTCTTTTAATATAATCACCACTGGGTTCAACACACATTCATTATAATATAATGACGTTAAATTCCGTATATTAAAAAAAAGAACTTATTACTCTCAAGTGGGTTTGAAATCTGGAAATTTGCCTTTCTTTTAACTGGAGGTGAATAAAAGTAGTATCTTGGAGCTAAGTATACACTATAAGGTGATTAATAAAAATGCAAAAAAAACCGAACCTTTTCATCTTTAGTTTCAATCCACTCAAAAATGGTTTTACTGATATTATACAATACATACTTTGAGCAGATTTTTCTTAATTTTTTTTAGAACACAATGACCATGCAATGAAGAAGACTTAACTTGCTTGCAAACTTGAATGTGATTCTCTATTGCAGTCTTTTCGCACTGATTTCTTTTTTAGTATAGTTAGTGATCTATGTGCACCGATCCGCACCCGATTTTAGTTTTCCAGAGTGAACAAACAACAAACAAGTAAAAAAAAAAACCTTTGAACCTGTTTGTGCAATGCTCGAGTTTCTATTTAGTATAAGTAGGTAATACACACGAAGCAACGAGCACTGCTACAGTCTTATATCAAAGTTTTGTATCTGTAACCCAACCACTTTCACAACATTCCGCGGACTTTTAGACCCGTATACATAAAATATAATAGGTACCCTATTACAAAACCTCCCAAACTGTTTTTTAATTAATCAATTAACCTGTTTAACTTTATTTGTTTAGTTGTTGTATTTATATAAAATTGTAATTTGATTTCAGCCTTTTTAACCTACTTTATTATTATGTTCGCTAAAAATGCATTGCATTGGAGACAATATCCACTCGGAACCAATCCTAACACAGGCCTTTTAAGCTTTCTTGGAGGGTTTACGGGAATATTAATAATATTAAAAGTGTTAATAGTATCATTCTAAAATAAAAAAGAGAAAATCATCTTAATTCACTTATATAAAAGTTACTTTCAAATGAATGCTTTCTCGTTCCTGCTCTGTATATGTTAGGGTCATTTCTAGTAAGTATTGTAAGTGTTATACACGTCTTATGCACTTGTTATAATTATAGAAATAAGACGACCTACCTATCTGATTGATAATCATTAGTTTGTAATATTTTCATAATTAAATTGCGAATAATTTTTTAACTGCCTATGAGTTTTTGTGCAATAAATATTTGTGATAGTGGTAGCTAAATATTTACAATCTATATGCGCGAAATATATGTATTTCGCTTATTTATTATGGTGAAATTTTCGCAACACAATTAAAATTTTTAATTATTATTTACACCTGTTATTACCTGAGAATTCTCTATAAAATATAACATCCCACTAACATATTTTAAAGGAGCCTATATGCCATGTATTTCAAGTTTCTTTTTTCTAACGATAAAAAATCGTGGACGGATACTGTTGGGATGAATAATTATTAATAATTCAAATTAAATATAGAAAATTTTACATTTTTTGTACGATATTCGATACCGATTGTACGATATTTTTTGTACGATAATTATACCTATATTTTAGGCCTCTACAGCCTACATTATACTGATATAATGAAGGATATCTGAGCGTACGACAAATACCTATATATATATTCGTTTCACGCATCTCGCATATTATATCGAGATGAAATGTTGATATCGTCTCCAAATCAATCTCATTCGACGCTTAATTGATATCCTGAATAAGTTTTCATTAAGTCGATTCCTTTCTTTTCTGTTATTTTATTTTTTAATTTAAATTTGGAAAAGAATTTCAAAATGAATCATCAAGTGGGAAGTTACTATTTTTCCGAATTGCGCATTATTATTGATTGATTTAGAAATCATGGGATCCATGTATTTTATAAGGCTTAAAAAAATGTAGTTCCCGCCTAAGTATTTATTATTTTTATAACTTATAATGTATTGAGTTGATTTCTAGTTCGTCGTCTTATAATTGGCTGTAAATCGTTCTTCCTTTAAAGACTGATTTTACGTTTTGTTTTCGATTTCTGTTTCTGCTTGTTGAAATTATGGTTTTGTATTACTTATATTTTAGTTATTGATTTAAAAAATTAAAAGCCACTTAATACAGTAAATATTGTAACTAAGAATTTTATATATATTTAATTCTACTTGTGTAGCTATCTTCCCCTATAGTTATATAAAAATATTTTCTGATGAATATTGTAAGTAAAGCGTTCTACCTAACCTGTTTCTTCAAAAATATTGCCGATTATACAATATGTGTCGATACATGTATCCTTTATTAGCGATTGGTTCTAATAAGCTCAACTTATATATTTTAAAACATATATAACATAATATACTTAGCATAATATATTAAAGAAAAAAAATATTGAAATGGAAATATTTTATCATGTAAACAACGATTTGTGTTGTGCCATATAATTTGATATTCGACATCGAAACTTCTTAGTTGTACCTAACTTATGTTTTGTTCATAGAACAGAAAATTTTCTTCTTTGTGAATGTTCAATTATATATATATATCCAAATTCGTAATTAAACAATCTTAATCACCAAAATTTTATGATATATTTTGGTTATGCTTATATATTATGTAGGCACAATAACTTAATAAATTGAGATGACATTTGTTGTGTTCTTAATAAGATACCAAAATTCATTATGGAAACCCGGGCGAGAAAAAAAGCTTATATGCCTTTTAAATAAAATCAATTAAGTTATGTGTTACATGTGGCGGCAGGATACTCAGAAAAACATAGAATCCAATGAGAAAAACAAACAAGAATAAAAATATAAAATATTTTATTTTCGACCTACATAATATGTATTGTTTTGCTGACATTTTTATTCATATGCTACGCTTACAATAAGCTTGAATATATTTCATATTGGCTTCCGTCGCTAAGATCAGTGCCAAATCGTATTAGTCTTAATTTTCAATACATTAACAGTCTTATAATCGTTGATTATCGCTTCCTTAATTAATTTTCTCTATATCTGTCTCTTTTTATTTTTATTTAATGAAGAGAGAGAGGAAGAGAGCGCAACTTTAAGCATTTCATAAATTAATTAACGTCGATTTTTATGAGTAAGGCTGTGAATGTTTGTTTTCTTTTAAATTCAGGAATGCGAAGGGTGTGTTAGCATAAGTACTTGTACCGAAATATATTCTAAAACTTACTTAAATAGATAATTACTTCCAATCAAAAAACTTATGTGCTTTAAAAGCTCGATGTGTCATGCTCATTCACATATTAAACTATTTTATATAAACTAGTTCTTAACTAGTTTATTATACAATAATGCATTTATTGTAAACGAATTTATGTTGTGGCGTTTAGTAATAAAATCTCGCTGTTAATATGATTGTATAACGACTTTTCATTTTATTGATGTGTATGATGATGTATGGATACTGTTAGTTAAATACATGTAAAAAATAAACGCTCGTCTTTTATTTTCACATCTTTGTGTCTTCGCGCAGCGAGCTGCGGGTTCTATTCCAGTTTCTAACACTGAATAATATTGTATGAATAAGTAAGTGTGTAAGATATGCTTTGGACTTTCGTAAGGTTGCATATTTAATGCATATATTTATCATTATTTTTTAAAATTTAGTAAATCACAAAGAGTATAGTATTAATACGAAAAGAAACTCGCCTACTGATAGAAATCATCTCAAAAACGTAGAATATTACAATTTTTTTAACTCATTTCTAAGTAATAGGGCCATGCTGCAGCTATATTAGTAGTATAGTTGTAGCACGAATGGGTCGGCTCTACCAGGGATGGACCACGCTCTCACAGAATACCAGCGTAAAATAGCAGCTTAACGCTGCTGTGTTTCGTATGGTGAGTGTAGAGTACCGGAGACCCTTTTTACTGGAAATAAGGCATTCCATCTTAGACCTCACGGGTGACGACGCATCTGCATTTTTATTTGTAATAGAGGATAGATGTAGATGTCTATGGGCCGCAGCAACCACTTACTATCAGGTAGACAGTGTGCTCATTTGGCACTCTTAGGCCGGCCACATATATACGGAATTCCGTTTCGGAATACCGAATCGGGATTCCGTGAATACGTCACACACACACACGTTTTTTTTCCGTTCGGAATAACAAGGGTCAGTTAAGAGACGTTAGCCATTGAGTCTAAACATTCTGCCAGCGAATAATGACGACGATTTTCTAATTGCGATTCCATTGTTGCTGTATCATTCTTACTAGGTGCATGCCCTTATCACCCTAAGCTGGCAATAGTCAATACTATGTAAAAAGATCTATTTATCCAGAGATGTTTTTTAAATATTTATGTATGTAAATTCATTCGACAAATTATTAAATAAAATAAGTGCACTGAGCGCATTCCGTACGGAATTTACGTATGTGTGTTGCGACTCGTACAAAATCTATGGTAGACGTGCGTTCGGAGCGGCTTTTTTCCGTTCGGGATCCCTAACGCACAGACGGTCATACGGAATCTCGAATCGGAGAAATTCCGTACGGAAAAATAACGTACGTGTGTGGCGGGTCATAGATTTTATATGGACTTGCTGCGTTCGGAATCCCGAATCGGAATTCCGTATGTATGTGGCCGGCCTTATCCTATAAAAAAAAACTATAATATATAGATAAGCATACTTTACGATAGTGTGCGTAACTTATGTGTATCAATTAATCGCATAGTGAAAGCATCCCTATTTTGTGAAGAGAATACTTTTAAGACTAAGCTGTATGGACTTAGTACTGTAATTAATTTAACAAACAAAATATGATTAAAAAAAAGAGTATAAATCTTAATGATTGCCAATTGACGAAATATGTTCTTTCTATTCTTTTAAATTATGGCTTCTCTTGATATAATTCTGCCCGTGTCAAGTCAGTCAGCTGTCGTCACAGACTAACTAGTAGATTCTACACGAATGCTGTCGTCAAAAACTGCATTGTGACACACACGGAAGTATAGGATGTAAAGTAATGTTTGTACGAAGTACATGTATTTCCATGGTGACACATCAGCATATTGTATGAGACTAGGTTGTACAACCCTCGACATTTGCCTGCTTAAATTGGCAAAACGTAACAATTACAAAACCATAGACGTTTACTCTATAGTATCCATTTCCATATTATTGTAATCCTTCGAGCTTCTGTGCTCGAAATTCTAATTAAAGATGGGTTAATACCGAGTTTTTGCGGGAACTTGACCGGCGGCGGATTGCTGCTCCTGTATTATTGTTTAAATAATGGTTTGAAGTGGAATCGGTGAAACAAGTACTCTGATGGTGATGTGAGACTCAAGATAAGGTGTTTGTCTGCTTTGGTGATACTATCGCTTAAGATACTATCGCCAATTGTCAGCTGTCTGCTAGCACAAGTTGCCGTCAAAATCTCCCAAGGACTGCACAATGTGACGCATCAACATATTGTGAAGCAGTGTACTTTGAAAGACAAATAAACATTGTAACTTCAGGCTCAGAAGGGCTAGAACCCAGGGCGGTAAAGTCAGTTATAAAAAATGGGTTAATTTATTTATCTATGGTTAGTACCGATATTTGTGAGTGTTAGATAATATGAATATATTCGTCAAATGATATTATAATATTTAAACTAATACAGGGGTCGGCAACCTTTTGAGTCGGAAGAGCCAAAAATTACAATTTACAAAATTTCAAAGTTTTTAAAGAGCCACAATTTTTTTTTCTTGCCAACCATAAATAGTACTTCCATAAATAAAGTTTCTTGATAAAAAAAAACTAACAGCCTTTCACAAGTCTACTGCTGAACATAGGCCTCCCCCAAGGAATGCCACAAAGCACGGTCCTGCGCCACCTGCATCCATCGACATCCTGCATGTCTTAAAAGGTCATCACTCCATCTAGTGGGGGGGGGGGGGGGTTGGCCCTACACTTCGCCTACCGGTACGAGGCTGCCTCTCGAGAACCTTTCTTCCCGATCGGTTGTCGGTTCTTCGAGCTATATGGCCAGTCCACTGCCACTTCAGCTTACTAATCAAATGCGCTATGTTGGTTACTCTTGTTCTACTGCGGATATCCTCAATTCAAAGTTTACCACGCAGAGAAACCCCAGACATATCCCTCTCCATAGCTCGTTGAGCGACCTTGAACTTCTTTATACGGCCAGCAGTAAAGGACCACGTCTCAAATCCGTAATTCATCACTGGCAACACGCACTGGTTGTACAATTTCGTTTTCAGGTTTTGAGGTATGTACAATGAGAAGATGTGTCGTAGTTTCCCGAAAGCTTCCCAACCGAGTTGAATCCGTCGATTCACCTCTCGGTCGAAGTTGGACTTACCTAGTCGGACTATTTGTCCCAAGTAAAAATACTCGTCAACAACTTCGAACTTAGTGTTCCCAACAACCACCGGCATAGGTGTGACATGGACGTTAAACATTTTTTCATTTTTGTTTTTTCCATGTTCATCTTAAGACTTATCCGTTGGGATACACTATTGAGGTCATTGAGCATAGTGCTTAGGTCCTCCAGCGATTCTGCTATAAGGACTATATCGTTGGCAAATCGAAGGTGAGTGATGTACTCGCCATTGATGTTAATACTGCAGTCCAGAAGCTTGAAAACGTCTTCCAATGCAGCGGTGAAGAGTTTCGGGGGTATAACATCACCCTGTCTTACACCTCTCTGCAATTTTATAGGTTTCGTACTCTGGTTCTCTACTCGGATAGCCATCGTAGCTCTACTGTACAAACACTTCAGCACTTCGATATACCGACAGTCAACTTGGCACCGCTGAAGGGCCTGTACTACCGCCCAAATTTAGATGGAATCAAAGGCTTTCTTATAGTCCACATACGCAAGACATAGTGGCAGGTTATACTCCTTTGTCTTCTGTACAATTTTCCGAAGGGTATGTATGTGGTCTATGGTACTAAAGCCTTTTCGGAATCCGGCTTGTTCGGTAGGCTGGAAGTCATCAAGTCTGCGTGCGAGACGATTCGTAATGACTCTCGAAAACAGCACGTAGACGCGGCTCAGAAGGGAAGTCGAAGTTCTTGAAGAGAGCATTGTCGCCTTTCTTGAAGAACAAGTCCACCGCACTTCTGCTCCACGCCTCCGGAGTAATGCCACCATGGAGGACGGAATTAAAGAGCTTCTGAAGGACTTCAAGTACTGGTTTTCCATCCGCTTTTAAAAGCTCCGCTGTAATTCCGTCCTCACCTGAGGCTCTGCCATTTTTAACGTGCTGGAGAGCCATTCTAGTCTCCCTCAGACTGACGTCCGGGATATCTTCGGAATAGCGTCGGATAAGACTCGCTCTTGGATCGTTACTCACACTTGCGTGTGGCTCCAACGATGACGTGTACTGCTGCCCATAGAACCTCTCAATCTCACTCAAAATATCAGGTGTCCCAGAAACGATGTTGCCACACTCGGTCTTCAGTTTTGACAGTTGTCTCTCTCTGGCAGAAAGATCTCTGGCAAAGGCTTTGGAGCCTTGGTTCCGCTCGATTGCTTCTTTAATACAATCTGTATTGAAGTTGCGTAAGTCCCGTCGCATGCATTTGGAGATCTGTCTGTTCAGTTGCCTGTATGTTGTCAAATCTGTTGAAGAATGTAGCTTCATCTCCCGTCTAACAGCCATGGGATTGAGAGTGTGATCGGAGAGTTTTTGTGTTCTTCTGCGGCGGGTTGCAGAACTTAGCTCCGACCGCATGGACAGTTTCCACGAGCTTGTCATTGATATATATATATATATATATATATATATATATATATATATATATATATATATATATATATATATATATATATATATAATATATATATATATATTATGAATAATAAACATAAATATAAAATAAATTTTATTTTATAAAATTTGTTTATAGAATATTGATAAATTTGGCTCATAACTTGTTGTTTTAAGTTTCAAACACCACTCTAAATTTTCATTTGTTAGTTGGCTTGTTACTTTACTTATAATTATATTCATGCAAGAGAACGCTTGCTCGCCAACTTCTTCACCTCTCCGTAGCAAATCCGGAAGGTTATTCCATGCGTTGAATATAAGTGCCTCAACTCAAGCCATTTCTTTTAAAGCTTCATTTTTGTTGCGTTACGTACGTTCATTTTTGGACCTCCAACCCTTTCAAATTGAACTCTGTAGATTTTTAACTCTAATTACTTTTTAAATCGATCAATTGCATTTCTAGAGATCCAGTATCAACTCCAAATGGCTCAGTGTGGATAGATTTTTAAATGTTTTTTTTTTTTATAAAATAAATAATATTTGCGTATGAGATTAAAGAGCCGCAGCTTCACATCCAAAGAGCCGCATGTGGCTCGCGAGCCGCAGGTTGTCGACCCCTGAACTATTCATATATATGAATATTACTGATACCTTAATAGTTATAACGGTTATACGTATGAATATTCTATTCATGTCGGCAATATGTTTATTTTACCAAGCAATCTTATTAGTTTTTATACGAATGTATGCTCGGTTTATATGCTGTAATAAATATTAATGTTGTTAATAAATAAATGATATTGTGAGGAATTGGAATGAAAAACAAACAACATTTTTATATGATGTGTATATGAAAATTTTATTTTTTATTCGTGTGTAAAACGCCAATTTTTTCACCTTTTCTGACGACAGACGAGTTCGTCGGTCAGAAATTAGTTCCCTAGATTTTGATAAAATTCTTTAGTAAGGTACTGAAGTGGCTAGTACACAACAGTGCTGTTTGAATACCTTGCTGAGGTTACGGTACAAAAAGAATGTTTACGCCACCAATCATTGGGGCTTTCCTTGGTAAAATTTTATCATTTATAAACCTCTGAACCTCAGCAATAGCTATTGCTGTTGGTGACTCCAGTGTATGAACGTCTTCGATGTCAATATTCGCCCAAATATCTATGAAGTTATATGGCTTGCTGGTATCTACTGATATTCCGGTTTCTGTTGATGTAGTCGGCGCTGTTGACGTTATCGTTGACCGTGATTCCTGTCTAGCACTTTCTTTATTTATTTCAATAACTGCCATTTTGACCACCCTGTTTTTGGCTGCTTCGGCTGCTCTTCTATCAATAAAAAATGCCATTTTAAATCTTGGGTCGAGAAATGTAGCTACTCCGAAAGTACCGCTCATCTCTATATTACTCAGTCTTGTCAGCAAGGCACGTATAATTCTATTGCATACAACTTTAGCACCGGAATGTAGTGTGTCATCTTTTGAACAGTTGTGATATTCAGCATCTAACAATGTATTTGATACATGTTTACGACTCGGAAGCTGGTAAGCTGGGTTTAGCTTTGCTACAAAATCTTAGAAATATACATCATCAACTATTAAGAACGGCGGAAAACTGTTAGAAAATAATAACATTAATGCGTCATCTATTTCTTTTCTTTGTTTCGTCGATAACTTTTTAGTGTTGCGAACATTCTTAGGGTTGACTGAATTTTATTAGATGCATGCGGATCCGAAGTTGTCTTTACGCTTGGCACACTTACGTTTTGTGAAGATCCAGATGGAGCAGATAGTACATTTTGCAAGCTTATTTTCTTCAGAATCAACTGTGAAATAATTCCATACTTCACTTACTCGAGCGCGCTTCATTTTTCTAATTTAAAGTCTTTTTATTTTATGATATAGTTAAAAATAGATATATACCTTTGCTTTTAAAGCAGCAACTGAACTAAACTTATTAATACACTCTTTAAGATAATTTTAATTTAATGTTCACGAATTCACGAATTACCAAATGTTGAATAAAACTATTTTTTACGTTTAATTAACTTATTAAGTTAATTAAACGCGATAAAATCCGTAAAAATAGTTTTATTCAATGTGTAGTGTTCGCGTAAATATAAGAAATCATTATAATTACCAAATGTATTATTTATTTATTTATTTATTCTTCATTGCATTCCTTAATCTAAAAGAATACAAAGGGCAGACTTAATGCCTTGTGGCATTCTCTACCAGTTAACCCATACACCACACTGTACCCAGAAAGTAAGAAATGAATAGCATTTAATCAAAATACACCCTTTTGTTTATATAAGTTTAAAAGTTTTAATTATTGAAAGTGATTTTAAGTGGTTAGAATAAAAATAAATTCCATTGCACAAAACAAGGGGCCTTGTTTTGTATGTTTACATTTTAAGAATGATTTATAATATCTAACAATATGATAACTCATTTCAATGAATATCGATATGATTTTAACAAGAATATTGGGAAAATACCATGACAATAAAACGAATATATGCCCAATAATTTGTTAAAATAAATATATGTAAATATATACTATTAAAATCACTACTAGAGAGTCAATAAATTTTAAACAACTATAAAGAGTTGTATTTGTAAAGTCCCGCTGGTCTCCGTGATATAAAATATCCAATTGAAAATAGTCCCTAAGAACTATACAATAGAGAAAGAATACCCGCCAAACGCTCATATCGGTTAATTCATTTGGTCATTCGGCTCGTTCGCTTGTACCGCTATACTTACGATACGAATGATACAGATATCCGTCATGAATATCAGCAGTCGAGTCAAGAGAGTGATATAATCCAACCGATGTTGAACATTTAGTGTATAAATCTTCGATCAAAAACACCAACTAGATAATGGGTCACGTACAAAATCATAGCTAAACAGTGTTGCCAAAACTTGGAACCTGATATCTCCATTTTTCACAGATTTAGTTGCCTAATATAGCCTAACCTGAGCTGAGGTAGCCTAAAGTAGCCCAAACATCAAAACATGAACAAACATGAATAAATAAAAAAGTAATTTTTAACAAAACAAACAAATTTAAAAAAATCAGCCCTCTTCATTTGCTGCCAGCAGCAACAAAGCATCAGCAACTTTTGCCGTCAAAATTTTCAGTAGCCTGTGCTGTGCTGGTGCTGGCGCAAGCTTCGCTGGAACTGGAAACATACATTTTTCTCCCGTCTTACAGTTGAAAATTGTTGCAGCAAATATTTCGGACATTCATATGTGTATGGATTCTAAGAATTGCAATCAGCATGGGTAGTTACATTCTGTTCCTTAATTTTGCCTTTATCGTGGCCATCACGCTAAAAATTTTTTCCTCGATAGCATTACTTAAAGGTAATGAGAGACATCGCAATGAAAACTCGGCAAATTCTTTAAACATGGGATTCCCTTCAGCATTCTGTATTTTCCATATCTGTATCCAAAAATTTACGGTATCATTGGGAGAAGCTGTACCGATTATTCGATGCGCAACATAGTTAAAGAACGTCATTGGTTCATTATAATTTCCCGGTTAATATTAAGTTTCCCTAATTGCTAGGAAAAATCATCAACGTTTGTTCTGCTGGTTGAGAGATACACATGGCTTGGTGATAAATGTTCAATTTTTCCACCACTGATACATTGGTAGCCTGTCAACTAATTCCTTCACTAAGCGCACGAACACATGCACGCACAGGAGTACTAAAAATAATATGATTGGATTCGCTGCAGACGGCGCAAACGCTATGATGGGCGCACATAATTTTTTATGCAGTCGGCTTCTCTCTGACATCCCTTATCTATACACTGTAAAATGCATTTGCCATTCATTCAATCTCTGCGCGTCTTACGCTTGTGCGACACTGCCAAGAGAACCTGAAGGGCTTGTTAGAGATGTTTATAATTACATAAGCAATAGCCCAAAGCGATCAGTGCTGTTAAAGCAACTCCAAGAGCTTGTAAATGTTATATAGGTTGTCGTTACGTGCTGCAGTTGCTAGAATTTTGGAGCAATACGATGCACTCAAGTTATTCTTCACTGATGCCGTTGTTACCGATCGACTTAATTCAGCAGATGCCATCTTGACAATGCTCAATAATCCATTTAAACTGTACCTCGAGTTTTTAGAATTTGCTTTAGGTTTTTTTAATGACCTTAATTAAATGATGCAAACTGAAAAACCGCAAGTACATAAATTGTACGAGAATGTCTGCAACACGTTCCGAAGCTCGTTGGACTGTTATATTGACACAGCATATCTGACACAAACCGAGCTCTCGAAAGTCGAAATTGATAATCTTAGACGCTACAAACCAATCAAAGATGTATATCTAGGCGTTAAAGCGATAAATGGTTTATTAAATTTGAATCCCAATACTATCCCAAGTGACGTAAACATATTTCGGCTACGCTGCCTTGATTTTTTTATAGAAGGATCCAAACAAATTAAACGTCGTTATAATTTTATTAATAACATTATAAGAGATTTAACTTTTTTAAACACATTAAAAGAATTTATTCAGAACGTTCTATGTTTGCCACACGCTACGGCGGCTGTAGAAAGAATATTTTCAACAATTAATTTAATTAAAACCAAGACAAGGAATATCTTGAACACTGAGACTATCGAAGCATTAATTTTTACCAAACAGCTAATTAACAATAAAAATGAATGTTGTTACTCTTTCTCTCCAGACAAAACTATGTTGGATAAAATTAACAAAGAAATATATAAATCTAAATAAATATTTCTGTAATATTAATTGTTTTTCATTATCACATCTCCTTCCCTCAACTTACATAGGTCAAAATCTTTTACTTTGATTCCTTTCTACAGATATTTTACAGATTTATTACACTAGCAGCACAGATTTCATACAGATTTTCTTTGATTCCTTTCTACAGATTTTATACAGATTTTTTTACATTAACAGTACAGATTTGTTTAACTGACATGTGGCAGCACTGGCTGTGTTTCAAGTCTATTAAACGAAATAGACATAGACATAGTATCTTATAGACTAAACATTCAGTGACGTCATCAGCGTGTGAAAGGAATGCACGTATATAGTTAGACATAAGAGTAAGGGAGAAGCAAATCTATATTTCTTGTCTTTTTCTAGGTATGCGTTTTTGATTGTTTTCCCTCCTTTATTTGACATTAACGATGTCAAGCTCTTTTGAATAATATTGATATTATAAGCGAACAGGTAATTGAATTTAGTGTTTTTTGTGGGTCTTAGTTATTAGGTAAGGTGAAAAAGATGGTAAGTTGTAGCATTTTAGGATGTAACAGCATCAGTTAACGAAAAATTGATAATATTACCTTTCATCGGTAAGTTTGTTTTGTGCTTACATTTGCTACTTGTACTGATTAATATCTATTGTTTTGAATATAAAGTGTAACATTTCATATTTTTAATGAACTTTGTGATGTATTTTGTCAAATATTTGGACTCCCAAATTGTAAATTCTTCATGATAATGCTCCTTAATTTGAACGGTCATTCGAAAGCTTAAAGTCATAACAAACGTATACTTTTTGATTTGGTAGGATTATAGAAACTTTAGGGATATCAGCGAGTACAATAATGTTTTCGCATTGTTCAATAATAATTGTTATTGTGATTAGTAGTTATGTCCATAAATATGAACCACATAATGTTATACATATACATACACTTTTATATTCAGCTTTAAAGGAAACTCCTTATTGCCCTACAACTCTTCAATCATTTTCCATATTACATAGACGTCACAAATAATATGTAAGTATCAACCTGAAAACACGTTTGGATTCAAGTACATAAATATTGTGCAAAGTATATTTAATTTCACAAAATATGTATTGCCTGAAATCAGATGCACAAAACTTTATTGCATTCCATTAATTCTATTATACATTAGCAACAATTACATTACAATATTTATTAAAAAATATGTCATGCTAATATAAAAATAAATATAAATATAGATAAAATAATAAATAAATAAATAAGTCTTAATCTTAAGGTACACAATAACACAACATAAGATAATATTCTCAATTAATGATGTAGAAAAAATTTGATGATAATATACTTACCGTTACCATTAGTCAGTATCAAAAGTTATAGGTTTTGTGATAGTTGCCTAGATTGGCAGGTGAATTGGCAACTGCAGTTATTTGGAGACAAACTGTGTAGGAGGTCTATGCTCAGCGGTGGAGGACATTTGTTAGGCTGTAAATGTATTAATTAACAATATCTAAAGCTTAATATGTACATAATTTTTTTTAATGTTTGGTATGAATAATATTATCATTACATTTATATATACTTGCTATTTAATTCAATCATTTGATATTGTTTTAATTGTTATAGGTATTGTATTTATGCACAGATAAACATACTTGATTTTTTTTTGTTAAATACCTTGATATAAAAGTGTACTATATATTAATTTCTTTTAAATATATTATTTCACAGCTTTCTTAAGGAATCAGCTATCCGTAACTGTTGGATAATCGCTACTGGTAGTGATTATAGATAACCAACAAAACTTAGCAGTGTATGCTCAAAACATTTTAAGCCTCATTGTTTTAGATGGACTAAATATGCTTAACTTATGTAATTTATAATATAATTAAGATAATTTTTTTAAATGTTATAATTTCTTGTTGTAGCTTGTTGTTTCTCCATAAGTGATATAAGTTTGATCTTGTTGGTAGTTATGATTTTTGACATTGTTCTGTATGTATTAAAAATTGACTAGCATTGCTTATTTTATTTTCAAATGCTGACATTCTGTATTATTATGACTTGTAATAATTGGGTGGCATGACAATGACAAAATATTTACTTATAGATGTATTGATTGAACATGAATCCTCATTTACAAATGTTAGAACTGTATCTGTACTATCATGTTTTATGCAAATAAAGATTTAAATAAAAGAAATAAATAAGTAATTTAAAGTCCTGACCTAAATATACAAATGAATAATTTATTATGCAATAATAATTGTAAAACTGACTGGGAATGCCTACCAATGGGACATTTAGTCTACCCTTAATCCCTTTTATAAAGGTGTTATAAACATTAATGTGTAAATAAATTAAGAAATAAATGTAATAATTATGATAATTTCTATTTAATTGTCATAAATAAATAATGTAATAAAGATGTTTTTGACAAGAGATAAGTATTACCTATCTAAGTATAGTTTAGGAGTTGTATCTTATGCACATTTTTGAGAAATTCTAAAGCTACTCAAACCAAGAATTACAACGAAGAATTACAAGGAAAGAAGACAAAAATTTTGTTAAATTTGTTGTTTATTAATGTGATCAAAAATTAATAAGTAATCGTTTTGCTTATTTTGATCTTATTGAATTATATTTAATATATAATTGTGTCTTCATTTCTTTTCCTTAATGTAACATTGTTAATATTTCTAAATATTGTGTAAGTACACAAAATTTAGTTCTTTTTTCTTTTTAAATTTCAATATATTTTCATTTAAATAGAATATATATCTTTACAGTCCATCAAAAGTCCACTGTTGAACATAAACATGATTATAGTTATTTGGCATAGTTTCAACGCTTGGAAAGCGGGTTGTCAACCACTATTTTTTTATTTAGCTGTTTTCAGGACAATGCTGCTGTTTATCTTCTTTGATGTTTCCTTACAACCTCATACACCACCCATGGAATGATATGAGATAGCAGATAATCTTACACTGCATGGTAAATTAAAATAGAATATTATAAAACATTCATTTTATTTTATATACCAACATATTACAAAAAAAACCCTTTGTTAATGCTTTACAACGTATATTAACTAAACATTTTACCACCTTAACCATTAGGTAACATGATTAAGCCACCTAACCATAAGTAAGTCACCTAAAAAAGGCCTTCCATAGATATCCTCATAGGATGACTTTTGCCATAGTTGCCACGCCTGCGTGAAAATATGTGTTATGCTGGTTGGCCACCGCAGTTATTTATTATTTTAAGTTTTCATCGGGAAATTGCTGCTGTCCCATCACCATCTTGTATTATTGCTTACGACGCGGGGTAATATCATCCCGTGTACTTGTCGCACTCAAGACACTAACTTAGCAAAACATGCAAGAAATCGCGGGAGTAGGCTCATAACCGTGTTTGTACTACAAAACCTAAGTGAAACCCTTTCCTTTCGAAGGTCTGTGTTCAGCACTGAACTTGTCATGGAATGGTATGTTAAAACATTATTGTTTCTTTTTTGTAAAAACAACAAAACTCGACACAAGGAAATTTTTGTTTATTATTTAATATTTTTATTCTCAATTAATATTTAAGTACATACATAACATATTGTTATTTATTAGCGATATCACACTTTGTACTATTAGCGCCTTCACTTAGTGCCGTCGAAATCCAAAGAGTTATTGAATGTCCAGTAAAAAAGTCGATGCGCCGTTGAATACAGAATGATGATTCTGTTTTTACGCCGGTTCCGCCCGTAGTTTTTAGTCACAGAATGTATTTTCAAGAGAAATTAATTAATCATCTGAATTATAAAAGACAATTTTTTTATGGTAACAATTAAGTTTTTTGTATGAATGTAAGTGCTGTTAATATAAATAAACCCATAACGGGGGAAATGGAACAATATCTGGTAACCCAGTGAAAGTACCTCCCGCCTATTTCTATCTCAAAAGCATACGCGAATGCTTTATCTAGTCCATCCTCCATCTACGGAAATAGAGCTCACTAGAGATGAGTCGTACTAGGTAAATTTTGTACTAGGTGCACCTAGTCCAATTCCGTACAAATACTTGATCCAAATACCTGTTCCTCCTAGTCCATGAAGTATGCATAAAGATTGGTATTGTTGGAATAGGGTACACTTTAAAGTATGCTTAGTCTTTGCGTACCACCGATACGTGTACGTATGCAGTAATGAATTGTAATCTTCCCTTCATAATTTACACAGGCTTAGGACTGTCTACGTAAAGATTTATCTACATTATAGATTGTTGCCGTATTTAAAAGATTTCAATTCATTTTTTCAAAGTAATCAGTTATTGTCTGTTTTTAGTTTTTTTTCATTTTTTTTAAATCACCTACCAACAATAATTATTTTACATATATACGGAGAAAATCAGCCTCATGAATTTTGATTTAAAAACATTAATTGTTGAACTTTTCGAGTCCCTAGCCTCGTTCTCCTGTCATTAAGTAACAATCCACAGGAGGAAAATAATCTTTCACAGGGGACACTCGTGGCCATTGCATTTAACTTTTTGAGTGCTAGGGCATACAAATGCGGGTATACATCCTTCCGCTTTTTCCACCACTCTAGTGGTGATATATTCTCACACGGCAACACAACTTTTTAACAGTGGTAGAGCCACGCGGCAGCTTTTGCTGTCGCACGGATGGGCCGGCTCGAACCGGGGTGGTACCACGACCTCACAGAAAACCAGCGTGAAGTAGAGGTTTACCTCTGCGTTTTGCTTGGTGAGTGCAGGTGGCCGGAGGCCCTTTTTACTGGAAATGAGGCATTCCATCTTAGTCCTCACGGGTGACAACGCATCTACATTTTGATTTGTAATAGAGGATAGATGTAGATGTCTATGGGCCGCAGCAACCACTTACCATCAGGTGGACTGTGTGCTCGTTTGTCATCCTTATCCTATAAAAAAAAACTTTATCGTCCAAATATCTTTGCACTTCTTAAATTGCTCGAGAAGTTACCGTGCCCTTGGGTTGTATATTTTTCATTTTTTCGGTATAATGCTGCCATACTAAATTAATTTGAAGCTGAGGTGGAGGATTTGCTGCTTGATCTGATAGCTGCTGCTCTTCGTTTTGAATTTGGGAATTATTTCGATTCTCTTTATTTATAATTGTTGTAATCATTTCTATGATTCTTTGTTTTGTAGTGTCAGCTACATAGTGATCTTCAAAATACAATTTGAATCTGGGATCCAGGAACATACATGTAGTAAATGTGCCGCTTTTGTCTAAATGTATAAATCTATTTTTTATAGCGGCCAGCAAGTCTTGTTGTAATTTTTGGGCGGTGTCGAGGTATGTATTACTATTAATATTTTCTAAAGATTTAACTAACCCTGTCGTTATAGGTATCACTAAACTTTTTGTTACATATTTTTGAGCACTTACTTCCCTTGTAACTTCTTCACATGGTTTTAAAATGTTGCAAATGTGTTCACAAAGTTTCCATTCAACTGCAGTTAAGGACATGCTAATGGCGTTTAAGTTAGAGAGCGCACTATTAACCTCTTCTATTAATTCTACGAATCTCTGCAAGATGTAGAATGTAGAATTCCACTGCGTGCTTACACATTGTAGAGGTCTTTTAGGAGATTTCCTAGCCTGTTCCTGGTATTTTTTTGATTTTTCCCATGCTTGAGCGGATCTTTTTAAGTAAGCAACAGTAGTTTTCACCTTATTAAGTATATCAACTAATTTTTGTGTTGCACATAATGCTTCTTGGACAGCTAAATTTAGCGTGTGTGCATAGCAACCAAAATGCTTCCAGCCTAAATCTATCATGGCTTTTTTAATATTGGCGCCGTTATCTGACACTGCTAACAAAAATTTTCCTGACACTTTCCATTCCTCTGTTATTCGTGACAGTTCCATAGCTAAATTGGCACTGGTATGTAATCCCTCTAAAAGTACACAATCTAACAAGATAGATTTTAAAGTGCAGTCATTTTTATTGATATAATGACCAGTAATACCCATGTACGAGTCGTTTGTACTTTTTTTTAAATCTTTATTTTCAAAAAAGGGGTTTTGTCACACAGTGACTATGTCACCCTCGTAAAGTATACACAAATAATGACAGGAAATTAACGATTGAAGACACAATAATATCGACAGTAATACAACTACATACAATCAAATTAAATTTAACGACAAAAATATATATTATGTTGCAATTCAATCCGGTGATATGATTACACTCATAGGTGGATAATATTACATCTTTCTAATCTCATATTATATTACATATAAATAGAGTTTGATTAGCATTTTTGCCTCTTGACAAAGTGGGGAGGATAGAATAGAATTGCAAATGCCTACATTGTGATTATGCAAAAGTGACATATCTTGCCTATGTTCCTCGTTCCGAACACACTCCGTCAAAACATGGTGCACATCTTCTACAATATCACACTCTGAGCAGTTAGGGGAATCTGATATTCCCATCAGATATCGGAACTTATTTGACAGGATGTGTCCTGAACGAAGTCTTAAAAGCGCTACAACATTCTTCCTACTTATTTCATCGTTTGTACTTGATGTCCATATATCCACTGTAATGGAAATCAATTCAACATCATTTGCGACTTCCGTCATTTTTGAAGTTCGCAAACTTTCATAGCGACTTGGTAATAAATTGTTTGCAAAGTACTTACGATTCGGAATAACATAAAAAGGAAAAGCAGACTGAATTAATTGTCTAAAACCTCTATCTTCTACAATACGGAATGGTTGAAAGTCCATAATAAATAAATCCATTAATAACTTATCTATATCAGATTTACATTTATCAGCATTTTTTTTATATATGTATGAAGCTATAGTTCTCGAACCTGGTTGTACTAATCGTACCAAGTTAGTGGACGGACGTTGTTCACCTTCAGGTTGTTGAACTATTCCAGCAGGTTGGTTTGAGGTTGACGATTGCTGGTTGGTCTGGGCTGCTATCACTGAAGCTGGAACATAGTTCCTTCTAACTAAACTTACGAATGGATGTTTACGTTTAAGGTGCTTTGTAAGGTTTGATACAGAACTTTTAAAACTCAACTGTATTTTACATATATTACACTCGGCCATTTGTTGGCCTTTGTCCGTAAAGTGATCCCAAGCGACACTAATTACTTTGGGAGCCATTTTTATAAACAATTAACACTTTAATGTCTTAATAAAAAATAAAATAAAAAGTTATTTAACTACTTAATAACACTTAACTTAACTATATAATATAACTTAAATTTATAATATAACTTTAATTTATAACCTAACTTAACTTTATACTTATTATCTCTTAACTTTGTTATGAAAACCAATTCTTATAAATAAGTCCAATACGCGTATACGATTGCAAGGTCGAGTACCTAGTTACTGAGCCGGCGTCCACTGAGATCATATTCGCATGAGTTGGTTTGGTTGAAGTCCCGAGTAGACTAGTCTCAAACTCTCAAATAATAAAAGACAAAGATAGAAAGACTGCGGAATAGTGCAGTTAAAAAAGGACAGAATATTATATTTTTGTACAACACGAGTGCGCGTCGTGTGACTTTTTTGGACATTGAAATATGGTTCAAATTCAAATGGCTGATACACGAATGATTTAAAGTGAGCGGCAAAGCATACTAGTAACTATGGCAACCAATTGCGATCTCGGTTCGCCGCGCCGGTTCTTCATGCTTCAGTACCGTGAGACTTCCCTATATAACATTGTAGTCTGCGTGAAACGCGTAGGCACAGTGAGACTAGGTGGATCAAGTCTTTTAAAAATTGGAACAGGTGCAAGCTAGTCTCCTTTAATACCTAGTGCCTGGACCTGTTCTAGTATATACGCTTCATCTCTAGAGCTCACGTCTCCAGTGCACTGTTATTTACTGGGACGTATTTTTTGCGCCGACCCGATATCTAGTTGGTATTGTTGATCGAAGGTATAAATGGGCATAAATGAAGTGAATATGGAATATTAGCATATCAGAATCCGTTGGATTACTGATCTATAAATCCACCTAATATTACTAATATCTTAACGAATACGAATATATCGGTTACATCTTTAGTTCTAATCATAATAATAAAAAACAACTGTCAAACTGTCATTAACAATATCATGGCGGAGGATGAAGATGGTGTTTCAAATAAAAAATCGCCACAAAATTCAAACAATGCAGAGTGCTCGCAAGAGAGCGAACAAAATACTACAAAGCCAGACCTAGGTATCGAAGAATCAAAGTACAATAGCAAAGAAAATGGTCATGCGTCGCCTTCTGAACCCAATTGTTCCTCGTCTAGTGAGTGTTATATGAAATTGTTTTTTATTTGCTAAAAATGTATGTCTATTAAATACAATCGTATTTGCAGAGTCCACTGGAGCAGTGCGAAAGGAAGAAAACCCATTTTCCTTTCGACATTTTCTCAAACGGGATCTGTCGTTGCCAGGCAACTCAACATACGAGAATACAGGTGCTAGACCTAAGGTTTATGCGAACACAGTGCAACATTCGCCTACTAAAATTGATGTTCACGCGGACTCTAGACGGGACAAAAGTCGTTTGATCGATAACCAAACCAAAGAAAAAACAAGCGAGGGCATTAGCCAACGCGTGAGTGATAATACGCCTTCAAATAGTTCTATGGACGTACCGTTTAGTGTATTAGGAAATTCAAATTCTAAAAATAACCTTTATTCAAACAATTCTGATGCACCCTTCTATCACAGACCAAATTTGGCTTCAGAACCTATGGGTATGCCTTCATTGCCTGATTTTGTTCAAGATCACATTTTAGTGGAGCAGGCTTATTTAAACTCAAATGGACCCATGTCATTAGATTTGGATAATTTGCCTGACTTCACATTCAACACTAATTTCAATACTGGATCCTCTTCTTCAAGCAGGAGAAATGAAAACAACTATAGTGGAAATAGAGGCTATAATTATGAACGATATATGGGAGCATCCACATCATCTGAACCAGGGCCCTCTAACCGTAATGTACCCTTAGATTTACCAGCCAGTGCAGAGGCTGCGGGTCCTGTACCAATAGATCATCACATGCACCTTAGCTTGGATCTCACTGAATCTGTTAACCCATCAGATAGAAGAAATATGTCCCCAAGAAATACTTTCCCCTTGGATCTGCCTCCGAATGCAGGTAATTAAATGATTCCTAAAGGAACTTGTAATATCAGTTTTTATGTAATTAATTTTTAATATGTAGTTATTTACAATTTATAAAGGTAGTTTTTTGACATTGATTATTGGAAATTAAAATATTTATATTAAATATTTAATTCTTAAAAATACAGCTATATATATATAGGCTGTATTTTTAAGAATCACTGCTGGCCACAGGCTTCTTATTTATACAAGTATGTTGGCAAAATTCACATGTCTTTGTAATTATTTATTCCTTTGACTTGCAGCTTTCCTAAATGATCTTTACCTTAATTTAATTGGTACTGGTAGAGATTGAACTCTGATTAATTGTGTTCTGTGAAATTTACAGTGAGCGCTTAGTGCCTTAGCTTGCATGGCTATTAAATTATTCAACTAATTTAACTATTATTTGGCTATAATAAGCAATTGTAAAGTAATTATTAGTATAATTTATGCAACATTTTCTATTGTTTAACACTTGGTCAAAGTGCACATTTTGCATACTGGCAGAAAATAATTCTTTAAAATACTTGTCTGAACAATAACTAAAAGTTTCAGTTAATGTAATTGTTATCTTCAAACTCAAAAAGCTGGCTACTGCTTTACTTGTGCTTTTTTTTTTTTTTTTTTATAGGATGAGGGTGACAAACGAGCACACAGTCCACCTGATGGTAAGTGGTTGCTGCGGCCCATAGACATCTACATCTATCCTCTGTTACAAATCAAAATGTAGATGCGTTGTCACCCGTGAGGACTAACATGGAATGCCTCATTTCCAGTAAAAAGGGCCTCCGGCCACCTGCACTCACCAAGCGAAACGCAGAGGTAAACCTCTACTTCACGCTGGTTTTCTGTGAGGTCGTGGTACTACCCCGGTTCGAGCCGGCCCATCCGTGCGACAGCAAAAGCTGCCGCGTGGCTCTACCACTGAATAAAAATGCTATAAATGGGTTTGTCTTATATGGGGATTCTTTTATGTCATACTAGGTGTCTTAGTGTACCATCTAGTGCAGAGTAGTAGGTTTTTATGTGGATAGATAGGTAGTTTTTTTGTAGTAAGCCAGGATGTAGCACGAATGTTTCAGCTCAACTGGAGAAGTACTATCCTATAGAACTATAGTTTAATGCTGCTGTGTTTCATATGGTGAGTGTAGAGAACCAGATACCATTTTTACTCAGTAATAGATGTATATGTCTATTTGCCACAGCATCCATTTACTATCAGGTGGACTGTGTGCTCGTTTGTCACACTTATTAAAAAAAATCTTGGGGTAGTTCTTGATAACAAACTTAGCTTTATAGAACATATAGATTTAATACTTAGCCAGTAAAGTTAAAAGTTGTGAGACATTCCATATTACTCTTCTGAGGTGTTAATGTAACTAGCTTTCATTACTTGACTACCACTTTTAGTATAGGAGGTGACAATGGATTGACTAAACTGTGGTTAGGATGGCTGATTTAGTATCAATAGCATGTAAATCACTTATGTGTATGGTATGGACCCGATTTCAAGATAATAAGATACTATTCATAGTAGCTATAAGCACAGTATGTAAAAATTACATGATTCGTTGGTCCACATTCACATTTTTTTTATACAATAAGATTGACTAGTGAGCACACAGTTCACCTGATGGTAAGTGGCTGCTGCGGCCCATAGACATCTACATCTATCCTTGTTTGCGAATCAAAATGCAGATGCATTGTCAGCCGTGAGGACTAAGATGGGATGCCTTTTTTCCAGCAAAAAAGTTCTCCAGTTCTTCTCTACACTCACCATACCAAACACAGCAGCATTAAGCTGCTATTTGAT
Source organism: Parnassius mnemosyne (assembly GCA_963668995.1). NCBI lineage: Eukaryota > Metazoa > Arthropoda > Insecta > Lepidoptera > Papilionidae > Parnassius > Parnassius mnemosyne. The sequence continues at coordinate 8,325,067 of CAVLGL010000080.1, read as the reverse complement.
GTTGGTATTCTCTGAGAGCATAGTCCTCCCCGGTTGAGCCAACCCATTCGTGCTACTGTTATACAATTAATATAGCTGCATCATGGCTCTACCACGTAAGTGATATATATGCTATTGATACTAAATAAGCCATCCTGATGACAGTTTAGTCAATCCATTGTCACCTCTGAGAATATTTGAACTAATTAGCATTATTTATATTAATTGTTGATCATTGCTTACATAAATTAAGTATTGATTTGTTTAAGCTACGTATTAATTATCTCCATACCTGTCTCTTTCGTTTGTTATCTAATGAAGAGAGAGAGAGAGTGCAACGTAAATCATTTCTAAAATTGATGTTGATTTTATGAGTAAGGCTGAATGTGTGTACTAAGTGTAATTATATGAAGTTAATGACTTGTAATAGGAACTTAGACATTGAATAATGATGAAATATTTAATTTGTATTCTCATGCAAAACCTAAAAAGCAATGTGTTTTTGACATGACAATTGTTACTATTAATTTGTATTACAATACAGTTAACCATTATTCATGATTTACTTTAATTTAAAATAAAAACAATTGTTGATTGGATATTACACACAAATATTGCATAGAGCAATGAACAGATCTGGAACAGTTATTAGTTGGTCATATAAATCTAATAGCTGCCCTATGCATCTGCAGAGGGATGTAACCAAAAGCTTTAGCCACTGTGCAACCAATCCATCTATTAATTTCATTCTGCTAAAATATTTCTCAGTTGTAGCAGTAATTTTTTTTTAATAACTTAAATAATTAATGTGCAAATGTATTTTTGTTTGACTGTGAAAGCACACTTTTTGGATTTAATATTGTTTAGGTTCACTTGGTTAGTGGTCTATAAGCTTCCTAGATGAAAATGGAAGTCTACCAGATAATATGTATTGTAATGAAACCAAAGTTTTAATGTGTGACGAATATAAGTTCTATTTCTGGACCAGGGATATTATGGATTCCGTAACATAATCACTACAAGAATTTTAACATATATCACATTTGACGTTGCCTTTCGTTGGTGTGTTCCCACTATTTATCACAGATCCTAAGAAAATGTTTTTTACAACACCCACTGAATGAGATGGTTCACCTTCTCTGTCAAATTATAATATCCATTCCTCGTTGTTTGTAGGAGCAGAATCTAAGCGATTACCAGATTTCCTGCCCGTGCACCCTGGACGCACATCACCAGAGCCCGAGCATCAGGATGAACAGTTACAGCAAATAATGTCAGAGTTGGAAAGGACAAGGTATTTTTTCAACTTTGTAAAGCAAACCTTAATGATTTGTTTTAGTGAACATCATAAATCCTTTTTACAAACTATAACTTAAAATTTTTCTTTCATCATTATGGTATCATAGAATGGGTAGAGAAATTAGAATTTGTAATGTTATCTGTATACATATTAACATCAACTAGCGAAGAGGAGGAACTAAGCAAAACAAAAACGAGAAAGGGGATTTACAAGAACTTTTGAAATTTGAATAGTTGAGAATAAATGTGATGTACAGATCGGAGTTGTTCGCGGAGCGTAGTAGGCGATGTCGTGCCGAGGAAGAGACATCGCGACTGCGCGCGCGCCTCGCCGCCAGGGAGCGGGACCCCGCGCTTGAAGCACACGTGAGTGCTCTCATCGTCATTATAATCGTCCTCCTCCTCCGTACTGAGACACCTGCATATCTTACCATGAGCATATCTAATGAAAAGTTTGTGGGTTCGTCTGTCTGTCAATCGTCTACTGTCATGAACCATTCACTAACAAGTATTTTCTGCTTACCAGTAGTGGTTAAAGGAAATATTAGTAAAGTTAGTTGAAGTAGATGGCACTATTACAAAGCAACTTTGCTCGAAAGAAAAGATTCTTTTGATTTATTATACTATTATTGGCTCATGTCTACTTCTCTAAATTTTGTTACATTTATTTGCTATAAAATCGAACTTTTCTCTTAAATTTTATGCCACCCTTGTGGTTCGAAAGTTTAAAATCTATACTGAATATATATATGGATCAATTGATGTATATATATATATATATATATATATATATATATATATATATATATAGAGCTCTGCTGCAGCTTTATTAATAGTATAGTTGTAGCACGTATGAATTGGTTCGACTGGGGAAGGACTATGCTCAACAGAATACTAGCGTAAAATAGAACCTCAATGCTACTGTATTTGGTATGGTGAGTGTAGAGAACGGAGAACCTTTTTACTGTAAAAGAGGTATCCCACCATAGTCCTCACGGCTGACAACGCATCTGCATTTTGATTCGCAAACTAGGATAGATGTAGATGTCTATGGGCTGCAGCAGCCACTTAACATCAGCTGGTCTGTGTGCTTGTTTGTCAACCTTATCTTATACAAAAACAACCTTCTAGACTTATTTTGTGACTCACATAATATCGTCTACTATATATTGTACATCATCATCATCATTACAGCCTTTCATAAGTCCACTGCTGAACATAGCCCTCCCCTAAGGAATGCCACAAAGCACGGTCCTGAGCCACCTGCATCCATCGACTTCCTGCATGTCTTACCAGGTCGTCACTCCATCTCGTAGGGGGTCGCCCTACACTTCGCCTACCGGTACGAGTCTGCCACTCAAGAACCTTTCTTCCGCATCGGTTGTCGGTTCTTCGAGCTATATGGCAGGCCCACTGCCACTTCAGCTTATTAATCCGTTGGGCTATGTCGGTTACTCTAGTTCTACTGCGGATATCCTCATTTCTAAGTTTATCACGCAGAGAAACCCCGAGCATAGCCTTCTCCATAGCTCGCTGAGCGACCTTGAGCTTCCTCCTACGGCCAACAGTGAAGAACCACGTCTCAGATCTGTAAGTCATCACTGGCAACACGCACTGGTTGTACAATTTCGTTTTAAGGTTTTGAGGTATGTCTGACGAGAAGATGTGACGTAGTTTCCCGAACGCTGCCCAGCCGAGTTGAATCCGTCGATTGACCTCTCGGTCGAAGTTGGACTTACCTAGTCGGACTATTTGTCCCAGGTAAACATACTCGTCAACAACTTCGAGCTTAGTGCTCCCAACAACTACCGGCATAGGTGTACATGGACATTAAACATGATCTTTGTTTTGTCCATGTTCATCTTAAGACCTATCCGTTGGGAGACACTATTGAGGTCATTGAGCATGGTGCTTAGGTCCTCTAGCGATTCTGCCATAAGGACTATATTGTCGGTAAATCGAAGGTGAGTGATGTACTCGCTATTGATGTTAATGCCGTATCCTTTCCAGTCCAGAAGCTTGAAAACGTCTTCCAATGCAGCGGTGAAGAGTTTCGGGGATATAACATCACCCTGTCTTACACCTCTCTGCAATTGGATAGGTTTCGTACTCTGTTTCTGTACTCGGATAGCCATCGTAGCTCTACTGTACAAGCACTTCAGCACTTCGATATACCGACAGTCAACTTGGCACCGCTGAAGGGACTGCAGTACCGCCCAAATTTCGACGGAATCAAAGGCTTTCTCATAGTCCATATACGCCAGACATAGTGGCAAATTGTACTCCTCGGACTTCTGTACAAGTTGCCGAAGGGTATGTATGTGGTCTATAGTGCTAAATCCCTTTCGGAAACCGGCTTGTTCGGGAGACTGGAAGTCGTCAAGTATGCGCGCGAGACGATTCGTAAAGACTCGAAAACAGCACGTAGACGCGGCTCAGAAGGGAAATCGGTCTGGTTCTTCAAGAGAGCGTTGTCACCTTTCTTGAAGAACAAGACTACCGCACTTCTGCTCCACGCCTCCAGTGTAATGCCACCATGGAGGTCGGAATTAAACAGCTTCTGAAGGACTTCAAGTACCGGTTTTCCACCCGCTTTCAGAAGCTCCGCTGTAATTATATCCTCGCCTGGGGCCTTGCCGTTTTTAAGGTGCTGGAGAGCCATTCTAATCTCGCTCCGACTGACGTCCGGGATATCTTCGGAATAGTGTCGGATAAGACTCGCTCTTGGATCGTTACTCACACTTGCGTATGGCTCCAACGATGACGTGTACAGCTGCCCATAGAACCTCTCAATCTCACTCAAAATCTCAGGTGCCCCGGAAACGATGCTGCCACACTCGGTCTTCAGCCTTGACAATTGGCTCTTTCTGGCAGACAGATCTCTGGCAAAGACCTTGGAGCCTTGGTTCCGCTCGATCGCTTCTTCAATACAAGCTGTATTGAAGTTGCGTAAGTCCCGCCGCATGCATTTGGAGATCTGTCTGTTCAGTTGCCCGTATGCTGTGAAATCTGTTGAAGAATGTATCTTCATCTCCCGCCTAACAGCCATGAGATTAAGAGTGTGATCGGAGAGTTTTTGTGTTCTTCTGCGGCGGGTCTTGCAGAACTTAGCTCCGACCGCATGGACAGTTTCCACGAGCTTGTCATTCATATCGTCCACATCATTGCAGTCTTCTAGGCACTGAAAACGGTTTTGTAACTCGAGCTGAAAGGTTTCGGGACTTTGGAACAGAGCACGAGGGGGATGGAGCGTTGACTTCATTAGACGAGACCTCTCCAACTTAACGTTTAGGTTCAGTGTGCACCTAAACATTCGGTGATCGCTACCAGTTTTCCTCTCGCTATTACGGAGACATCATTGAACAGTTGTCGTCTGGTCGTCATAATGAAGTCATTCTCATTTTTTGTCGAACTGTCGGGGCTCGACCAGGTCCACTTCCTGTGAGGCCGCTTCTGGAAGAAAGAGTTCTTCATAAAGAGTCCCTCTTTCTCTATGAAGTCGGCCAGCTGCTGGCCCCTTGGGTTCCGTTGCCCTATTCCAAATTTCCCTACTTTCAGCTCACCGTTCTCTCTTGTGCCTACTTTTGCATTGAAGTTTCCCATTACCGTTTGGTGATTCTGAGTATAAGGTACGCAACTCTCGTCGACACACTCTCAATCTTTACAACGTTGTTAACGAGAGACTTGTGGACGATAAATCCGATACCTCCTTGGGACAGATGGTCACCCTCCCGGTGATAGAGCAAGTTGCCGGATTCGAGGATTACCGTGTCGTCCCCCTCTCTTCGGACTTCGAAAAATCCTATAATATGCAAGCGTAACTTGTCTATCTCTTCGTCCAGCTCCAGGATCTTCTCGTCAGTCCTCAGGGTGCGTGCGTTGTATGTTGCCAGGTCGAGTCGTCTTAGGTGGCAACCGAACTTCCACCGGAGATTCTTAGCACCCCCTGCCCAGCCGTTACCATGGTCGCCACCGTAGCCAGGAATAGCGGGGCCGCTGGGGACTGGGGGTCGTCTCTTTGTTACATTCATAGGGGCGTATTTGCCATAGTTTTCACGCTTGGCGAGCGGGTTGGCAACCGCAGTTTTTTTTAAATTGTATTTTTGCTGTTATCAGGAAGATGCTGCTGCCCATCTCCTGCCTGTTTCCCTTTGTCGCCTTTTACGACACCCACGGGAAGATATGGGGTAGTGGATATTCTTAACCGCCACTACACGGCACTACTAATATATTGTACATTTTAACAAAAATAGTTACTAGTTTTAAATAAATTAGTTCAGTAGAAATCATCTGATGCAATTTATGTAACGGTTGTTTCTCAGGAATTTGTGTCAGATGTCCTGATCATAAGCTAGTATCCAATTCAAATGCTTATCTTAATATTTTCAGACTGGGACGGCAGATCCTGAAGCTGTTGCAATATTAAAAAATGAAATAAAGAGATTGAAGGTGAGTATTGACATACTCTTGAATCCTTTATCATTTCTTTACCAGCTTTTTTGTTTGACTTCCTCATCAGCCCTTAAAGATCCACAGCTGGGCATTGGTCTCTTCTATTGAGGAGGATTTTGCGTAATCGCCACGCTTCGCTTGCAGACTAGCAGTTGCATTATCAAACATATCGCACCTTTGTCGATGCTTGTTTATGCATATATACTATGTTATTTTTTACTATTTTACTATAACATAACAGATGACAATACTGTTCGCCTAATGATGTCTTCCTGATATATTCCATAGTTTACATCACCTTAGATGCCTGAGTGGATTAAGTAGCAGGATGGATTCCCTTAGGCCGTAATCATTTTTTTACCTCTTCCTCCCGGACCTCGGTTGCGAGCAGACGTGTTCAGTGTAGATGTATTTCTTGTTTAAATAAAAATTTAATTCAATATTTAATTAAGTGCAAATAATAGGAGTGCATAATCTGTAAGAGCTTCAAGCACCAGGAGCGCCGTGCAAAATACCGTTCTCGATCCTAAGAGCGCCTTACAGTGACTCACCTGTCGATCATCGCTAAGCGCCGCCCTTTTGTTGCGGCCCACTCCAACATACCGGTTAGTGACTACTGTTGCTAAATTACCTGTTCTCCTGGTACCTTACGTTTCACTCGCAGACGAATAGTGCAACTGTCGTAATTAAACAGAAGTAATTTGTATCAACATCTACCGCCTTTATAAAAAAAAACATGCCGCTAAAGCGTACTCCTCCAAGGGATTTGCAAACATCAAATTGTGAGTCGGATTCAAGCACAAAAGGTTCCACTGAAAATGTCGCTAGTAGAAATAAGCGGAAACGGGAACATGGTGATTGTAGTGAAGAACTCAAAGCTTTTAAATCTGAGCTCCTGGGCTTATACAATTCAAAATTTACCAGTCTTCAGTCTGTTATAAATGACATTAGGGAGCAAAATACCGATGTACGCAAGTCTCAGGACCTTATGTCTGAAAAGTATATGAAATAATACTTAAAATAGAAAAACTGGAGTCTGAAAGAAATAAGAATCTTATGTACATTCAATCCCTCGAGACTAAATTGGAAAATATGGAAAGACACCTCCGGGCAGCCTGTCTGGAAATTAAAAATATTCCGAAACAACAAGGGGAATCAAAGGAAGACTTAGTTAATTATGTAATAAAACTTGCTCAGTTGCTCAAATTATCTGTACAACCTTCAGATATACGGGATATCTTTCGACAAGCAATAAGAATAAACAAAACACTTTAATAGTAGAGTTCAGCTCTGTCCTACAAAAAGAGACTATGTTGCAAGGTCTCAAGAAATTCAACAAGGAGAGAAAAGATAATAAATTAAATTCATCACATATACAAATTGCAGGCACTCCAATACCTATCTATGTTTCCGAAAACTTGACACAAAAGGTGCAAAAATTATTCTTCTTGGCCCGAGACTTTGCCAAGACCAACGGTTTTGCTTACTGTTGGACGACCCGTGGTAAGGTCTATTTACGTAAAGCTGATGGTGCTAACTATATACGACTAGATGGTGAAGAAGATCTGATGAAGCTGCAACGACAGAAATGACTATACTGTAACGTGTTTTGCAACGTAACTTCTACTTTTTTCTTAATTTATATTGTTTTGCTTATAATAATTTACCTTTTCTATTATTTCTCTAACGAATTTGTAATATTTTTTGTAAAAGTAAGTAAATTGTTTTCTGTACAAACACACAATACACTAACTCACTTATGTTACCTACAATCATTCATACCTCACTTTCACATACAGACTCAGTTAATACATCATTCAATTACGAGATATACATACTTTACTACATATCGAAAATATACACATTTCAAAGTTATCTTACCTACAAAACTATGATTGAGCATATTTATTTTCATGAACTTTTAATGGTTATCATTTCATCATTTCATATATATATATATATATATATACTTACCTTTCACGGTAAATGTTGCTCCAGTGAGAAGTTAGAACAAATATTGATCCACCTATTTTACGTATATACTCAGCTCTGCGTCGCGCAAAATAATATACTTTGATCAATCCTTGATGCGCGTGTGACGTCGGTGGATCTGTGGTTACTAATTTTCAACATACTCGTCAGCGATTTGACCAATATTTGTTGGTCCATCAACGGTCGAAAAAATCATACTGAATACGATTTCTTACATCCAGAATATATTTAACTTATATGCGACATTTACCTAAGCTAAGTGGATCCAGAGCCTAAACTGACATATAGGTACGCAAACACAAAGCGGCAACGTCGCGTTCTGCGTGTGACAGAGAACTATTTCGTTAGAGTAAGAAGGTAAGAAATATGCGTTAGCTGATTTGAGGATCAAACTGGCAAATTTGATTGCGGCAAGACGTTTGCGCGGGTTTTTGTTATTGTGTGAGTGGAGTAAATTTTCCAATCAGAAGATGATGGTGAGTATTTTATTATCTATATTTGATTATCTATTTAGAAACTCGATATTATGTAGCTATTATATTAATGAGTTAATCCGGATGTGAGCCCGGCTCAAATGAAGGGGGGCGGAGTAAAGACCGCCTCAGTGGAAACGCACCCCCTCATCCATGATCGACACGTATGATAATAAATAGGTATTCACATAATAATACCTAAGGACTTACCTAACTACCTAGTACCTACCTACCTACCTACCAGTTTTTTACCACCAAAAGAGTTGTGATTGTGTTTAGGTAGGTTAAATAACTGTGCAGCCTGCCAGAAGCCGAATCAGAATAATAAAAGTAGATAACCAATAAGTATTTAACTGACCTTTTCGCTCTGTGGTTAGTAGCTCTGGATGCGGATCCTGAGGTCGTGGGTTCGATGTCCAAACATGCCAAACATTTGTGTGACGAACACTGATGTTTGCTCTGTGTCTAGGTGTTAAATAACTACCTACTTATCTATGTATTTCTCAGGCCTCCATACCTAGTACAGTAGGTTTCACAGAACACTAAGGGAGATCAGGGACTACTTATGTGTGAAATGTCCAGGATATTTATTTATTTTATTTAAGTACGTAAAAAGACTAAACATAGGTACCATATTTACAAAATTTCAGAAGTTTTGTTTAATGACGTAGCAGCATAAGATGGCGTCTTTGTCCGTCTTTCTGTCCGTCCGTCCGTCTGCCTGTCAAGACCCTTTATCTCGGGAAAGCGTGTAGGTATCGAATTAGAATAAAAATCATATACTCAGGTTTACTTACGGCCGTGCATGTTGGTTTTATATGTAAAAATTAATTATAGGGTGGGTGCCCCTAATCCCAGCTATGCCCCTAATTCCAGCTTTTTCGCCTTTTTACTTCGTAAATAAGATTTCTAGTAGTCTTAACTATAAATATTGTCACCTAAAAAATTCTCCGTAATTACATAAAGACTTTTTTAAGTTGTAGCACGAATGGGTCGGCTCGACCGGGGAAGGACCACGCTCTCACAGAATACCAGCGTAAAATAGCAGCTTAACGCTGCTGTGTTTCGTATGGTGAGTGTAGAGAACCGGAGACCCTTTTTACTGGAAATGAGGCATTCCATCTTAGTCCTCACGGGTGACAACGCATCTTTATTTTGTTTGATGTAGACGTCTATGGGCCGCAGCAACCAATTACCATGAGAAGGATTGTGTGCTCGTTTGTCACCCTTATCCTATAAAAAAATTGTTTGAACGTATAAAACTTAATTTCCATCTTATGAACATAAGCCCCTAGTATTTATGGTCGCATCAAATTTAGACAACAAAAGAACAAGTAATTAAGCGCTTTTACATATTTCATTACACAAGGTTGTGTAATTTGTAAAATTATAATTTCGTTCGTCTTATGAATTTTAATTATCACTGATTAGGAAGGACTTCGGCGTGCCTTGCAATCAATGCGTTGCCGTGAGAACTATAATGTACATATTACAATATCTGAAGAGTTACAACATGTTTCGAATTTCTTCTTGTCTCCGTTATTACCTGGTTTTTTCGAGTCATCGTTGCCACTCCAATCAATGCATTGTTCGGCGGCGACTTTGTAAGGCATAGATATATGCCCTACAAAGAAAACTATATGGTAACCCATCAGACAACATTTTGGACTGTTATAGACTATTTTTGTAAATTTATACGAAACTATGTCATAGGCTGATTATAGTATTTGTTAATAACTGAACTAATTTACTGTATTCCTCAATTTAAAAAAAAAAAAAATAGTATAATGTAGAAGTATTTCGTCTTTTGGACGTTAACATTAAATGGTATGAGATATTAAGAAAGAATTACTTAGAAATGGATTTCGAATAATTTGGCATCATTGATGTTTATATAAGTGCTAAATTATGAGAAGTAAAATCAATTAAAGTAAGTTTTAAAAAAAATATTAATCAATCAACCTATGGGGAAGCCCGGAGTAAGTTGCAAGATTAAATTAATTGGCATCTTTCGTTTGCAATGTGCAAACGAAAGATGCCAATGCATGCCAATGCATGTCTTAGCACTGATTACAGAAGCTGTTCTGTGGAAGTTATTTTATTCGGTTTTTAATCTTTACTAAACGTTAATGTTTTGCTCTTTTAAATGTTTTAAGTAAAAGTTACAGCCTATATACGCATACGTCCCACTGCTGGGCACAGGCCTCCTCTTATTTCTGAGAGGATTTTAGGGCTAGGAAATGTCCGCCGCGCTGCCCCAATACGTGTTCGAAATATTTTTTCTTATTTCTCAGACATGCAGGTTTCCTCAACATGTTTTCCTTCACCGCCGAGCACGTGGTAAATCAGCACTCACAATTGCAATTAAAATTTTAATTGGCGCCGGCGGAGAACGAACCCGGGTTGCTCGCGTACTGTGAAATTTACAGCGAGCGCTTAGCCCCTGAGCTACAACGGCTTTGTGGTTTAAATAATACCTTAAATCTTTAAATTTAGAAAAACCCTTGAAATATATTCCATTTAAAATAAAAAGATCATTTTAATGGGTTCAGGAGTTTCCAAGAAATCAGTGGATATACATAAAAAAACATGCGCGTCGATTGTCGTGTTTGAAACTCTGCTAAAAATAATGAAATCAATTTTATTATATAAAATATGCGATATTAAACATTTTGTTGTAATCCTTGTAAAATTATGCTTTTTTTTTTAAGATAAGGATGACAAAAATGCAGATGCGTTGTCACTCGCGAGGATAAAGATGGAATACCTCGTTTCCAGTAAAAAGGGTCTGCGGTTCTCTACACTCACCATACGAAACACAGCAGCGTTAAGCTGCTATTTTACGTTGGTATTCTGAGAGAGCGTGGTCCTTCCCCGGTCGAGCCGACCCATTCGTGCTACAACTATACCAGTAATACATTTGCAGCATGGCTATACCACGTTAAAAACGCTTACTCTACATTATCTCATATATAGGCTTTTTGATTTGTATGAATATGACTATGACATAGTAATGCAGTTATTTTTGTTTAAATTTACAAGTTATTGATTTTCTTTTAGCGGAAATTAATGGGGCTGTAACTAGATATACGAAATGTATGGAGTGCACAATGTCAGCCGTCAGGCTGTTATTTATTTATTATTTGTATATGCTGTTATTATTTGGTGTAATGTACCTAATAAGAAGTATGTGCCTAATTTCAGCGGCGTAATATAAATCAGGGCTGTCATAAACTGGAATAAATACCATTAATTAGATCATAACTTATTTTATACCTAAGGGAGTTATGATTAATTCGGCTGTTTTAAAATTGGTTTTAGATTTTAAAGTTTAGCAAAAGATGTACTAGCTTTTCTCTCTGACATTCGATGAATATTAAGAACACCTTATGTAATTATTCAATTATTTTTTGAGAAAGAAGAAAAAACAAGCAATAAATATAGTATATACAAGCAAAAACCATAACTTAGTAATACTAATTATAACTTGAAAATAGATGAAAAACTCATGACAAGGAATGTGGTTTAGGACCAGGCTTTGCGGCAGTCTATCTAGGAGGATGTTCAGTAGTGGACTTGTGTAAGGTTGTAATGACAATGATGATTAGAAAACTTGGATGATTAAACTATTAGAAATCGATGTACTACATAATATTTTATCATAATTTTTAACTAAGTAGAATACGATGATTTTTAACTAAGTAGAATACGATTACATTGCTGTGTTCCGCGCCCGCTCAGCGGTGAGCTCCGCCTGTACATAAATGAGCCCTAAGGTATGATCTAGACCGGGCGCGCCGCATGGAATCGCACAGAACAATTACAAAAGGAGATTCAAACATGTCAATACGAATTAACCTTACCCGGTTACCATAATACTTTATAGTTCATAAATCAAATGCTGAAATGAAACTTATTAAGTAGTGAGTTGTGACATAAAAGTACCTATAAGTCAAGTTGCAACAAGGTTGCAATGTTATTATGTTTTTATAATTAATATTTTTTTTAATTTTATTTGTGGTTATTGTTTTGATTATTTAATTGTGAGGACTAAGTAAGTCAGGTTGAAATGTTATTGATTATGTTTCTTTAAAGTATATTTTTGAATCTTGTTTGAGATTATTGTTTTTTTTATAAGATAAGGGTGACAAACGAGCACACAGTCCACCTGATGGTAAACGGTTGCTGTGGCCCATAGACATCTACATCTAAATCAAAATGCAGATGCGTTGTCACCCGTGAGGACTAAGATGGAATGCCTCGTTTACAGCGTTAAGGTGCTATTTTAAGCTGGTATTTTGTAAGTGTGTGGTCCTTCCCCGGTCGAGCCGACCCATTCGTGCTACAACTATACCAGTAATACAGCTGCAGCATGGCTCTACAATGTAAAAATTTGGTTTATTCTATTTTTATTCTGTTTTTAAATGTGTGTTTTGTTTATGTATTTAATTGTTTAATTCTAGTGACTAGCGACTTAATAAGTAGTTCAGGTTGCAATGTTATCAATTATTATGTTTTTTATATATATTTTTAGTTTTGTTTGTGATTATTATTTTGATATAGTGTTTTTGTTTTTAAAGTGCTTTAAATTAAAAAAAATTAAAACACTTCGAAATAATTTACACAGATTTTTATTATTTAAAGTTAATAATCTAAATGCCGATTTTCATATGTCTAACTTCAAAAATACAGGACTCATATAACCTTTCAAACCGCATTTCACCCCCTTATATTTATATACACAATATCTAACGTAAATAACGCACATCCTCAGATACCCCAATAGTATATTATGTTATAATCATAATGCATAACACTGAATTCTTAGTTAAACATGTTTATGCATTGATTATTTATTATTATTAACAATTTCATTGGTGCCGGCGGGGATCTAACCCGGGTGTGCATGTCTGAGAAATTAAAAAAAATATATATTTAGTAATGCCGGGTTTCCATGCTTGCCAAGCCTCGGCAAACGTCTTCAAGCCCCAAGCGTCCACAAATCTCGTTTGGCGTTTGGAAGTCGTTTCCATGCTTGTGAATGCGTCAGTGTGCTACGTAAACCCAAGCATGGCGGAAACCGAACTTGTGTCGGCTATTGCGTTTAGTTTAACATACTTTTATTTGAAATACAAGTAAAGTAATACAAAAACAAGGAATTTTTGGCTTTTAATTCTTTTACTGGCTTTCCCGTTAACTCGGCAAGACGAGTCCAAGCATTTGCAACTTTCTTTTTAGTTTTATGATTAACGTCTTTGGGGTTCCAGATAGACGATTCGGTCTGGTAATATTCCAGAAACGATAAACTCTCTTCGTTCGACCAGTCACTCATTTTAAACAAAGAACTAAACATGCGCTTGTCGCGAAATCACAATTTCTACTAAACGCGCACCAACGTGTGAATGCGTTGCAAGCGCTTGGCGCAAGCGCCCTTTGATCTGTGTCCAAAAACCGACACTAGCCCGGATCGGTGACAAGCGTCCACAAGCTCACGCAAGCCAAGCCAAACGCCCTCTTTACACACTTGTGCTTGTGGATGCTTGCCGAGACTTGGCAAGCGTGGAAACCCGGCATAAAGTTCACCAACACGCATTGGGGCAGCACGGCGGACATTTCCTTGCCTTAAAACCCTCTCAGAAATTAGAGGAGGCCTGTGCCCAGCAGTGGGACGTATATAGACTTTACTTTCTTTAACTTTTATAATTATATTATATTACAGACGAAATTTTAAATAAAAATAAAAAATAAGCAACCGACAACCTCCTAGGTTGACCTGCGAGATGTCAGTCTAACAAAACAAAACAGCCCAGAAAAACAGACTTTCCAACTGATATCTAAGAACAAAAAGTTTGTTTCGTTACCTATAGTAGGTACTGTTTTCTCGCAAATGTGTTGAAAAACGTTGTATGACACACATGCGTAAATTGGGATTAGATTCGTCTACGAGTTTGTAAAAACCAACTTTCCACATAGTATCATAAGTACCTAACTATTTTTCTGTGTATTAGGAATAATTTATTTTGAGCTATAGAGGCGGTAATTACAAACCGCAGACGTAAAAGGAAACAATGTCAGTAATTGTGTAATTAATTCAGTAATAATAATTTAATTACAAAACTTATATTTTCATTTTTAAACGTATTTATAAAAATAATTAAAATGTGATAAATAAATTGCACCAATTTCATTGGTGCCGGCGGGGATCGAACCCGGGTTCATCGCGTACTGTGATACTTACAGCGAGCGCTAAACATCTGAACTACCACGGCTCTCAATGAACATCTTATAAATAAATAAATAATCAATAAAGATTTACAAAACAGTTTAATTATTTATTCGACGACTTTTGCGGCGGTCAAACTAGGTATATTATGTAGGATTATCATAGATACCTACTGTTACTTTACCTACAACCTACAATACAACAAACTGTCACAAATCATTGCTGCGTCGTGGACACTAAAATGTAAACTTTAGGTAGGTACGTCGGTACTAAGAAAACAATCTTGATGGGTCACTTGTCTTGATAAAAACCTGTGTTTACGTTTAGTGATATTGAGTATTCAACACAAACACACACAAACACTCACGCCTGTCACCCAGAGGGGTAGGCAGAGACTACGGACTTCCATTTGGCGCGATCCTGACACACCTCTCTCGCCTCATTTACATCCATATAGCTACGCATACACGCTCGTCGGTTAAGGGTACTCCTAATCTGGCCCATTTTCAATGTATCGCCGATTTGGTCGATAAATCTTCGTCTAGGGCGTCCCTTCCCGACTCTGCCGTTCACTTCTGAAACATAAATTTACTTTGTCACTCTTTCCTCGTTCATTCTGTCTACATGACCAAACCACCGAAGCATTCCTTCTTTAATCTTGGTCACAACGTCATCTTGCAAACCACACTTTTCTCTTATCATACTATTTCTCACCCTGTCATTCAGATTCAGCCCTAGCATACTCCTTAATGACCGCATTTCTACAGCATTTATTCTATTCTCATGCTTCTTCTGCCAGACCCAACTTTCACTACCATACATTAAAGTAAGGACTAACACAGCACTATGAATTGCCATACGTACCTTCTTTGACACATTCTGACAACACGTAACATAATTAACGCACTTTGTGAAAGTAGTTTGTTCAGAATCGTTTACTGAATCGGTTTCTATCATTTTTAATATAGGTAATTTTTTTATCCCAAAAATAATTGAAACTACGTAATTTACAGTCACGCCTAAACCTGTACAGTCAAAACAAACTGAAATGGACCGTAACTCAAGGCAATAAGACTTTTAAAAGTGAGTTTCACTTGTATTAATACAAATTCCGTCATTCAATACAAAATAAAGAAAATTGAACCTTATTTCAAGCATGTTAAAGTCTTTACAAATACAGAGTTTGGAGTGCCTTATAAAGGTCGCGGCGGCCAGGCCACTGACTTCCCAGATCAGCTGATTTAACGCCTTTTGACTTTTTTTATGGGGATGTATTAAATCATTAGTTTACTTTATAGAGCCAACAAGTGCCGAGGACCTTTTTGTGACGATTTTAGAATAGTGAAAAATGACACTGAATTGCTTTCTAAATTATTTTCTTTCTTTTTTAAAACGTAACCTCCACACTAGGATTTTCTCTTGTATTGTGGGGGCAGTGTACAAACATAAATTGCACAAGGTCAAACATCCAGACCCGGAACAATTATTTGTAGGCCATACAAATATTGTTCCGTGCGGGATTCGAGCCCGCGGTCCTTAGCGCTGCAACTCAATTGCTAAGCCACTGCGCCACGGAGCCGTTGTGGTTTAAATACAACGTTGCATGAGAGTTTAGGCTATCAGTAAGTTAAATATTTGATTCTTAAAATTATTGTAATCTTGATTCACATCTTTTAAACACGCCGTCTTTGAATTATGTTAGTTTTAGCAGTTCATTATTATTTACAAATACAATTAAAATGTTATGCAAATTCAAAAAAAAAACTAGCAAGTACCTACACCTAGCGTTCGTGGTTTTGTACGGTGACCACAACATTCTTCCGGAATTAGTATAACTAATTTAATAAATAATCAATGCATAAACATGTTTTAGTAAGAATATAATAATAATTAAAAATAATGTATTATGATTATAACATAATATACTAATTGGGGTGTCTGAGGATGCGCGTTAATTACGTTAGATTTTGTACATAAAAAAAGTACGAACACAGGTTAGTAAGTATTTTAGAAAACAATTTATAGATAGGCTGAATTAATTATAATTATTATCTAAACATTATAAATGCGAAAGTTTGGATGTTTGGATGGATGGATGAATGGATGTACGTTACTCAATCATGCCAGAACGGTTGAAGGGATCTGGATGATATTTTGCTCAGAGATAGGTTTATATAACACATATGATACCGTTTATTATATATTTAGGTATTTCGTTTCTGTTGCATAATTTTGGAGTTACATGCGTTCGAAGCCGCTGGCAACAGCTAGTACGGACATAAACTGCGATGACTGTTCAAGTTCATGTGTCGACGTCGTAAACTCTTGAGTGGTCGCTGCATGAACACCCGGGGAAAACTCAACTTCCCTCTCCAATGAGTCATATATGACTCACAGGAACGTATTAGAATAAGTTCATGAGTCACAGGTGACTCATTTCTCAATACAACTGAAGGCACATTTGTTGGTATGAACGTGACGTGATATTGTTTTAAATCATACGTGGACGTATAGTAAAAAACCTATTGTTTATAATAATAAAAGAAAACTTCGCAATTTTTTTTAAAGTTGTCATTTAATAACTACAATAAACTTGCTATAAATAAAACTCAAATACTGAAGGTGAGGATTTTATTCAAAGAAAATATTATAATATCAAGCATGTTTCTCATTATAACATTCCAAACTGAATGCCTTTTCACACCTTTTGCACTCAGTGTGTACTTGCTTAGCGTTTCTAGCCAATAATCCTTCATTTTTCAATTTGACATAGCAGTGCATCTATTTCGTACGAGTTTATTGTCGGCCTTTCGTGGTATTTCTTCCAGAGAATGTCCAGAATTGCTTGAAGAAGCAATTGAAGATCTTGGAAAGCTACAGGAGATTGAAGATCTTTGAGGAAGATTAATTTCTGTGGTTGATGCTGCAGGTCCAAGGAAATGTCGAACTAGATGTTCTTGGACTTGTAAAATTATTATATAAAATTATTATAATAAATTATATAATAGTTCGATTCTATAACTATCAATTTTGCAAATGCATCCTTAATTCTAGTGACTAGCGACTAATAAGTAAGTCAGGTTGCAATGTTATTGATTACTCTATGTTTCTTTGATAGATATTTTAGTTTTGTTTGTGATTATTATTTTGATATAGTGAAGCAGTGTTTTTGTTTTTCAAGTCCACCTTAGACAATATCGTCGCTGCCACCGCCAAAGAAACGAAACGGCAACGTCGCGGATTTTTTCAGCCAATCCGATCGTTTGATGTGCTCTGATTGGCTCATTTAAATCGGATCAACATTTTGCGTAACTATCGCAAGGTGGATTTGTATATCAGATCAACTTCGGGGAACGCTAGTAAGTAGTCCCGTGAGTGTAGATGTTGATCCTGTCGGAGCAACATTAGTTACCAGAGATGCATATTGGATCAAGAAAAGGCGTCGGATCAACATACATTTTCGGATCAACAAAGTGCTCGCGTGAAGTCGCGTCTGATCAACATTTACCGTGAAGAGATCTCTATATATATTACTCATTTACTTAATGCATGAGCAAAATTTTTATAATTATTACTTAGTCGTCTCGTGTCGAATAAATGTGTCTAATATAAAATAATTTTTTAAATTGTACTGTATTTACATATATAACAATATCTAGGTGCTTCGTAAGCACAACATTTAAATATAAGCACTACTTACAAACCCCTAAAAAATACTTAAGCCTTCATTTTTGTGTCTGTGCCAGAGAGATAACTCATAAAATTATATGCTTCTTATACAACGTGGCTGATACGGAATCATTCTATAATAAAATTCTCTATTGTTTGAAAATATTAATAATAGTTAGGATAGGACCAGTAAAAATAACCGGAATAGTGGTTATCCATTACTTCACGACGTCTTTTAACATAACAACTTTTACACACTATCATCTTAAACCATGGTACTTAACCAAGGTATAGTGCTAAATATAGTAAGCCGGCATTTAATCTACTGCTAAATGGACCTGGTGGTATCTTCGTAATAAGCCGGTCAATGTCTCGTGCTCTTGCATGTATCATAAATGTTTCATATAAATCCGTCATTGTATTAAAACTTTTCTATATATATATATATATATATATATATATATATATATATATATATATATATATATAATTTTTTACGGCATGTTACAAATGAGGTAGCCAATAGGAGGAGATTACTAATAATTTACATAATGTCATTATGTGATAAGATGAATATTGATAGACTGCGGTTTTTTTTATCAGCGGTTTTTTTTATCTTTTCTTGGTGTATTATCGATTTGGACAAATGTTTTTTTTTTTAAATATATTTAAGTGATAGATAAATTAGACAATATAGTAAATGAGTTGGACTCCTATTCGGTTTCCGAATCTGCTCTTTGCGATGTTGAGGACTGCTTCCACTTGGATCCAAACCCTAGAACTTCCCTTAAAATTATAAGTCAAAACATCAGGAGTATCTCACATAATTTCTCTGAGTTTCTTACATTAATTGTGAGAACGAAAGTGCGCTGGGATATTATTATCTTAACTGAGTGTTGGTTGCAAAGTGTTCGCACACTTCCTGTAATTAATTGTTATAAGACATTTAGTACAGAAAACAACTACACACAAAATGATGGCGTTATCGCATATATAAATAGTGATCTTAAAGTATCATTTGAAGAAATTTGCTTCGGCAACGCAAATTGTCTTATTT
This sequence comes from Parnassius mnemosyne, assembly GCA_963668995.1. NCBI lineage: Eukaryota > Metazoa > Arthropoda > Insecta > Lepidoptera > Papilionidae > Parnassius > Parnassius mnemosyne. The sequence continues at coordinate 8,305,923 of CAVLGL010000080.1, read as the reverse complement.
TAAAGATAAATAGAGATAATGTTATTTTAGCCTTGTATCGTTCTCCTGCTGTTAGAGATTGTACTGAATTCATAGATTCACTAGATGCTTTACTTGTAAAAACAGCTAATGTTAATAATGTTGTTCTTGTAGGAGATGTTAAAATCAATATTAGTGACTCTCTACAGGACCAACATAAGTTAAACTACCTTAATGTGACTGCTTTACACCAGCTTTTTAGCAGCTCATACTTTTCCTATCCGTAAAGATAGCTGCCTAGATCATGTTATGCTAAGAACCAAACTCCCAGCTAAAACTCTTGTTATAAATTCTGCGTTAACTGATCATGAGACTGTAGCATTTTTTCTCGTAAAGAAGGTCCCAAAACAACACACAATGACGACAATATTTCGTACAGATCATAATGGAATTACAACTGATTTTGCTAAAATGAATTTTGATTCAGTTTACTCTACACAAAATCTAATTGCCTTTCCAGTCCTTACAGAAAGTTTTAGACGCTAATACTAAGAAGATTGTTTTACCTAGTCGTAAAAAGATTATAAAGCCGTGGATTACTCCAGGACTCTTACGTTGTATGAAGCATAGGGATAATTTGCACAAAAAAAAAATGAAAAAAGACCCGGGTAATGAAGTACTTAAGTTAACGTTTACGAGATATAGAAATTATTGCAACAAACTTCTAAGAAAGGTCAAGAATGAATATGAAAAAAATGAAATAAGAAATGCAGGTGCAAATAATAGAAAACTTTGGGAGGTAATAAATAGAATAACCAACAGAAATGCCGCAAAAGCATCTTCCACTCAACTATTATCAGTATGTACCACACCAAAAGAATCAGTTAATAATGTTAACACGTATTTCGCTAATATTGGTAGACAACTGGCCGAAAAAATTCTTGAGAACTCTGAATTGAATCTTTCTCCTACTAATAATAGCTTAGTCCATTCCATGGTTCTTTTGCCTACTGATGAAGCTGAAATTGCATCTGTAATAAATATACTTAGAAGTGACTGTGCAGTTGGCTGGGATAATATATCGGGTGAATTCCTAAAACAAAATAAAACATTTATTGTACCTCCTCTTACCCACGTATGTAACCTGGCCCTCACTTATGGTATATTCCTAATAGCTTTTAAAAAATCCCTCATTCATCCTGTTTACAAAAATGGGGACAGACTGTGTAAGCAACTATAGACCAATATCTATATTACCATCATTATCTAAAATACTAGAACGCCTGATAAATAATAGGTTGAAAATTTTTCTTGAAAAGAACTCCATACTTTCTCCAAATCAATTTGGTTTTCGTTCTGGTAAATCAACAGCGGATGCCGTTCATGAACTAATTGAATTTATTGTACTAAGCCTGGAGAAAAAAAAGAAAACAATAGGATTTTTTTTAGATTTAGCCAAAGCCTTTGACACGGTCTCTGTTCCCATATTGTTGCATAAAATGGAGAAGCTTGGTATAAGGGGTGTACCGTTGCAGCTTTTCAAAGATTACCTTACAGATAGAACACAGTCCGTAAAAATTGATAAACACGTTAGTGATGAGCTCCCCATCTGCTATGGTGTTCCTCAGGGAAGTATTCTTGGCCCTACCCTGTTTTTTCTTTACATTAATGACCTCTGCAAACTCAAACTAGTGAACGGAAAAATAGTAGCTTTTGCAGATGACACAGCCCTACTATTTACTAGTGATTCATAGCCAGATGTGTTTAACTTCGCTCAGATTGGCTTAAATAGAGTGTCCAAATGGCTTCGCGATAATGTGTTAACCCCTAAAGTGGAAAAAACAAAATACTTGTCCTTCTCTAAATATAATAATAAATATGCAACCTGCACAGACCATGTTATTACTGTTCATTCTTGCAATTTTCCGAATCGCCTAACATGTTCATGCACACCTCTGCAAAAAGTAAATTCAATTAAATACGTATTAAAATTAATAGTATTTTGTTGGATGATAAGCTAACTTTCTATGAGCATATACATACACTTTGAAATAGGATACGGAAATTAACATATATATTTAAAAAACTCCGATGCGTAGCAGATTCTAACACTATTAAATCTGTCTATTTTGCTCTATGCCAATCTTTAATAATATATTGTATTACGTGCTGGGGTGGAGCTACCAAATCATCGCTTCTCCCACTTGAAAGATCGCAAAGGTTAATCTTAAAAGTAAGTAACTCTCTTCCCTTTAAATTTCCAACCAATCAACTTTATAAAATTTCCAAAGTTCTTACAGTCCGGCAATTGTTTATTATATACACGGTACTAAAAACATGCTCAATTAAAATATGATCTAAAAAATTCACAGCACACGAGACGCAAAGACCGGGTATGTACCTCTCATTATGACCATTGTACCTACTTTTCTAGGAGATTTTTTTTGCTATCTTGGCGGATACCTGTATAATAAAGTTAACAAGGAACTTAATATCCACGCCCTACCTAAAATAAAAGCAAAATAATGTGTCCATGAATGCTTAATGAAAAGGGACTATAAATATACAGAAGATCTCTTTGCAACACTTGTGTAAATGTTGTAATTTTCGCATTCACACACACACGCAAACACACGCACACACACACACACACACACACACACACACCCACACACACACGCACACACACACACACACACACACAAACATCCATCAAATTAAATTTATTAAATATTTACTCGTAATAATACTTACCACAAGTAAATGAATTATAACGTATCATGGTTATTAAAATATATATTCTAAGATTACATACTTTTGTATTTGTCAACTGGGAGGGAGACCTGATGACTTGAAATACATTTCGTCGCTTAGTTTGGGCATCAGTCTCTCACTGCTTTTTCTTGTCAAAAATCGATTTATATTATTATTATTATTATTTCATTTGACACAAGATTTTTTTTATAGAACAAGGGTGACAAACGAGCACAGTCTATCTGATAGTAAGTGGATGTTGTGGCCTATAGACATCGACAACCATTATAGATTAAGAATAATTTTCACTGGAAACAAGATGGAATGCCTCATCTCCAGTAAAAAGGATTACCGGTCTTTGCACTCACCATACGAAACATAGCAGCATTCAGCTGCTATTATATGTTGGTATTCAGTGAGAGTGTGGGGTCCCCGGTCGACTTGAATATACCTGCAGTATGGCTCTACGACGTATGAAAAGATCACGGAAAAAGATTCCAACAACCCAACAATTTATTCATCTAATACAACGTATAAGAAATTGTTTTTTTATATAAGATAAGGGTGACAAACGAGCACACAGTCCACCTGATGGTAAGTGGTTGCTGCGGCCCACAGACATCTACATCTATTCTCTATTACAAATCAAAATGCATATGTGTTGTCACCCGTGAGGACTAAGATGGAATGTCTCATTTCCAGTAAAAAGGGTGTCCAGTTCTCTACACTCACCATTCGAAACACAGCAGCGTTAAGCTGCTATTTTACGCTGGTATTCTGTGAGAGCGTGGTCCTTCCCCAGTCGAGCCGACCCATTCGTGCTAAACTATACAACTAAACTATACCACGTAAAAAATAGTGTAGTGTCGATGTAAGAATATCGATTACCCTATATCGTCCTGTAGTTGTCGTAAGAGGCGACAGAGGGAAACTGAAACAGGAGATGGGCAGCAGCATTTTCCTGATAACAATTCAAAATAATAAAAAACTGCGGTTGCAAACCAATTGTGGCAAATTATGGCAAAATCCCCCATACGAGGTAGGCCTATGTTCAGCAGTGGACTTTCATAGTCTGTAATGGAATGCAACATATATAAAAACCATGATATCTCAAGGGCTCAGCGCTCGTCATAAATTTCACAGTACGCGCGCAACCCGTGTGCGATCCTCGCCGGGCACCAATAAAATTGTTTGTTTGAAAACTTAAAAACCTGCATCACTGAGAAATTAAAAAAATATTCCAAAGACATGCCATCCTTTTGCGTGTTAGCATGTCTATCTACAACATTTTCTGTCACCAAAGCGGCGCCTCTTCTGAATGAAATATCTGACAGATCATGGAGGGGAAGTTAAATTGTTCGGAAATTATATAAAGATTAATGTTTTTCCCTATATTTCTAAAAGCAAAAGAATTAAAAAAAAAGAGTTAAAAATGTGAAAAAAAAAACTAAAGATCAACCACTGAGGCATAGGTATATAATATAGATTTCAACGTCAAAAACGGAAAAACTTACTTGAAACGCAACTTTCCCCTTAAGGTGACACTGTGTAACAAATAACATCCCCTCAGTCGCAACTAGCGACATATGGTTAGCGGTAAATTATTAGTCCTCATTGGAGAAGCGCAATGCTTCCCTGCCCCCGGTAGTCTGAAAAATGATGGGGGTTGTGTTACCAGCTGTGGTAATATAGGCTGTAAGTTTTATTTACTATGCAACATATTGCTTGTTTGCCACTTTATTGACCCCTTCCGTCCCTTTTATATGGATAAAAGTGAAAGAAAAATAGTACTACAAATACTTGTCATTATTTTCCAGGAGCAGTTGCGCGCTTCGCAAGAGGAAGTGCGTTCGCTGCGAAGCACGCAGGCCGGCGCTGCTTCCGACTTGCGGCACGCTTCGCGCGTCGCCGAAACTTCGCTCAGGTAATCATCTTCATTCCTTCATACACAGACACAGATACACAGACGCACAGACACAGATACACGGACGCACAGACACAGATACACAGACGCACAGACTCAGATACACAGACGCACAAACACAGATACACAGACGCACAGACACAGATACACATATACACAGACACACATATACGCAGATACACAGACGCACACACACAGATACAAACACAGATACACATATACACAGACACATGTACACAGACACACATATACACAGACACAAAGATACGCATATACATAGACACAGACACACAGATACACAGATTGGCTTAAATATACAGAATGTACATATACAGATACACACTACAAACATGTAACACCCCTCTGTTTTTGTCGGGGATTAAAAAGAATAAGCATCAGAGACATACCTTTCATTTATTATATAAATAACGTTACTCTAAGTGTAATGTTTTTACTTTTCAGAGAGCTCCTAGCGGGACTAGAGCAGCTAAAGACATTGAGCTCAACGCTCGATCCAACATGATAGTGTCATAATATAAACATGTATCGAAGATAAATAATTGTTTTAACCACTGCACTACTTTCTAAAACGTGTGACATTGTTCCCCAAACTACTATTGTAATATAAGTAATGACTTGTAAAATTTGTCATAAATGAAGTGATTCATGCAAATACACCATTAAACAGATATATTTAATTATAATAATAATGCATGTGAAGTATAATAGGTTTAATAGCAAATCACGTTCTAAGCAATATGTTATTTATGTTTTAATTAGTATAATCTATCATGTTTTACACCTGTTTTTGTCTTGCTCTATAAATTTACAAGTCGTGTTTTTTGATGTGTAACTTTTTTCCTCTCGCTTTCCTGCAATCTGTGGGAGTGATTCGTGAAAAGGGACGGAAGTGTGTAACAGGAAGCCGAGGAAGCGCGCGCTATTTGATTTGACCAAAAATCACCAAAAAATCAAAAGCACTCGCGGTGGTAGTAAAGTGCGACGTTATATAAACTAATTTATATGTGTAAACTATATTAATAAATGTATTTATTGTTGATAATAAGTACCTGAAAAAAGTGCAGATCATGGATAAAAAATGCAAGTGAGTAATAATGAATAATTATTCACATAAATGTTTCAGTATTTTGCTTTTTTAAATTTTGGTGTAAATTCCGGGCGCTGCTTAGTTTGTATTTTTAATTTTGATTCAAAAAACAAATGACTTTTTTTCAGGATATAATGTTAATGTTGCTTATTACCAAGGTGAGGTGTCAGATGTTACACATCGCATGCGACTACTTCAAGTTTATTTATTTTCATTATGAATAATCAAGGCAATACTTTGACTACATTTTAAATTAATTTTCCTTATAAAACACCATATTGGTTGTTTGTTATCTAAATGTAACCAATCTCATTTATGATTAAAATGTATGGTTTCTATATAAAAACATTAGAATTAACATGAGGTAGGAATTTCAGTACTTAAGTGTATAAAATCAGGAAATCGGTGCTGAGAGAATTTTTGGTCTTAAATTTTGGCAGAATGTATTTTTATCGACTAATGCGAGTAAATTTGGATGAGTCCATAAAGTATTTGAAAGTAATGTTAGATTTTAAAGGATGATCTGTGGTAATTGTATGTTAGAAGAAAGAAGAAATAAGCTATATATTTTTACATGAATGAATATATAATGCTGTTGCGGATTATGCCTATGCTTATAAAATATAAAATAAAACAAACAATTATCCTTTGGATTGTAGTTAATATTATATATGTTTGAATATACATTAATAAATATCAAAATTGTACTTTTATCATATCGAGATAAAAATACACAAGAAACTTACTTATCATTTACAATATAACACAATAGTATCTATATATGTATATAAATAAAATTTAAATGTGTGTCTGAAATATCGAAATAACTGCCTTGTATTGGTTGCGGGGGCTATTTGCATGTCACTAAGATATGATTAATCATTTTTAAAATTTTTATATGTCTGTCCGAGCTAATCTTTGGAATGACATCCAATCGTAATAAAACTTTACGAAAAAATAAGACCAACGCGAGGATTGATCACGGAGCAATTACAAAGAGGAGGTGTTGTAATTAGATTTCACTATGTAATAAAGCGTGACAATTTGCGGGGTGACGGGGTGTTAAGCCCCGCCAACTTAACTGTTTTCCATCTACCGATAAATAGTAAAACTACTCGCATCATTCCATTTCGATGCGGCCTGTTCACAAAATGATTATAAAAACTATAAAAGTAATAATTTGGCGATTAAAAATTCTTTAGGTCTGAATGCAAAACAAATTTCAGCACCTTCGTATGATTATTTTACCAATACTGAGCTCTACGTACATTTATATTTTTTGTTCCCATGACACAGTGTCGGCATCTAATGTCGAATATATTCAATTACATTTGTAAGTCGACACAAAGATTTTTCTAGAACTATTATGGTAAATTAGGTATAAAATTAATTACAAATGAAATATGATGCCATCCACAGCATCAGAGCGTCTATCTGAGTAGTTATTACACACGATAAAACTCAATACTTCATCCTTTTCTTCTTAATGCTACGAAAATACACCGATTTGTGATTTTCGACACATAAGCGCACAGGACGAACGCTGACAGTATACTAACTAAAGCCACGCCCACTGTGATGACGTCAGGACCTCAGTTGCTTAGATCATCTCCTCTTTGTATTTTGCTCCGTGGGAGTGATCTAGGCGAGAGATTGTGATGTGTGTTCCTCGGAACCTAAGGGTTCCGTGGAAAAGTCACCAGGATTCCGCGTAATTATATATTTTTGCTTGTTAAATAATTTCACACTTATGTACTAATATTATTTTGAAATAGAACAAAATATGTGATGAGAAGAACCCATTACTGTTATGTAGGTACGTAGGTAGTTAGAGAGAATTATAATATTGCAATTGCACTGTCTATGCTATGTAATCATTTGATGTGGGGTTCCATTAAACAAAAGGGATTTGGTGAGTGTTCCATTACCTTAAAGGTTTTGGGAACTCCTGATTCAGGTTATATTTTATCCGAAAAACTTTTTTTTGGATAAACGAAAAAGTGGTAAAATAAATGGTCTTTGGTTATCCTTTGATATAATATCCAGGCAAAGCCGGGGCGGGTCGCTAATCGTACAATAATATAGACCTTGGAATGCTTAGTTGACATCCGAGAGATTTCTGTTTTATTGACTATTTTAATGAGTGTTGTTTAGAACGTCACTAGTAACCTGTAAACAAAAATACAAACTGGCGTGGTTGTGCAAAAAATAAATTACAAAAATGACTGAATTATTAAAAAACGTCTATGATGTTCTCCAGGATAATGTTCGAAATGGAAACGCGTGTTCTTAAATGCCTTTTCAAGTAGTTTTTACTCCATTTACAAAATGGTAGGGCTATTTTGCTGCCTAGAAATTAGTCAATGTAATATTTCTCTCCTACCTATATTTCTGCCGATAAGTTGCAGCGACGTGTGTTACTGACAAGCAGTGCAATGTCAGGTTAGGGTAAAAGAACCAGTATAGTACAATTATGGGTTGTGAGGCATATTATTTTAGCTCTCACGGGCGCCAAAATATCCCCAGATTTCTTTCTTTATTCGTACGTATCCTTTACGTAACGGCTGCACGGCCATTTACATCAGGAAATGGATCTTTTTGAAATGAAGCTTTTATTGGCTTGCCCTGTATGTATGTACGTATGTATATATGTACCTATGAATACGTTAATGTATTAGAATATTATAATTTAGTTTTCATACACATCCAAATTTTTGAATAATCTGAAATTTTGCGAACACGTTAAAACGATCTGATGACAATACAATAATTTCATGACTAGACCAAGTATTCTCACTAGGATCATCACAACTCAGGAGTTGATCGGCATCAACGTGTGTTGTTTAAGTTTTAAACTTTTATATTGTTTCAAATCGACCTTTCCTACACTTTTGGATTTATATATTTCTGAAAATGCGAGTCGGTCATTCGGCACACACAAAGTAGCCTGTTTTGTTTATCATCATAATTTAACATCAGTATGCATTTTTATGACGCTTAAGTACGCTAAGATTAATAAAACTGTAAAAGCTTTAAAGTTATACTACGTGACGATGTAATAGCTGCGGGAGTCGCAGCCATTACATCGTCACGTACTATTGTTACGTACGAGCCGTACGCATTTTCGATAGTTCGAGTGCGGTTACTGAAGCCACCCCCCGATATTATAGATATATTGAACCAACCACTCATAACTGGATAAGGAAATAAATATCCAGTGAATTGTTTTTAAATCTCATTAAACACTCGAAACATATAAAATAAACCCTCATGCTTGTCACCAAGACGATTAGGCAGAGACTAAGGACTTCCATTCAGCACGATCCTAAGGCCGGCCACATACATACGGAATTCCGTTTCGATATTCCGATTCGGAATTCCGAACGCAGGAAGTCCATATAAAATCTATGACCCGCCACACACGTACGGTAATTCTCCGTACGGAATTTTCTCCGATTCGAAAGCCGAAAAAAGCCGCTCTGAACGCAAGTCTTCCATAGATTTTGTATGAGTACATAAATTCCGTACGGAACGCGCTCAGTGTTCGTCGCACGACCGAAGCGAGTAGGTGTGTTTATGTATGTTTTTACATTTTCAGTGGTAGAGCCACGCGGCAGCTTTTGCTGTCGCACGAATGGGCCGGCTCGAACCGGGGTGGTACCACGACCTCACAGAAAACCAGCGTGAAGTAGAGGTTTACCTCTGCGTTTTGCTTGGTGAGTGCAGGTGGCCGGAGGCCCTTTATACTGGAAATGAGGTATTCCATCTTAGTCCTCACGGGTGACAACGCATCTACATTTTGATTTGTAATGGAGGATAGATGTAGAAGTCTATGGGCCGCAGCAACCACTTACCATCAGGTGGACTGTGTGCTCGTTTGTCATCCTTATCCTATAAAAAAAAATTAAAAAATATCTTTGAATAAATAGATCTTTTTACATAATAATGACTATATTGCAAGCTTAGGGTGATAAGGGGATGCACCTAGTAAGAATGATACAGCAACAACGGAATCGCAATCAGAAAATCGTCGTCATTATTCGCTGGAAGAATATTTAGACTCACTAACGTCTCTCAACTAACCCTTGCTATTCCGAACGGAAATAAACGTATGTGTGTGATGCATTCACGGAATCCCGAATCGGAATATCGAAACGGCATTCCGTGTATGTGGCCGACCTAACACCTCTTACTTCTTGCACGAGATTAATTTTATGGGTAATACTTATACCTTGCATTCGTTTATCTGTGGACTTAAGCGAATTATTTAACATATCTATCAATCATAACATTTTATGTACACACAAACTGACCAGCAGTATGATTATGTACATCTGTTCGGAGTCGTCTCTGGCTTCGTTTTATAATTTTGACGTTTGGTTTCCTCGTAATAAGTACAGTGGAACCTGGATAGCTGGCACTTAAAGGACCTGCAAATTTGTCTCACTTCAAAGAGGTATTCCACTTACCCAGTGTCTCAGATATCCAGGTATAAATAATTATCTGTCTCATTTACAGAGGGTTCCATAAATAGAGGTAATTTCAGTTATAGAGGTGCGGTTATTAAATAAAATAACGTATTTTGATAACATTCTTAAGACATAAACAGACGTACGATTGCAAAATCAAACTAAAAGTGGAGGTCACTTTTACACAATTAGCCAAGTGCGGAATTTGCGGGTAGAATAAAAATTAGTAAACAAAACGGTACACAAAATATAGTCACTGTCTCAATTATAGAGGTAATTATTACGATAAAATCCGAAAGAACTAATCCCAGATATTGAAGTTTGTTTTGTCCCACTAACAGAATTATTCAGTGCTGAAGTGTCGGGACCTAAGCATGCGTTCCAGCTATAGATATTTCTCACCTATCCAGGTCCTACTTAACCAAGTTTTACTGTACATGTATCAGTATCGAATATAAACCAATGTCTTTATAAATTAATATCTTATATTATGTAACAGTATTAACACACCGAACAAACAGCGCAGTTGCGGAGTAATTAGTAATTCTGGTGGAATTGCACAATCTCACTGCTGATCGTCTTTTCAACCGACTTCAAAAAGAAGGACGTTCTCAATTCGACTGTATGTTTTTTGTGTGTTACCTCAACTTTTTTCTCGGTGAACCGATTTCGATGATTGTTTTTTATTTGAAAGCTGGTGCTTCTCATGTGGTCCCATATGTTGATCGTCTCTGAACAGTAGTTTTTGAGTTATCCTTAATAATTGATATTGATGTCGGTTGTAAAAAAAAGATATTTTTGATATTTTTTATGTAGGTACTGTAAAATAATCGGAATCTTCAAATATTGCGTGGCTTGAATCCTCATAGTGCAACCATGCAACTAATTGTTTTATTATAATATTTTTATTTTCACACGAAAGAAACCTACGCAAATATTAAATATCATCTTTGACTAAAAGGATAAAGGTCAATAATGTCCAAATTGAAAACTTGTATAATATAGTTAATTTTATCATTAAACCATTTATTTTGTAGTGTATAAATATCGAAGTTGTAAGTAAAAATAAATTTAAATGATGTGTATATATTCGTTTCTTTTAATGCCATCCTCATTTCCCATGCAGTCAATGTATGTACGAGTAAGCAAGCATTATGGGTATTTTATGTTACATAAACCGTCAACCGATGGAAAACTTTAACTGTAGGCAGCAAAAGAACTCGACAAGATTTTGTAGCTTATTTTGGTGCTTTTTTATTACTTTTTGTCTCAAACAATAAATAAATATCCCTATGTGTTCAGTAATAAACCGCAACTCACAAAATTTGTACCGAGGCACAATGATCTGTTGCGATCTGAGCGCCGGTTACACCTAGTGGCAACATTGCGACGTAATATGCGTTGTAATAAATCTGTGGAGTTAAAAAACGAAGAGGGTAGGAGGCGAGACAAGCCATATACATTCTCTTTGTGTTATCGTGAGTGAATATCTCTCCAAAAACTTTAAAAGGGACCACTCCAGAGTGTACCATGTACAATCTAATTGCTAGTGTATTCTACCGTGTAAAAGAAGCTACCAGGAGCTGTCAACGTTTGCTGATCTTGAGAGGCTGGCTTTTGGTGTAGTTTTGTGACTGCGGTAACTGAACGTTTCAGGGGATTTAGATTTAAGAATCTCAATACAGTCCACTATATCTAATAAAATAATCCCAAGCAGTCACAATATTAAAAATAAAAAATTATTAAAAAAATCAACAACCGTCATATTGAAAAATCTGTCATATTTATACAAATTTATCTTGCATAAAATATATCTTCTTTCTTATCAGCCCGTAAAAGTCCACTGATGGGTATGACCTCTTCCGTTTGAGAGGGAGGATTTGCCATAACTGCCACGCTTGGCAGGCGGATTCCTGATTGCAGTACCAAATGTCACACAGTTTAGTCGCTGCTCCCCATCACTGGTAAGTGTATTATTACCAAGCCCAATGGTTAAAATAGTCATTAAAAACTAGAATGCCTTAAAACAAGTTTACTGAAAAGAGAAAAAATTTATATCCTATGTCACTTTCACAACAAAAACGAATCTAACGACATCTCATATTTATTTTAAAATACATAAAGGCGTTTAGGCTGCAAAGCGTGCTTAAGGTAAAGACATACATAAAATCGAAAAACATTACCCTCCTCCTGGGGCAGTCGAGTATAAAGAGACCAAAATTCAAGACGATACAAACATCGGAATCACCCTTCTGTATGTGGTAGAGCCATGCTGCAGCTATATTAATAATATAGTTGTAGCACGAATGGGTCGGCTCAACCGTGGAAGGACCACGCTTTCACAGAATACCAGCGTAAAATAGCAGCTTAATACTGATGTGTTTCGTATGGTGAGTGTAGAGAACCGGAGAACCTTTTTACTGGAAAAGAGGTATCCCATCTTAGTCCTCACGGGTGACAACGCATCTGCATCTTGCGTTTTTATTGAGGATAGATGAAGATGTCTATGGGCCACAGCAACCACTTACCATCAGGTGGACTGTGTGCTCGTTTGTCACCCCTATTCTATAAAAAAAAAACACTGTCACCCCGAGATCATCATTCATCTCCTGTTTCAGATTTGACAAAAGATGAACCTAAGATGGTTGAAGCTGTGTAAAGTTTGAAACTAAATTTACTATCACCTAGATATACTAATGAGATAAAATAATGCACACAAACAACACACCATTTTAAAATATAATTATACTTTATTTCATGTATATAAGGAATGTATAATTAATAAATAACAATAATTATGCTCAGATAGCAATATTTACATTATAAATCAAGAAAATAGAAATTGTCAAACTAATTTATACTAATTAAAAAAGCTAATTATTTAAGATTTAAATAAATGAGACAAAAACTAGACAAAATAAATATACATATACACGTAATTGATACAAATGAGAGACATTAAGGCGATACCCCGACCAAAACCTTGCGATAGTGCGTTTTTCTTCGTTATTCAGAGACTATTATCTCCTTAGTTATGAGAAATAAACTACATCTAAAAGCACATTATTAATGTTCGATATCCTATCATCACATTCCACATTCTAATTTGTTTCTATGTGTTATAACTACATTCAAAATCTACTTTTAAAAAATGACTAAAATTATTGATTACATGCATCTGTTGCTAAAGGCAACGCTTTAACCATTTGAGGATTACACTAATGGATAGATAATTTAAAAACCTATATTATTCAAGTTTTATTTAATTTTTAAAATTCGCTTTTCTTTTTTAATTAAAATTAATTACGAAAATTATGTGAATTCTATGATAAAGGAGGGAACGCAGAGTACGTGCGGCAGTGCACTGCATGCTCAACGTTATTTGGTCAGGGAAACGCCTTAACGAGTACATTCCAACAATATAGACAATTGAAACTTATACATCAAAAATGTTGTTCTCGTGACTTTGTATTGAAATACTGACTGCCGCGTTGGTCTAGTGATCTCATGACTACTGAGTTATGAGGTTCGAATCCCGGACTCAAAAAAAAGTTATTGAGATTTTCTTTAAAATTCTAAGTAGGAGCCTGGAGTCAGAAAGCTGGCGGTGTTTCACCCCCGTGCCTCGAAAAGCTCGTAATTCCGTTGGTACTGCGCCTGATACTGTCAGGTCGTGTCGGTTTGCTGTTCCACGGTAAAATGAGAGTGAGGGAATAGAGCGTGGTTGCGCACACACTCGTACACTGTAAATCCTTGCAAATATATAGGCTAGGTCGAGAGGACGTATTACACAATTAAATATTGTAAATCTTATCATGATTAATTATATAAGGATGTCACTATAAAGACAAAAAAAAAAACAATGCAGCTGCAGTTAACCATCTGTAAATAATGTTTAAAAGCACTTTTAATTCCTTAATTCCTACATAATGGGTCTCGTCTGCTAATAACTTATTTTTGTTTTTTTATTTTAAATCAGGTCGCTGCAGTTTTTCTGGTGTTTTAATATTTTTATTTAACTGGTACTCCAAATAACTAACAGTCTTTGGTAAGACAAAACTAAGTTTGTTTTGACACTTTATACACTTGTTCATAATTATTTATTTTTGTCATAAAAATATGGGAGATCGTTTCCATAAATTAATATTTTAGAAGACACAAGTAATGTTTAGTAAAAAAACATTGTTTCTAAAACTTTAAAAATTTCTCACAGCTAGGCACAGACCTCTAACTCAGTCCCAATATTCATTTACCTTTTACGTTTCTACGAGTAAGTGGTAGAGTACAGATGGTCCCAATGCGAGGGACACTGCAGGAAGTACTTGCGCGCGGCCGCACAGAAGCGGCGCTTGTACTGCTCCGGCGACAGCACCGTGGGTTGTCCTGAACCCAGGTTCTTCTTCACCAGGTGCTCCAGTTTCTTATCCCACGTGAATGTTCTGATGTAGTCTACAGGAGAAACTTATTGTCAAAACAAACATTTCTACAGAAATTGTATGAATATAGTTTATTGATGTTATAACTGGCCTCTGTCCCTCCACCTTCAGAATGTAAGTACCTACAATCACGCGGAATCTCAAGTTACACACGCAGTCAGGGCTAGCGACGTAGATTTCAAATTCTTTTTTACGAAGAAATGTAGTTCATACGATCTTTCTTTGAGCGCTATTATTTGGGTTTTAATTAACGCTCCTTATTTTGAAACATTCGGAATATCATATCTCATTTAATTTCACTTCGCTGCATTTCTTAGTTTCTTAAAACTTGGGTGATTTTCCAAATTAACTTAAATAAACATTTATATTCATATATTTTTTTACTATATTCGGTTTAAAGATCTTTATTTCTCAATAAGACAATCGTCACTTACATGAGAACAATAATTAAATAAACATAGTAATAAAAATTTGTAGTGCGGGTATATATAAAACTCTGTTGGATGGCATTTTTAAGAAGCGAATATCTTTGTTGCTTACTCGAATTGTAAGGTGGTGGTCCAAGTTAAATAATGTGTTTCGCTTTTATTTGAAAATGATGTTGATTAAGTACTTAGCTGTTGTGAGCATAGGTAGGCAAGTAACTTCTGTTTGAAAGCATTCAAAGATTTCACCTCCTTTACAAATTTAGGTAATTTGTTGTATAACTGTGCTCCCTTATACGTTATATTATTTTTACCATAGTTTGTTCTTATAAACGGCAAAACAAAGTGACTAGCTCGGCGTGTTATGTATTTGTTTGTTTGCTTCTTTGTTAAAAATGTGAGTTCTGAGTGAATTAATTTATGTTTTATTTTGTATATTAGTATGCATGTGCTATATGTATAAAGCTGAGTAACGTTCAAAAGTTTAGTTTCTTTATATATTATTTTAGTTGGTGTCAAAAAGTCATAGTTATACAAAATTTTTATGATACGATTTTGTAGCACTTGGATAGGTTTGAGATTGGTTTTAGCGGCATTGCCCCATACCTCTACAAGGTAAAGTAAGTGTTACGGCCTACGGCTGCTCCCTTAAAGGATCCAATCTTCAGGGGCCCATGAGCTGAAGACCTCCCGAACAGACGTAGGTCGGGCCTCCTAAGGCCACGTGGAATCTCCCTAATTACTCTAAAATATATGGGGGAGAGTTATACTACGGACAGTCGACCGGAAGGAATTTGGCGGAGTTCACTTACCTCTATCCAAGGCGACTGGTCCCTCCGGAGTCGGTCAGGTCGCATGTGGTTGTGTAGTGCAAGGGAAAGAATGGTGATGTGGTGTGTATCTGGGTGTGACTGATGGTGATTGAACCTAGACCTTAGCCGTCGGCAGCAGCCCGAGCGTCGACACCGCTCCAACTTGAGGGGGCCTTTCGAGGTTATCCACAGTCACTTTCTTGGTTCACCACGATGACAGTCACTTAACTCTATCGTACTATTAACTAGCTTACCGAAGCCACTAACTATCGCGGGGTATAAGGTTACCGCACAAAACACGCCCAGAGTTTCTGGGTCAAAGGTCACTACCGGTTCGCGTGGCAACAGATAGTTCTAAATACGGAGGCGGCACTAGCTTATATTGTCGAATGCACTTATACAGATTCTGAGTCGGACCCAATAAGTCCCGGGAAAGGCTATCCAAACAGGGAATGCGCGTTATAATTCCTAGACAGGATATTTACTAGACGCCCTAACTATTCCGCGGTTCCCGCACAAAATTAACAGCGTGCAAACATTAGCACATCTGGCCGATGACTGACTCGCTTGCCACCCGCGCGCCACTGCCACGCTCGGAAGAACTTCAGACCGGAATCGCGCCGAGCCGAGTGACATCTGGTGTCGATTCCGACAACAGAGTTTTGCGCGAACAAACCCCCGTCCCGGACATAAGGATTTAGGTCCGCGAGCAAACCGGTCAGCGGGACAAGGTCGAGACTGCAAGTTGCAAGACCGAATCTACAACCAAACTAGGCCACCTTAGGCAATCCATTAGGTCTTGCAACCCCAATCAACGCCTCAAAGATATCCCTAATGTGGCAAGCCGGAGGGTCAGCCTCCACTGGATGCCCCTCCTGGGCATCGCAGCACTTTAATAAGTCCTGTACTGGACAGAAGTCCGACGACCTCTTTCAAACACCTATCTGTGCCCCTATGATTAGTTCCGCAATCCGACCGGATCAGCTCTGCAAACAGCGAATTTTTCAAAAGCATCAATGTTCAACTACAGAATTAATTCAACCAAATTAATCACCGATGCGCATAGGTCAACTTGCAAATTAAACAAAACAATAACGTAAGGGACAGCCCTACTTCTTCGCAAAGCAAAATGGTTAAACACTATCATAAACATAAACATAATTTTTCAAATAGTGCGCCATTCAATTTCAGATGAATTCAAATTTTCCTTTCAGCAAACAGACGCAACAATCAAATACAGTGATTAAATATATGTACAAACACATGCAGTAGCATTTAAAGGAGTAGATTAAATTCAATTCTTTTTAATTTAAACCGCTACAAATAGGAAAATTTCGCGGAAAGCCCAAGCAAATTTTAATTTTAATTCAAGTATTTTTTTTTGACTAAGTGCTCGACCAAATCAAATCTAATACCCCTTGACAGCGTGATACAACGCTCCAGAGGGGCCCTAATCTTCCCACCACCAAGGGGAGGCCACATGGCGTGAACCCGAGATCGCTAACAGTCGCCACTCGGGTTGTACGCCTTCACTGAGGCCGTCGGCAACAGAACATTTTGACAAATGGACTGTTGACGGCTTAAGGCTCAGTGGAGGTGGCCGTGGTGGGAGCTAAGGCGGCAGCTAGCCAGGGCCACCTCCATCAAATGGGGAACAGTGGTACACCAGTCGCGGCCACTCAGCTAACGGGAGTAAGAAGGGCCCAGCGGACCGATGAGTGGCCGTGAAGTTCCTCTCCACATGCTTAGGGGGGGTGATGACACCCCCGCCCCTGGGGGAATTACCCCCCGACTGGTCGGGGGACGGACCCCTTTCAAACTTAGGGGCCTGATGTCTGGCCGGCGGGCGCCGAGAGTCGCCCGGCAGAGGGCGTGGCTGAGCGCCCCCGCCCGTGGGGGTCGAGGGCCTGGCAGAGCCCCGAGAGGAGACGCCGTTCGCACTCAGGCACAAAACGGCATGGTGATTGCCCTGGCAATGCAGACAGGGCCGTTGATGCGGACAGTCTCGCTGGAGGTGCCCTCCCAGACATGACCAGCACCAGCGGCGCTCCTTGGCGATAGTTCGCCTCGCTGGAACCGGCTTACCTAATAATTTCGGGCACAACGTTACCCGGTGATCAGATGCTCGACAATAGGAGCAGGGGGGGGGTTGACGACGACTTGCCTGGCGGGTTCAGCCTCTCACTGGGCACGTCTCGTAAGTCGTCAACGGTGCCCGCCGCGTTCTCGATCTGCCGGCACTGCTCCTCTAAAAACCGCAGCAGGTCATAGAAGGGCGGGATATAGGAGGCCTCGTCCCCGCCGTACCTCTCCTCAAAATGGATTCGAAGGTCGAGAGGTAGATGGGACAGCACGATGCGGAGCAACAAAAAAGCCCATTCGCCCACTGGTAAACCCAGCCGCTTCAACGTATTACAGGCCACCAAGACTGGATCCAACAGGTCCGGACGCAGTCTGGCCCGGTCACTAAGCAGCGGGAGGCCCAGAAGCCGCTTAACATGTTCGTCCGCAATTCGCCGGACGTTGGCGTATCTTCTGGCTAGGAGGTCCCGAGCAGTCTGGTAGGCGTCGTCCGACAATCTCAAGTGGCCGATGACGCCCAGGGCCTCCCCCTCCAGTGAGGCCAGGAGGTACGCCATCTTTTGGCTCGGGGTCAGGTCACTCCGGGCGTCCACTAGGCTGTCGAAAAGACCAACGAAGGTCAGCCATTCGGAATGGACCCCGGAGAACGTTGGCAGGTCCAGAGTTGGGAGTCGTCCCAACAGCTCCGGCTGAAGCTGCTTTAGAGAGGACTCGGACAGGTCACTCATCTGAGCTTCACGCGCCTCCTCGGCATACCTGCCTTCAGCCTCGATCAATTCGTCCGTGAGCCACAAGAACTGCTCATAGTCCGCGAAGCAGGAGTCCAGGACTCCCTTCTCCACATCCGAATCCTCGAGCTCAGCGTAAGCCTCCTCCACTGCGGCCCTTCGAGCATCCACCTGCTCGAACCGCTTCATCAAGTTATGGACCCTATCCGGTCGACCTATCAAAGCATGGGCGCTTGTGGCCCAGCGCAACTCAGTCAGCAGACAACGGATCAGTAGCTTGGGCGATGTCATCACTATTAAATACAAATTACGACGCGGCTCGAGCACAAATTACAAAGATAACAAACAAAAAAATACAACAAAATCAACAGTTAATAAATGCAGTTCCTATCAAATCGCGTGGAATAGAAATTACACAAATACGAATTACTACATATCAACCAAATACAAGTTAGCACAAAAGAAAAGGCACAAATCAAATTAACAAATAACAAATATTAGTGCGATCAAATCAAGTTAAATTCAAATGGCGCAAATACCATTACTACTCTTTAGTTCAAATACAACTTACCGTATAAACGAAGATACACATCACAGTCGATCAACAAAAAATGCCTAGCTCGGAAATCGACCCTTCGATAAGTAGTAGTACTACAACTATCCGACAACGATAATTAACCGATTACGTAAAAATAACCATCTACCTACATGACGTATATCTCTAGAAAACTCCCGCTTGCGCAACCTAGGGCGCGGCTTTTCAAATCTACCTACTAACCAAAAAAAAGGCAAGCAACAAACAACAAAGGGAAATAATTCTATTATTACGTACAAAAAATATTTTTACGTATTACGGACGGGCGTGATTGTAGATACAAATTAAACCAATCAAACCAACGCTCCCTGCCACCAGAGTTGTTTAATGTTTATCAAACACTATGGTCGGGATCGACCGAGAATCGAACCCGGAACCACGCTCTGCTACCAGTTTGTTACGGCCTACGGCTGCTCCCTTAAAGGATCCAATCTTCAGGGGCCCATGAGCTGAAGACCTCCCGAACAGACGTAGGTCGGGCCTCCTAAGGCCACGTGGAATCTCTCTAATTACTCTAAAATATATGGGGGAGAGTTATACTACGGACAGTCGACCGGAAGGAATTTGGCGGAGTTCACTTACCTCTATCCAAGGCGACTGGTCCCTCCGGAGCCGGTCAGGTCGCATGTGGTTGTGTAGTGCAAGGGAAAGAATGGTGATGTGGTGTGTATCTGGGTGTGACTGATGGTGATTGAACCTAGACCTTAGCCGTCGGCAGCAGCCCGAGCGTCGACACCGCTCCAACTTGAGGGGGCCTTTCGAGGTTATCCACAGTCACTTTCTTGGTTCACCACGATGACAGTCACTTAACTCTATCGTACTATTAACTAGCTTACCGAAGCCACTAACTATCGCGGGGTATAAGGTTACCGCACAAAACACGCCCGGAGTTTCTGGGTCAAAGGTCACTACCGGTTCGCGTGGCAACAGATAGTTCTAAATACGGAGGCCGCACTAGCTTATATTGTCGAATGCACTTATACAGATTCTGAGTCGGACCCAATAAGTCCCGGGAAAGGCTATCCAAACAGGGAATGCGCGTTATAATTCCTAGACAGGATATTTACTAGACGCCCTAACTATTCCGCGGTTCCCGCACAAAATTAACAGCGTGCAAACATTAGCACATCTGGCCGATGACTGACTCGCTTGCGACCCGCGCGCCACTGCCACGCTCGGAAGAACTTCAGACCGGAATCGCGCCGAGCCGAGTGACATCTGGTGTCGATTCCGACAACAGAGTTTTGCGCGAACAGTAAGTGAGGTTTTACTAAAGCATTATATATTAGGATTCGGGCTTTTTTCGGAATACAACGGACTATTTTGTGCAGGCGGCCAACGAGAGAGGAAAGTTTATTTTTAATGTGTGTAAGATGTGCATTCCAAGTTAAATTACTGTCGAGAATCAATCCAAGGTATTTTTCTTGATTTTTTCTTTGTAACATTTCTCCGTTTATTGACAAAGTGAGGTGGTTAGGGAGTTTTTTGTTCTTGGCGCTGAAAACTACATATGAGGTCTTGGCTATATTGATAGTTAAGAGATTATACTGAAACCATTGATGCAGTAAGCTTAAGTCTCCTTGAGCTAGTGTTATGATATGATCGATATTGTGTCCAAAATAGAATAAACACGTATCATCTGCGTAAAGGGATATTTGACCTTGTAAGCCTGCTTGGTGTATGTTATTTATGTACACAAGGAATAGCAATGGACCGAGTATAGAACCCTGAGGAACGCCACACGTTAGAAGTTTGGGACTACTTTGAATGGACCCAATTTTTACAACTTGGTAACGATTGCTTAAATATGATGCCATCATTTTGTATACCTTTCCGGTGATGCCAGTACTTTCTAGTTTTTTTAGAAGCAAATTATGGCTCACAGTGTCGAAAGCCTTTTTTAGGTCAACAAATATTCCCAGTGCTACTTGTTTTTGATCAATTTTTGTTTTTATCGTAGTTACCAAGTCAATTGTTGCTCCCAGGGTACTAGATTTGGCTCGAAAACCAAACTGTTTGTCATACATAAAGTTGATTTCAGTTAAATAGTCGTCTAGTCTCTTGTATATGATTTTCTCTAAAATTTTAGATAGTGTAGGTAGAACTGATATTGGGCGGTAATTTTCCGGGCTAGATTTTGTACCAGACTTATAAATTGGAGTGATCTTGGCAGTTTTGAGGTTGTCCGGAAAAATTCCTTCAGCTAATAATCGATTTAGGCAATTAGTTATATTTTGGACTACTAAATTGTTGATACATTTGAGAGCCTTGATACTAACTCCATCTAGACCCACACTAGTATTGGGATCTAGGTCATTTATTATTTTCCTTACTTCAATGGCAGTGCATGGATCGAATTGAGACAGTGTACGGTGCGACATGCTAGGATCAAGACTCGGTACTGTGTGTGAAGTGTTTTTATGGAACTTACTTGGTATTTTGTTTGCCAGTTGTGTTCCTATGTTCGCAAAAAATTCGTTAAATATTTCACATATTTCTAGGGCATCCGAAATTATGAGACCATTTTCATCTTTTAGATTTGGTGGAGCACAGTTATCTACATTATTGTTATTTGACAGTGTTTTTATAAGATTCCACATTTTTTTAGGTTTGTTGATACATTTTGTGAATTCGCCGTGAAAGTAATTTTCCTTTGTGGTCTTGATTTTTTGTGCCAGGGTATCTCTTTTAGTTTTGAACTCATTTTCTAATTGTTTATTTTTTGGATCACGTTTTAGTTTGCTCCATAACACATTCCTTTCGTTAATACCTGCTATCAATTTTCTGTTAATCCATTCTTTTTGGGGTTGATTTAATATTTTAATTTTTTTTGTCTTGGATTCATTAATGAGTTTCCTAATGTTTTCATCAAAGTCCTTGTAATCGTGTGTATTAATTTCGTCGCTTGATGTCTTAACCATCTCGTATAATTTCTTAAAATCTGTAGACTCGTATTGTATTCTTTGTTTCTTTGGGGTGATTACTCTTTTCAATTCCACATATATATTTTTATGGTCTGATAACGACGAGTCAATTATAGCCATATGAAAACTGTTTTCATTTAGGTTAGTAGAAACATGATCTCTTATTGTACACGTCGTTGCAGTTTCTCGGGTGTTGTATTTTGGATCTATTTTGTTAATCAATTTGTATCCAGATTCAGTTATTGTTGTTTTGTAGCGGCGGACCGAACTATCAGAGCTTAATAGATCAATATTTGTGTCACCAAAAATGATGGTTCGTTTCTTTTGTAGAAGCTGTTCCTCGTAGTTGAATAGAAAGTTATTGATGTTTGTATGTCCAGGCTTGTAGACTACTCCAACATTGAGGGCGTATTTGGAAAGAAGGATACTCAAGTAGTTATTTCCATCAATATATGCTGCAGTGACAAGATCGTGTTCTAGATTATTGTGTACGTAGATAGAGACACCACCACCGATGACATTCGGTCTTAAATTATAGTAATGAGTATAATTTTGAAGACGAAATTGTTTAGCCTGGTCGTCTGATCTGATCCATGTTTCGGCAAGTAACACAACATGAACAGTTTTTTCAAAAGAGTGGATGATACATTTAAGTTCATCAAATTTACCTGGCTTGCATATACTCCTCACATTAGCATAGAAGAATTTAAGGTTTGATTTGGTGAGAGTAATATTCTGGTAATTGTCTAAAACTTGATGGGTAGCAAACTTTTGTTTAATCGTGTTCGAGGTCGTAAGAGAAGTAATATTTTGAGCTGTTAGTTTTTTGTGTTCTTAGTAGAAACTATTTTCGGAAACCCTTTCAAGTATTTAATTGTTATATCCTGTTCTCCACTGGCTATTCTTTGGGCTAACTCCTTCTTCAGGTCTTTTATGTAGTTCTGTTGTGCAGGTGTTTGGTCAGAGAAGATCTTTATGCCACTCTGGATTTTGTTCTTATTGCGTAGTAGAAGTTTGACTGTTTGTGGGGATTCAAAGCATACTTTAATATTTCGATCTTTTCCAGGAGTAAACTTTCCTAGTCTAAAGAGTCTGCTAGGCTTAGGACAGTCCTCCATAATTGTATTGATGATTTTAATTACTTCGCTAGCATCGTGAGAACGCCCTTCCTCACTGTTAGTCACATTTCCCTCTGATATACCCACTATGATAATATTTCTTTCTCTGGATGTACGATCTTGTATTTCTTGCATTATATTCTCCTCAAGGCCGGATGAGTGTAAGTTTGTGACAGTTTTACTTTTAATTGACATGATTTCAGACTCATTAGCAACAGTTTTGTTCTTCATCAGTGTAATTTCCGTCTCCAGTGTCTGAATTTTATTATCTGTATTGGTCGTTTTTGTAGCTAGATGTGACAGCTGGGACTTCATTGACTTTTGCTCGTTGCTCAGGTTTACAGTAACTTCTTTGATATCATTTAACTGGTTTTTTATATCTATTATATTTTCACGCATGAGAGTCATTGTTGTTTCTTGCGTGTCTGTGAATTTTTGTAGCATTGCCGTAAGGTCTTTACGTAAATCCTGAATTTCAGATGAACAATTGCAGTTGCAAATATGTTCTGGCTCTTTGCGTTTTCTGTGAGTAATTTGTTGTTCCATCGTAAACTGATTATCAGGTGACAACAAATTAGTGTACGAGTTACTTTTGCCAGGCGGTGAGCGTCTGACATTCATGACTTGTACCATACACCAAGAACGACGTCACAAAAGATAACTAGTGCGCTGATGTCTTTGCGTGCGTGCTCGCACTGCCCCGGTATCGAGACCGAGATGAAAAATATAATATTGTCTTTGTTACCCGCGGTGGTGAGGGGCGCCTTTGTGGTTCTTGATCCGTATCGACTAGTCGTAAGCGCACATAACACACTTGTTGAGTATTTTACTTTTTTATTCTAGTTTAAGGTTTATTATTGCGAAAACACAGCTATTTACTTTCAAGGAGACAACCAAATACACGTCTGCTCAGTATAATACCACGCACAAATATTCTATAAGTATACATACTTTCAAAGTTCATTTATTTACATAACGTAATATAATATACAATATTAAAAAGTATAATAAACAACAACTAAAACTAATTACTTAATGATTATATAGTCCTACTTCCCGCGGTATCGTGCCAGGCCTCTATCACTCTTGCTACCTGCGTGAAATAATTACCTACAATCGCGAGGCGCCCCCGAGTTAGAACCAGGTGGAGGAAAGTTCGTAGTAAAATTTGAAGTCTAAAATGTATGGAAACAGGATCATATTTCTGTTAGGAATCGTATTTCGGGTTTATTTGTTGTTTACACTGTCTACATAACTATTTCTTACGAGCCAAGCATCGCTACTCCCGACGAATGGTCTTGCAAATTGCACGCGTTGAGTATCACAGAACTCACATAGTAGCGGAAATATGGTCGTACATGGTCAGAATAGGTACTTTACCTAAGTAACTTACCATTTAGCAATGTATTTTTTTTTACTCTTTATTAACAGCCCTTAGTAACCACGGAAAGTCCGTTGTGACGTAGGAAGGAGAAAAGCTGCAAAGTAATACGGACACTCGCGCGCAGCGATAAAGTTTCATTTAGCTTGCGTGCGCGATTTATCTGATTAGTAATAATTATGTAGGCTATTTCTTCGGCAAGCAGTCAACAACAAAGGAGTGCAACTTCTGTACGTAGTACTATTATTTATTCTGTGATCGTGCCCAGAACGTTGGCTGCGTTTCCCCGCTTAATGGCTATACTTAAATTACATTTTTATTATTTAAACCTAGATCAATCAGATAACAATTTGACAATCAAACTTTGACGTCTGCACTATACTTTTTTTCAATTTGTATAGTAATGTTTGTTTTAACAATTCGTTTTTAAATCAATTTTGAATAATTATCTCCTTCCAATCTACTCGTTTATATATCGTCCGTCTGGCAGATTTGCAGAGTGAAAGAAGTTTGCAGGCTATTAAAATATTCTTCAAGATTGGTCTACAAACCAATTTCTTACTAGGATCGCGTATTCCATGTCGGAAGCAGACTCTGAGTATGACAATTTTTCTTCGACGGTAAGAAGTTCCGTTAGTCAAGCGTTATTTGCATAATGTACCCAGTAGGATTAGAATGTTTAATCCAGGTGGCCACTTACCTATAATACCTAGGACGAGAGTGTTGCGGTGCAGGCCCAAGAGCAAAGAATAATCCATGACGCCGTTGTCGACCAGAAATTGGGTGTCGCGTTCCAGACACGCCCACAGCAGGCTGGCCGTGTGCGACTGAACGTACAGTTGCGTTTCCCACCGCACTGCGAACGTTTAAAAAAATTGCAACATTAAAACAGAAAATTAAGAAGTACGATTACACTTTGTGTTTGAACAGACTCACTACTCTCTTTAATGGGTGTAAAAAAATTAAAATTGTTTCAGTTTATAATGATTAAGTAGAGGTTAAATGAAATGCCTTCATCAATTCTTATAGATATAATAAGTTCGTGTTACAGTTGTCTCTCTTAGTTGTGTTCTGTCACAACAGGATAACAATTCGTCGTTGAAATTAAATTAGCCTTAATGGAAAACTACAAATAAGATTAATTTTCTGATGTAAAAAAGCTAGTAACCGGGGAATAATAAATGATTTATTGCTCTTCTGTAATTTATTGAAAAATTGAGGTACGCCCCTTTGCGGCGTGCGCAGCGACGAATTGATGGTTAAAAATTATACTTTCAAACTACTTGTAGCCCGGATATCCTCTTTAGAGTTAATAGGAAACTGAATGCGAATCCCCTCCATTATAGAAGAGGTTCAGTAACAGAAACTAGTACTATACATACAAGTGTTTCGAATTTATGTAAAGAATTTTTAATCAGAGACTATTGCTGGGGTTTTATTTGATTTATGTAGGAGACGGGTCCATTATAACCATTATTTGATCCGCAGCAAATCTCTTAATCTCTATTGAGGCTTTAAAGAATTATGGTAGTAAATGCGCCGAGATAGACGTAACCGCTTCATTGTAAAATTCGCATATATTTTATATCTTCTCTTTTTTTAATGTAATAATATGATTGTTTATGCCCAAATTTGGCCACCCAATTGCGTTCGAGCTGGCGCCTCACCCGATGGTATGTAGGTGAGATAAGCGCCGAGGTGGGGCGACCGTTCGCGGCTGCGTGGCAGTCTGTCGCTCGACGCGTGGTCGAGGGGTCGGTGCCCCGCCAGCCACGAGGCGGGGAGACCGTCAGGCCCTCTTACCTAAGTTCACGGCCCGTCGTGGATCTAGATTGCTAGATGAAGTACGTGCTTCTTCGTCACGTAGATATGTGAATTGTGCGATATTTAACTCGTGCGAGAGTGCGGAATGGTGTGCGCGCGTCGAGGAGATATACGGTCTAGGCCGCGCATTCCTAGTTTGAGAGCTTCTCTCGGTTAATTGGCAGGATATCGTTATAATTGGGTTGTCGCGTTAGTGCCTGGGTTGCCTAGTTAGATTAATTTGCGTGTCAACGAGGCGTATTTTGAGTCTGGCGCGACGTGTTATCCTGGTGCCGAATTTATAATTTGTGATAAGTGAATTCGGGACATTGAACTTTGAACTACTGTCCGTTGCCGTGTCGGGTATAACGTGCTCAACTCTGCGATGAGTGTGGAATTAGGCGAATTGAAGTTAGTTAAATGTACAATGAAGCTAAGAGACTGAATTAGTGACAATGAAGAAAGAAATGCTCCAGCGATGGAGCCTGCTGGAGCGATGCAGCATTTTGGGGCAGCCTGGAACTCGGCCGCTGCTGGTCGCCTAAGCTTGCTCAGGTCGCAGACATTTACACCTCACTGTACACTACTCGCCATCCACTATTACACACACACGGCCTGCCCAAGCCTTGGTGCGAAGTTAGCTTCGGATAATGATAAGTACTATGTGTTTCTAGCTTTCTCCCATATAGTTTATTGTGTTAGAACATATTCCACGTGGCTATATTGAGGCCCGACCTACGTCTGCTCGTTGGATTCCCGCTCAATGGGCCCCGGGGATTTGACCCTTGCTGGAGCAGCCGTAGGCCGTAACAATGATAATGCAAAGATTTTAACTAGGATTAAGAAAAGAATGCTTCAGTGGTTTAGATACATAGTAAGAATGAATGCGGAAAGAATAACAAAGTAAATTTATTCTGAGAAGTAAGTGGCAGAGTCAGCAAGGGACGGCCTGGACGGAAGTTTATCGATCAAGTTGGCAATATGTTGAAGATAGGCAAAGTTAAGATTACTGTGAAGGTGGAGGGAACAAGAGGAAGGGTAGCTCACGGTGCAGCAGGTCCAGGTCATCCTGCACGGCGGCAGTCTGGCTGCCGGCGGCGGGCAGGCGCGGGCGCGCGGTGCCTTTCAGGTCGAACCGCGCTCCCTGCGCGCCGTACCACACGTTCTCCATCACCAGCACGCCGCTGCCGCTGCCGCCCACGCTGAATACGCCCAGGATCCGGGCTGAGGTGCACACGTTAGACCAACACATACCAGAAAATCGCCTCATCCAGTTTACTACATTTTTTATGAACGGTGTACACATTACAGATTTTGTTGCAGTTTGCAGCAGATCGCATGCCATAGGTCAACTATCAATTATTTTTTAATTATCTATACACTTATATAAATAAAATTGAAGTGTTAGTATGTAATAGCGAAATAACTGCCTTCTATTATTCTTAGGGTTATTTCCATGCTATTAGATCATTAATAACCATTTTTAAAATTCTTGTATGTCTGTCTATTCGAACTAATTTTCGGAGCGGCTAAACTAATTGTGATGAGACTTTACGAACAAAACCAAAATGATGACATAAATGACGTTAAAAGATAAATATTAGACAATAAATAACTAATTTAACATTGAAAAACAGATACAGAATTGCTTAGTCCAAATGGCTAAGTTATAAATATTAAAGTTCATCATTACCATTTCATCACTACAGCCCTTCACAAGTCCACTGCTGAACATAGGCCTCCCTCAAGGAATACTACAAAGCACGGCCCCGAGCCACCTGCATCCGTTGACTTCCTGCATGTCTTACCAAGTCGTCACTCCATCTAGTGGGGAGGGACGCCTTACTCTTCGCTTGCTGGTACGAGGCTACCACTCGAGAACTTTTCTTCCCCGTCAGTTTTCGGTTCTACGAGCTATATGGCCGGTCCATTGCCACTTCAGCTTACTAATCCGTTGGGCTATGTCGGTTAGTCTGGTTCTACTGCGAATATCCTCGTCTTTAAGTCTATCACGCAGAGAAACACCAATCATAGCTCTCTCCATAACTCGCTTAGCGACCTTGAACTTCCTCATACAGCCAGCAGTGAAGGACTACGTCTCAGGTCCATAACTCATCACTGGAAGCACGCGCCGGTTGAACAATCTTGTTGTGAGGTTTTCAGGTATGTCTGACGAGAAGATGTGTCGTAATCTCCTCTTCGATTGACCTCTCGATCGAAGTTGGACTTGCCCTTTCGGGCTGTTTGTCCCAGGTAAATATACTCGTCAACAACTTCGAGCTTAGTGCTCCCAACAACTACCGGCATAGGTGTGACATGGACATTAAAAATGATCTTTGTTTTGTCCATGTTCATTTTAAGACCTATGCTCAATAACCTCAATAGCGCTTAGGTCCTCCAGCGATTCTGCCATAAGGACTATATCGTCGGCAAATCGAAGGTGAGTGATGTACTCGTCATTGAAGTTAATACCATATGCTTTCCAGTCCAGTAGCTTCAAAACGTCTTCCAATGCAGCGATGAAGAATTTCGGGGATATTACGTCACCCTGTCTTACTAAATTTCGTGTTGAACGAACGAACGAACAATTGACGTATACAGCTGCCCATTGAACCTCTTAATCTCACTCAAAATTTCAGGTGTCAAAGGAACGATGCTGCCACATTCGGTCTTCAGGTTCAACAGTTGGGTTTTTCTGACAAACTGATCACTTCTTCAATACGAGCTGTATTAAAGTTGCGTAAGTCTCGCCGCATGCATTTGGAGATCTGTCTGTTCAGTTGCCTGTATGCTGTCAAATCTGCTGGAAACTGCAGCTTCATTTTCCGTCTAACAGCCATGCGATTAATAATATAATAATTTATTGTGTTCTTCTGCGATAGGTCTTGCAGAACTTAGTTCCAACCGCATGGACAGTCCGTTGCCCTATTCCAAATTTCCCTACTTTCAGCTCACCGTTCTCTCTAGTGCATAGTTTTGCATTGAAGTCTCCCATTAACACCGTATAGTGGGTTTTGGAGGAATGCATGGCTCTAGAGATATCCTCATACATTTCCTCCACCTCCTCATAGGGATATGCCGAGGTTTGTGCGTAAGCCTGTATGACCTTCAACGAATAGCGTTTGGTGATACGCAACCCTCGTCAACACACACTCACAATCTTTACAACGTTGTTAACGAGAGACTTGTGGACGATAAATCCGATATGTCCTTGGGACAGATGGTCGCATTCCCGGTGATAGAACAAGTTGCCGGATTCGAGGATAACCGTGTCCTCCTCCTCTCTTCAGACCTCAGATAATCCTATAATATTCCAGCGCAACTTGTCTATTTCTTCTTCCAGCTCCAGGATCTTCTCGTCATTCCTCAGGGTTCGTGCGTTATAAGTTGCCAGGTCGAGTCGTCTTAGGTGGCAACCGAACCTCCACCGGAGATTCTTAGCCCGCTGTTACCATGGTCGCCACCGTAGCCAGGAATAGCGAGGCCGAGGAATGGGGGCCGTGTTCTTGTAACTCTCGTCATATTGCCATAGTTGCCACGCTTGGCAAGCGGGTTGACTACCGCAGTTTTTTTTGTAATTTGCTGTAAATAAAGATGCTGGTACCCATCTTCTGCCTCAGTTTCCCCCTGTCGCGTCTTAATCATTCATCAATCATCATTATTAAAGTTGTTAAAAATTAATATGCTTATATCCACGTAATGAAATACAACTGACCGCTAAAAACTTAGAACGCTAAGAACTCAGCGGTCAGCCACCGCAGAGTCTACTTCACCTGTGGATGCCTCGTGTAGAGGCGAAACACGTGTCGTATTATCAACGGTGGTGTGTCTTTTCTAGTGTAGTGGTGTTATGAGTAGTGGTGACGGGGATAATGCACGCAATTTAGGGAGGTCGGGAGGTGCTCTTCAAACTAGGTAAGATACATTATTTTATTTCACTACGCGGATATAAGCAAATTAATTATTAACGACTTTAATATAATGG
Source organism: Parnassius mnemosyne (assembly GCA_963668995.1). Classification (NCBI taxonomy): domain Eukaryota; kingdom Metazoa; phylum Arthropoda; class Insecta; order Lepidoptera; family Papilionidae; genus Parnassius; species Parnassius mnemosyne. Next base: position 8,275,421 of record CAVLGL010000080.1, on the reverse strand, counting down.
ATTTCCTCAAAGAAATGCCTGTTTCTGTTAATTATCTTACAAATATTAATTTATCATTAAGAAGAAATTAATTCGAATATAAAAAACTGAAAGAAAATTATTTCATCATAATTCTCATCATCAATTAAATTGTCCAAATAACAATTATAAATATATACCAATTAATAAATAAAAACCGCCCAAGTGCGAGTCGGACTCGCGCACCGAGGGTTCCGAATAAATCCGTAGAGTATAGAAGTTTAAAATTATTAAAAAATAATTTTATTATATGATGTAACTAAAAATTTATGCTTTTCGCAATTTTTCCTTTATCTGTGCTATAATACGTTGCTTCCTACCAAATTTTAAGATTCTGAGTTCACGGGAAGTACCCTGTAGGTTTTGATTCCCTTGCGAGTGTCGAAGATTTGCGGCATAAACGGCTGTATCTTTTGATTGGCTTAGAAGTTTAATTTTTTCATAACTTCAAGAGGCAGTAGACTTGACTATTTGATATGAATTTCAGCTTGATACCTCCACGCGTTCCTGAGAAAAAGGGTCTTGACAGACAGCCAGACGGACAACAAAGTGATCCTATAAGGTTCCGTTTTTTCATTTTGAGGTACGGAACCCTAAAAAGATAAAATTAACAGTAAAAATTTGAAAGAGAATTGCGTATGCCAAAGGGTACATAAATAGCAATTATGAAGTCAACAAAAACTTCTATTTTGTAATTTTAGCCTTGAGAGCCCATGAATGTTGTAAGAGGTGTGATGAGAAATATAGTAAAGATAAAATGGCTTCTGATATACCAATGGTTTAAGCATCTCGCTAACAACGTATTTAAAATAATTAGATCGGTCTCTACTCTGCTACTGCGACCGCCAATTTGCCTCACAAGTGTGGCGATTTTGGAAAATTCTAGTTCAAAACGAAATGTATTATGTGAAACAGTGGTCTTTTACGGGCTGATAATGATGATAAACAGAAAAATGGAATTAGGATTAATTGCAAAATAGCAATGGGAATCAAAACGTTGGAACCCTTAAAATAAAAACTATACAAATAATTTATCAAATTATATAATAATGAGGTGATAAAGCGTCAACTAAATGATCGTCCATTATGACTATTTTTGCGAAATGAGTTTTCGTTCCGTTTTTCGTAAAAGATGTAGGAGAAGGCCGCTGTGTTTGCAAACAGTTTGGAACTTAAAAATAAATTATACTCAACCAAATCTAAGACATACCTTTTGACGTTTCACATTAATCATTCCGCAATAACTTTGTAGAAGCGTAGTCACACGATTTGTAATAACGTTTTATGTAAATCCAAAAAATTATGAAGTTATCTATATTTCATTACAACATTTATAGTAATGATTTCTTATATTTACGCGAACACTACACATTGAATAAAACTATTTTTACTTCCCGACGTTTTGGTTGCTTTCCCCGTGACCACGGTTGCTGGAAAGCAACCGAAACGTCGGGAATATAAAATAAGTCAATTAAACGCGATAAAATCCGTAAAAATAGTTTTAAACATTTATAGTTTTTAATCACTAATTTAAATTCGAATCTAAAACCTATTATTTTCTCCCTATAGAAAATGTGATCAGACGTTCAAAAGTTAGTGCCTAGAGAGAGAGTTATTTACTATCTTAAATACGGCGCAACTTTGCCCAAGTCTCGCCATAATACTTATAGTCCTTAACCTGAATGCAACGCGACTATTACAATCAGCTGATATCACTGCATTTCGTCCCAACAAAGATATGTGGCGTAAACCTGTCTTCGAATGACGGACAAACAATATGACAAAAAGGTTACTAAAACAGATGCGGGCCTATATTAGCAAGACTTTTACCGTATTGAAATAAATCTACATTATGAAATGATTTTGAGACATGTGGGTTGTGCTCATTTTGTTCAGACAAAGAGGATTAAACAAAGTGTCCGATGCTCTTGAAATCACAGCAAGCCATTTTAGATGATCACTAAATTTTTGAACGGAAAATTTTTGAACAAGATTTGTTCAAAATAAGTGTTATAACAATAAGATGGAGCTTAGAAAGATCTGGGTATAACTTTTTAAGACTTCCAATGGTGCCAATGATTATACTTAATTTACAGTGCCATTCACTATGCTAAAGTGCCAATGCTTGTAACATTACCTAGAAAAAAGTTTAATTAGATTTTTAACTTAATTAAACATTTCTTTTTAAACGTAATGCGTTATTTTATTTATGGCTATCTAAACTAAAATCCAACAAAAGAATAAAAAATATAACATTTGTTTATTTACGAGAATTAACCACTTACAAGTAGAAATCCGCTTAAAGTGCCAATCATTATACTGCTTACCCTATATCTTTTATTTATTATGACGATCCTAAGCCCGTTAAAAGTGTAAACGGAAAATTACAATCATAATTAACGTTATGTAGCTATTATCTTAAGCATAAGTAGTATTATCTTAAGCATAAGCACTAAGAAAGTAAACAGTAGGCAAAAACTTGAGAAACAAAAACATGAATTGAATCACATACACAAGAGCGCGCGTGAGTGTAGTTGTTACCCATTAATCACATTCAATTTGAGATAATTTCAAATAAAAGTAGAAGCCTTATTTACTCGTATTTTCAAAATATGTAATATCGATATATAATAATTTATTTATTTGAACTTCAATATTAAATTTGGCTTCTCTTTGAAAAAAAAACCCTGTATACATAGCATCGAAAATATAAGACACTTTTTTCGTAAAATATTATCTTTGCTTGATACGATTTTATCATACACTTTAATCGATTATTTATCAATCCATTACTTTATTTTGGTTAATTTTATTCTTTTCTTTTATGTTTAGTAAATGGCTCTAAATATTTGTTTTATAGTGGGTACTTAAATAGTTAAGTTAAGAAAAATATCAAGGCCGTTTTTAATATATATTTCATCTTGTTAACACTCTGGCATGGAAATCCTGTTTTGTTCTATTATCCATTTAGCAGGAAAATTCATAAAAAAAAATAAAGAATTAAATAAAGTTCTGCCTTTTTAGTTATTTCTTAAAACATTTTAAAAGGCCGGCAACGCATCTGCGATTCCCCTGGTGTTGCAGTTGTTCATGGGCGGCGGTAGTCACTTACCATCAGGTGAGCCGCATGCTCATTTGCCCCCTCTCCTATAAAAAAAAAACATATTGATTTTTGTTGTTGAAAAATTTATGCAGTAATATACCACTTACCCAGAAGGCTGGGTAGCTTCCTTAGGCGGCAATTGGTAACATAATTGAAGTAATGCGGCGCGAATTCGAGAAATTGCTGCCACTCCGGTTTTGTCATCTCCTTCAGTACATATCTGTCGTCTATTAAAATATAAAATAAACACAATTATGCACTATATTAAAGATGACGTGAAAATAAAAATAATTAAAAATTTAAAATTTTGTACAGCCGACTTCAATATAAGTTATTAAAAATAACTCAAAAACTATTGGTCTGACCTTGATCAAACTTATATGGGACCACACGAGAAGTATCAGCTTTCATATAAAAAAAGAATAATCGAAATCGGTTCACCCAGTAAAAAGTTATGAGGTAACACACATAAAAAAAAACATACGCGTCGAATTGAGTACCGGCTCCTTTTTGGAAGTCGACAGAAAAGAGAAACAACGTATTGTAAACAACGTATGTAGCTAACAGGGAAAAATGTATACATTTTTTCTCTTTTTGCTCTTTCTGTCTTTTTAAAATGCCATTAGGCATGTGCCACGTACATACGAGTATATTATGTATGGTATTTAAAACTTACCTTCAGTTTTGCAGAAAGTGGAACCAGACTTCCCCCCGCGTGCAGCCCAAGGCACGCAGTGTGCTAAAGAACGAATGAAGCCTTCTTCGATGTCACACAAACTTTTACCTAAAATACATTTTATTTAAAATGAACTTTTTTTTGGATCTATGAAAATAGGTACTAACTAAAACGATTTCTTAATAAATATTTCATGTTAATTTGTTAAAATTAAGTTTTTCGTGAACTATATTTATTTTCTCAGAAAGTTGGCAAACCAAACTTTCAGCTCCTGAATTACTGTTCTGTTCAATAAAAGCATAATACCAGGGCCGGACTAAGTGTAGAGTAACAGAGAGGAAGGAGGAAGACCTCCCGAAGTTAATAATTTTTATCAAAATTGACCAACATAACGGCTATTATTTTTAACACAAAAAATTTTGCAAGACAGTGTTGTGGGTGGAATTCAGACACGAATGTTTCTGTAGTTTGGACATGCAGAAAAAACTAACGAGGAAAGAGAGACAAAACAAATTTTTGTTGCAGAAGTGAGCAGAGAGGTAAGCAGAGACTTGTAATAAAATATAATAGTAATAATATATACTATATACTTATATATATAATTATAGTTTTTTCCATTGCCAAATACGTATCAAAAAGCAAAAAGCAGGTAAACAACGCCGTTATTTTGTGCTAACAAGTGAAGATTCGGAAGCAGCGGAGCTAAAAAAATAATGGAAAAATTGGGCACAAATGGAAAATACAGAATTGAATTAGTCAGCCAAATATAGAAACAAACTAACAAACAAAACAAAAAGAACGAAGCCAAAAACTCTGACATTATAATATTCGAGAGTCATTACGAATCGTCTCGCGCGCAGACTTGACGACTTCCAGCCCCCCGAACAAGCCGGTTTCCGAAAAGGCTTTAGCACCATAGACCACACACATACCCTTCGGCAAATTGTACAGAAGTCCGAGGAGTACAATTTGCCACTATGTCTGGCGTATGTGGACTATGAGAAAGCCTTTGATTCCGTCGAAATTTGGGCGGTGTTGCAGTCCCTTCAGCGATGCCAAGTTGACTGTCGGTATATCGAAGTGTTGAAGTGCTTGTACAGTAGGGCTACGATGGCTATCCGAGTACAGAACCAGAGTACGAAACCTATCCAATTGTAGAGAGGTGTAAGACAGGGTGACGTCATATCCCCGAAACTCTTTACCGCTGCATTGGAAGATGTTTTCAAGCTTCTGGACTGGAAAGGATACGGTATCAACATCAATGGCGAGTACATCACTCACCTTCGATTTGCCGACGATATAGTCCTTATGGCAGAATCGCTGGAGGACCTAAGCACTATGCTCAATGACCTCAATAGTGTTTCCCAACGGATAGGTCTTAAGATGAACATGCACAAAACAAAGATCATGTTTAATGTCCATGTCACACCTATGCCGGTAGTTGTTGGGAACACTAAGCTCGAAGTTGTTGACGAGTATGTTTACCTGGGACAAATAGTCCGACTAGGTAAGTCTAAATTCGACCGAGAGGTCAATCGACGGATTCAACTCGGTTGGGCAGCGTTCGGGAAATTACGGCACATCTTCTCGTCAGGTGTACCTCAAAACTTGAAAACGAGACTGTACACCCAGTGCGTGTTGCCAGTGATGACATACGGAACTGAGACGTGGTCCTTCACTGCTGGCCGGATGAGGAAGCTCAAGGTCGCTCAGCGAGCTATGGAGAGGGCTATGCTCGGAGTTTCTCTGCGTGATAAACTCAGAAATGAGGATATCCGCAGTAGAACCAGAGTGACCGACATAGCCCAACGGATTAGTAAGCTGAAGTGGCAATGGGCCGGCCATATAGCTCGAAGAACCGACAACCGATAGGGAAGAAAGGTTCTCGAGTGGCAGCCTCTTACCGGCAGGCGAAGTGTTGGGCGTCCCCCCACTAGACGGAGTGATGACCTGGTAAGATATGCAGGGAGTCGATGGATGCAGGTGGCTCAGGACTGTGCTTTGTGGCATTCTTTGGGGGAGGCCTATGTTCAGCAGTGGACTTGTGAAGGGCTGTAATGATGATGATGATATATATATATATAAAGAATACCAAATTAAGACTACGCTTAACCGACGAGCATGTGTACGTAGATATATGGATGTGAAAGAAACGAGAGAGATGTGTCAGGATCGTGCCAAATTGAAGTGCGTAATTTCTCATTACTCATCGTGAAAGCCGTAACAGTTTATATATGTATGTACCATGTTGAAAATATTTTTACTACCTCTACATGGCAGCGTAAGCTAACAGAAAGGCGATAGTGACCTTCCTTGTCCTTGTGTTCGTCGCAGAAGCATTGGCCCGTAGGCACGGCCAGCAGCGAGTGACGCAGCCGTTGGAACTGCGTCGCGTAGTGCACGCGACACGACAATCCCTCCTGCAACATCATTACAATAGAATAGAATAGAAAATATACTGCCAAGCTACGCTACTAAGTGGGGAGCGGTTGCGTAAGCTAGTTTTTTTTGTTCTTAAAAAAAGTTATCCCCTCACTAGGATTTCCTCCTGTATCGTTTAGGTTTACAAACATAAATTGTACATGGACAAACATCCAGACCCGGAACAATTATTTTTAGGCCATACAAAAACTTTTTCCGTGCAGTATGCTGACGGACTGCAACTGCCACTGAGCCACGGAGCCGTCGGTTGTATAAATAGCAGTCGTTTTGGCTCACCACTCACCTATGATAAGATGATCAATTCCCAGAAAAGGTTGATCCCTCCACAAGAAAGGAAATCCTATTCACGAACAATGTTGCCCACACACATTCAGACAAAGTACTAGTGCAGATCACTAAGGGACACCGCGTTCGCAGGCGAAAGCGAGGTCACAGATACACTCCGTATACAAGGTTATGTGAAACCGGCATGTGATACTTGGCATTTTTAGTTTACGACCCGTTTCCCCGTTCCGATAGGTTCAAGCTGAGATTCGTGACTCCTTAAATCACATCGACCCCAAAAGCAGGGGCTGGGGAACCATTGCAGCTCGTAAGTCGTAAATCGTATTCGTTTTTTACGTGGTAGAGCTATGCTGCAGCTATATTGTGGTTGCAGCAAGAATAGGTCTGCTCGACCGGGGTAGGACCACGCTCTCATATAATACCAACGTAATATAGTAGTTTAATGCTGTCTGTGTTTCGTTTGTTGAGTGTAGAGAACCGGAGAACCTTTTTACTGGAAACGCGGCATTCCATCTCAGTCCGCGGGGGTGACAACGCATCTGCATTTTGATTCTTAATTAAGGATAAATGTAGATGTCTATGAGCCACAGCATCCATTTACCATGAGATGGATTGTCGCTCGTGTGTCGCCCTTATTCTATAAAATAAAAGCATAAACATTTAGAAGAAAAAATCACCGTTCACTTAGCGGTCAGCCACCGCTGTCTACTTCAGCGAGGATGCCTCGTGTAGAGGCGAAACACGTGTCGTATTATCGACGGTGGTGATTCATTCCTGGTGTAGTAGTATTGGGAGTAGTAGCTAATATAGATTACATGTAAAATTCTTATTGAAAGTAATTTTTTACTCTAACCACTGGTTCGGAAAAAACTGCTGTCCTCAGAAGAACCGGCAAGAAACTTTTTTTTTTCAAAGTATAATTATGGCTATGAAACACAGGGTGTACAAACTATATACAAAACTTATTTAAGAAACAGCTTGGAAACGACTCATTCCCAGGGAAACACTACTACGTTCTCCCAGAATACCCATGTAAAATGGTCTAATGCTACTGCATGGTATGTTCAATAATGAGTACCAGCACCTCTCTATTTTACTGGTAACGATGCATTTCACCTTAGTCTTCACGGATGACAACGCATCTGTATAACATTGCTTTTTAATTGAGAATAAACGTACAGTCCGTACGGATAAAGAATGGGATTAGAAATGGCGGCCCATCAAGCCCATCAACCATGCCATGCACAGTACCAAAAGTGAATATCCGCTAATAACGGTATATCATTATAACGTTATTTTATACGGTTAATAGTAAATTTTCTATTAATTGGAAAATATTTTACGCAAGTCGGTACATTAATTTTAAAATAATATTTATGAATAGCGACCCGCTCTGGCTTCTCCTGGGTGGGATCTATTAATGTGGCGTTATTTAGACTTAAGATAATCTTTAAGGGTATTTTTTATCTTATCAATATTTCTATTTAAATATAGTCTCTAAAGCTTTTGCATTAAGAGTTAAATAAAAATAGTAATAATAGTTATTAAAAAAAAAAACTCTCAGAACGTATCGTAGCTCACAAATTAGCGAATTAATAAATTAGACCGGACTGTACTTTTTTTATCATTGATTCTAATGACAAGTTGGACTGAAGTTATAGAACGCACGAAATAGTATATTTCATTACGAGTGCGGAAAGCCTGTCATTGCAAAAAGTTCCGACAAATGTCTACCCGAGGCGAGGTGTAGCCGAAGGTGAGAGTTGACAGTCGGAACAAGTTGCAATGAAGGTTTTTTATTGATATGAAATGAAAATGAAAATTATTGAGATGAAATGAAATAAAACCTAACCTAACTCATTGAATCAAACCATTAAATCTGATATTGAAACAAATTAGTAGCTTCTTTTTAGAAATATTTGCATGAATCATAAAAACTTCTATGTTTTTTTTTTTAGGAAAAACTTCATGGTTGTTTTTTTCTTTTTAATAGACATTATTTTGACAGTTGTGAAAGAGAAGTGTGGTAAAGAAAAAGCTCCATACCATCAGGTGGGACGTATGCCCGTTTGTCACTCGTACAAATCCTCAATAACAAATCCTACATAACATATCGTGAGGGAAACATGTTCAGCTGTGGACTACTAAAGATGCAGTGATATATACAAAGAAAAAAGATAGAACTAACAACTTTATACTATTATACAAAAATGACCTTATGACTAGGTTATTTTTAGGGGAGGAACTGGTTCCTGAAAAACATTTATATACCAGCTCCCCCGATCCAGGGTGTCAATGAATTAATGTAAAAGCTTGTGTTGTGAAGAAAATTTATTATTACAATGAAAGTCTATTTATCTGTATTCGTATCTAAAAGAAAATTGTAATTTATAATGCAATATAATGAAATCATCACGATATTAAGATAATATAAGAAGACGTGTGAAAAACAAACCTTTAGTAGCACCTCAATATGATCGTTGGACTTAGCCGCATTTGACTTAGCTTTCTCAGTGTCACCCTTCTCTTTTCCTGTAGGGGTAGCACTTTCTCCGTCCTCTTGCTCCGTTTGAGTGCTGCTATATTAGTATAAAATAATCAAATAACAATTTTAAATTCATTAAAGGAATCCTTCGTAGAAAGTCGAGACAGCAGGAGAGGTGGGACGGGAAATTTCTTCAAATGCATTTGTGGCGAATCTATCTACAGTTGTTACGCTTGGCACGGGCGTGCAAACAGCAGTTTTTCAATTTTCTAGCTAGTATTAGGAAGACGCTGCTGCTTATTTTTGGGTTTAATGGCCTCTGTCGCGAAATGGGGTAGTTATAGGGGCTACACACGATCACTTTTAACTGTCAGTTTTGACTGACCAGTTTTAACTGACAGTGAAAACTGAGTGTGTGTACGATGAAAACTGTCAGTTTTTTTTATTATCAGTTAAAACTGATGATATATTGTTGATACATATTTTTTAACAGAAATGACGGAACTGATCAGTTAAAACTGTGCGTGTGTAGGCGGTGTTTTACCGCCAGTCTTACCTGATGTTAAGCCACAGCGTTACGGATCGAGATGACTGGCACTGCGTATGATTATAATCTCACCTGATGGTATGTTGTGATGCAGCCGAAAACTGTTATGCATCAGTACGCAAAAGTACAAAAATAAATAGGTTTTTATTAAGCTAAGTCAGTCTTAGCTTAATAAAAACGTATTTACTTTCGTCTTGAAGATATCTCACAGAATACCAGCGTAATGCTGCTGTGTTTCGTATGGTTAGTGTAGAGAACTGGAGACCCTTTTTTACTGGAAATGAGGAATTCCATCTTAGTCGTCACGGCTACATTTGCATTTCGATTCGCAAACGAGGATAGATGTAGATATCTATGAGCCACAACAACCTCTTACCATCACCTGACTGTGTGCTCGTTTGTCAACCTTATTCAATAAAAAAAAAACATTAAAATTGGATGGTAAGACATGCTGGCAAATGATTCTACTCCTTTGTTGTCCACATTATGAATGACGAAGCAAACCGTTTGGTAAAGTATGAAGAAGTAATAAAATTAACATCAACAATTTAAAAATAAAAATTCAATACAAAAGTGAGTAATATTTTAAGTTATCTGTTAAAAAAATTAACAAATAACTTTTAACAAATAAATAAATTTAATTATTAACGCCATGTCTATAATGGATGTTTCCTCAATCGATGGTTTGATTACAATACAAAACAGACAATTATTGAATAATCTATTGGCGCCAATTGCATACCTAATAACTGCAGTCGTAACGTAAGTAGTAGCGCACATACTTAGCGCAAGCGCACCACCGCACCATCTTTTGTAAATACTTATTTGGTAGTACGCATAATGGTGCGCTGCGCTACAACTTAGTTGTTAAAGTTGACACGGTGGACGCGCCAGTAACATGAGTTCTTCGATAAAGATTTGTGGACTGTATTGGTACATGCAACAAGCGGAGCAAGGAAAGTGGATGATAGTGGAATGCACGCACTAACCTTGTGAGGGACTGCCTCGCCTTCCTCCCGGAGTATCGGCTAACACAGCAGGTCCGCCACGTGGGTCGGCGCACGCACTCTTAGATTAGTTCTAGGATTTCACACACTCCTAAACTCTCGACCTATTGTAATCGCGGAGGGCGCATCACATTCGCTAAATTACTACGAGTAGGACACAATGTCCGGTGATAATTGATTTTTAAGAGGAGATCGAAGGACGCAATGTCCTTCGTGCGGTGTGCGGTCGCGGGTATTGTTCGATCATAACTAACTGCCGCTGCGTGGCACTTGCGTCGCCTTCAACGGCTATACGTGCATATAGGAAGGATAAGGGAAGGGAAGGGTTAAAGCTATGTACCAAGTATTCTATTAGATTTATACATTAAATTGTTAACTGGCGTTACCACACGGTAATCGTGACAGTCTTTGTCGCCCGGCGCACGCCGTCGATAATAATTGACTAACATGGATTGTTATCGAATTTTATCGACTAAACTGAATAATCGACTAATTCTAATAATCACCCCTTGTTAACACACACACACACACACACACACACACACACACACACACACACACACACACACACACACACACATACACACACACACACACACACACACAGTGACATCCTCGGGATCCTAGGAATCCTAGGAATAATCAGGATATTTTCCTAGGACTTCAAGACGTCGAGATGCGATGAAACCTCGATTTCGAAAACTGGGGTGAAACCAATAACTTCCCGATTTTTTGAAAATCATTGATTTTCATAGCGCGAAGTTAAAAACGGCCAATTGTTCGTAACTTCTATAGTCGACTGCGAGCGCGTGAGAAGATTAGTTCATTATTTTGTAAACCACAAACGTTGTTTTCGACAATCTAACACTGAGATTTTGTTTAATGGGACACTTATCATTATTTATGTGTGCATTTTGTCAACGTAATTTGAAGTTCATTTCAAATAAATGTACGTAGCTTTTTTTCGTATTTGATTTAAATCAGTGACTGTTCTAACTAAAAATACAACTGTGTGGCATATTTATAGTGCCAGCTACCTGCTTGCGCGATCCATAGCTATGACATAGTTATTGTTCTGAATTATCGGTCGAGTAGTGTACATAAAAGTGTTTGAGTGTGGTAAGCGTGTATCCGATGGAGTGACGACGGATGCAGGTGGCTCAGGACCGTGCTTTGTGGCATTCCTTGGAGGAGGCCTATGTCCAACTGTGGACTAGTGAAGAGCTGTGATGATGGTGTGGGCGATAGTGAAGACGGTGTGGGTGATGGTGGTGAGTATGATTACGATGATGAAGCGTGTACCTGTGACGCTGCGAGGCGAGCGTCTTGTGGTAGGTGTGCGAGGCGAGCGCGGCCGCGATCACGGAGCCCACGTCGCCCGCGCGCACCGCCACCGGCAGCACGCCGCCGCACACCACCAGCCCGCTCTGCAACCACATAACACATCATATTATCATAAAAAATATAATATATTGCTTAATATATAAAAAATAATGTTTGTTTGTTCGTATTTTATGCGCTGACATAACGTTCATCAGATTGCGCACGTAACATCAAACCTTTGTCAACTTTTTGCTTGCACACGTGTATCGTACCGACAAATTTATTTGGAAATCAAATGTCATTTAATTTCTATGAATGTATTATCATTCCTAATTAAACAATACAGAGTTATTTTGCAATATACGACCAAATTTGCAGAGAAAGTTCAGAATAAGTAATATAGGCGAATGGTGAAGAAAAAATTATTAAAAAAAGTCTCAAACATTCTGTCCTTTCGTCTTTTAAATTAAGAATGCGTGGTAATGCATTATTTTAACTGATTGTTATTCATAAATATCTAACGCCTACTATTTTATGCACGCACACATACATTCGTAAGGGTCACTCGGTGAAATACTTTGTCGTGCTTCTCCCGCACACTTCGTTCCGTTTACCGTTACACCGCTAGGTACCTACGGCCGCTCGCTCGGCCAACACCTGACGTGACCTGACCGTGAGCTCATTACGTTATCGCATCGTTATATATATATGGTTACGCATCGTTACCAATGACGGTACGAATAGATTCGAACCGCGGATACTAAGAAACTGTGAAATGGTGCGTTATTACATTTTAAGCAATGAAAGTTTACGTGGTGCGCAAAAATTGTACGAAACTGAGTCTTTATCGAGACAAGAAATTAGCGTACGCGTATCTACCAATCGAAGAACAATTGACAGCTAAATAAAACTAGTTCTAATTAACTTAGATTACTGCAGATTTCCCGGAGCGCGTGTGTGTACATATGTGAAGACGTACAAGATCACTCTCGTCACTACATCAGATTATAGATATACCACAAATCCTCGCTAAAGAGCACCGATTCCTTCCAAGGATGATTCGCGAGGCTATTGAAATAAAAAAAAAACCCTAATTTAAATAGAGAAGATGGCTGGTTGCTACCATGTTAAGGATACCACCCCAAGCGTACAACTGCAAGACTTCAAGATACTATAAATTCATACTGCGTAGATGGGAACAAAAATTTAAAATTTTAATCTGGAGTACAACACCCCGTAACCATTGGTATTGTAAAGTGCTCGAAACGTAAGGGAACATAAAATAAGTTAATATACGCGATAAAATCCGTAAAAGCTAGTTTTATTTAAAGTTGTAGTGTTCGCGTAAATATAAGAAATCATTAATTAACAACTTGACAGAGAGACGTGCTAAGAGGCCCATTGGTGACCTTGATTTGGTTGAAACCAATCTTATCAGCCTCGAGCACAGGCGCACAGTAGCCAGTCTCTTGGTATTCTATAGGATGCATTTCGGTGAGTGTGCGCAGGAATTGCACGCTTTTTGTGACTGAGGATGAAACTTGGGTTCATCACTATGGGCCTGAGTTAAAGCACAAGTACATGCAGTGATATAAAAAAGGCGCAGCACCGCCTAAGAAGTGTAAGGTGTCACAATCGACTGGAAATATTATATTCAGGCTTCAGTTTTTTGGTATTCAGAGGGGATTTTATTGATCGATTATAAAGGTAAATATGTCAATATTGTGGAACAGTATTACACTACGCTACTAGAAGAATTAACAGATGCGATTAAGCGAAAGAAAAAGGGAAAGTGGTCTCGAGGTGTGCTTCTTTTACACGAAAAAGCACCCGTTCAGCAGTCATGTTGCGATGGCTTTCTTACACAAGTACGGCTTCAAAACTTGAAACCACATATATAATATAATGAGGCCCTCGTCATTTCATTGCTAATATATTTATGTGTAAATAAACAACTTCGATATTATAACTATCAACGTTTTAACAATTGTATTATCATGTTAACATTGTAACTATTACTAGTTTTATTTTTTATTTTTACCTGATTGGCTTGTTGATTGCTTGACAGCAATTGTGACAGGATCTGCTTGACCGTTTTCTTGTCGCTTTTTTCTTCATCTTCCTCAGTACCTGTGGATTTTATATTCTTGAATCATTATCTCTGTATAACTGGTTCATTAGTCTAGTTGTAGTAACCACGACTGCGGATCATGTAGTAGTAAAATGAAATTTACTTGTATGTTCTTTCTCCGAGTCCTTTGGTACCCCATCTGGAAAAAATAAAAACACTAAAAATCTTTATATAATTTATAACGATTTTTTGGTTTATCGACCATCTTATGACTCCGTAATGGCGGTGTTACAATATCGTCTCGTGGATGTAGTAAGAGACGACAGAGGAAAACTGAAACAGGCGATGGGCAGCAGCATCTTCATGATAACAATCAAAATTATAAAAACTACGATTGCCAACCCGCTGGCAACATCCCCTCTGTTACGGCCCTCAGTTGCCCCGACAGAAGTCGACTGTACTAGGGCCCATGAGTAGCAAACTCGACGGGCAACCAGAGGGTTCGGGCCCATATGGCCTATGGATAATTATTATGTAGTGGCTGGATAAACAAGCACAAACTTACCGAGATGCGGAGGTAGGGTCGACCACAAGGTACCGTCAGGGATAAGTAGTGGTGCGTGTAAGTGGTGTAAGAAGGTGTGTAAATGTAACTTGACGTCACCGATGTAATCGGGCAGCAAACCTACATGCGTTGCTCTGCTCCACAATGTTCGATCACTCCAATGGGCGTTGACCGTTATCTGAACTCAAGTCTAACGTCACTTAGCACAAAATTATAACCAAAGACGAACGCGATCTCCTCTCGGTTCACAAATTCTTAGCGTTCTACCCGACAAAGGAAAAATGCCTTCGTACGATATTAAAATGCCATACAAGCAACTCGTCGACGCAAATTAATGCCAATCGAAGTTAAGTTAATCACTCAAAACTCAAGGAAAGCCTCGTTGTCACGTAAACGCACGAAATCAGACAACGCAATTAGAGGCGGTCTTAACGCGACCTAACGTACCGGGCGTAACTTCCAGACTGTTAACCGACACGGCCGCCGCGGACCAACATCCTCGCCCACACGCCAGGCGACCTAGCCTGAGCGCAGAGACACGCGCGGGGAAGGGGTCCAGGCGGTGACCTAAATACCATCGGATGAACGCGCCGAGACTAGCGTTTTGAATGCAAGTTTTAAATGTTACGATTTGGCCTAAACACCCTCTACGAGACAATCTATGGGGAGACCTTTCTTCAGCAGTTTTTATTGAATATTTATTATAAATAATACTTATTGAAAGTCATTCTAATGTTCCATTTACCACTGGTTCGAAAAAAACCTCTGTTCTGGGAAGAACTAGCAATAAACCCAGCGGGACATTTTTTATGAATAGAAATAAAAACTTTACCTGAATTATCATTGCCGCTCGATTCCCCGCATGACTCTTCAATTTCTTTTTCGTCTTCTGAAAGTAATAAATTAAGTAAATATTATAAACAATGTACGAATGTGTTCGTGTTGACGGAATTCACATCTTCTATAAATATTTTATTTCCCAAATAAATACGTTTCCTTGGTTTATATCGGTTTTACTTTACTAAAAAGCACGTAATAAATCGGTGCTTACAACAGCAAATAAAAATGTTAGTAGTGAAGGTAGGAACCTTGTACATTATCAATTACAATTATTAGTACATATTATTAGTGCAATCAATAGCAAGTACTGATACAAAATATTAATCACTAGCTTCGGCCCTAGTGTATGTGTACGTTATATCTACATTAATGTTTTATAGAGGTTAAATTTTTCTAAACTTAACTTTGGTTTGTTTGTATAAAAATTTGGGGGTAATCTATAGAACTATTAAACCGATTCTAAATATACTTTCACTACGTTGCATTAAATCTAAGAAATACCTTTTACGTTTCATATTATTCATACCGCATTAGATTTGCACAAGCGTACGTAGTACGAGAACGTAAGAGTGAACGTTTAACAGTGGTAGAGTCAAGCGGTAGCTTTTGCTGTCGTACGGATGGGCCAGCTTGAACCGGGGTGGTACCACGACCTCACAGAATACCAGCGTGAAGTAGAGGTTTACCTCTGCGTTGCGCTTGGTGAGTGCAGGTGGCCGGAGGCCAAATTACCCCCCTCCCCCCATCAACATGGTATTGGAATTAAATAAAAGACTACCCCAGGAGGGTACCAGCACCCCTGGAGAATCCCTCGCTGAGCATCCAAGACCAAACTACTTCACTTCTGAGCGTGGGTGCTCAGGCTGCTCCGCGTATTCTGGGGGGGGGGGGGGGGGGCAAAATTCCGCTCGCGACTAATGCTGCTCGGGGCAAATGGAGCAATACAACCAAGGCGACCCCTGTCACGCTATCCGTGAATTTTTGCAACATCAGAGGACTTCATTCCAACCTTAACGCCGTCCATTACCATCTAGAGACGGCGAAGCCGGCCTTGCTCTTTTTAACCGAGACCCAGGTGTCCTCTCCGGCTGATACTTCATATCTCTCCTACCCGGGGTACAAATTGGAACACTCCTTTGTGCCCCGGGCTGGAGTTTGCGTATACGTCAGAGAGGACATCTGTTTTCGACGCCTCGGCAGTCTTGAAGGTACGGACCTGTCCATCCAATTATGGCTGCGCGTAGACAGCGACGACCATCCCCGCGTCTACGGGTGCCTCTATAGGTCCCATAGCGGTAATGCCGACACAGACCGACTCATCGACCACGTCCAAATGGCTGCAAACACCGTGCTACAACAGGTACCATCCGCAAATTGTGATCCTTGGCGATTTTAACGCCCAACACGCCGTATGGCTCGGTTCACGTTTAACCGATCATGCAGGTAGATCTGTTTATGACTTTGCCTTGGCATTTGGTCTGACACAACTGGTCACTTCGCCTACGCGGATTCCAGATGTGGAGGATCATACACCTTCCCTGTTTGACCTTCTGCTGACCTCTCATCCTGACGGATATCAGGTTTCTGTTTATTCCATTCTCTGTGGTGCCCATCGGAGGCAGATCCCAGCCATGATTTGGTCGCTCCTGTAAAATAGCGTCACGCTATAAGCAGGAGTGCTACCGGGCCTGGGCTGACGCATCAACGTCTCGGGATGTAAACACCAGCGCATTTAAAAAGAAGTATAATTCCGCCGCTAGGTCCTTCAAAAGCGTTTTTGCCAAGGCAAGGTTTGAGCACATCGGCAGAATTGGCGAGAAGCTAGTTCACCTTCCTTCGGGAACCCGTGCATTCTGGTCTCTCGCCAAGGCTGTCCAAGGGAACTTCTGTCAGCCATCTCTTAAATCTCTGCACAGAGAGGACGACTCACTGGCCCATGCAGCAAAGGAGAAAGCCGATCTCTTGAGCTCTCTCATTGCGTCCAACTCGACTCTAGATGACGGGGGGAACACACCGCCGACCATCCCGCGATGTGAGTGCTCCATGCCAGATGTGCGGTTTACACAGCGCTCGGTTCGCAAAACACTCTTTTCCCTGGACGTCAGCAAGTCGAGTGGGCCTGATGGAGTCCCTCCCATTGTGCTGAAGACGTGTGTTTTTGGTTGATTTTAACGCGTCTTTTCCGGTACTTCTACTCCCAAGGCGTAGTCCCGAATTCATGGAAGACACTTTTGGTCCACTCGATCCCTAAAAACGGCGACCGCTCAGACCCGTCTAACTACAGGCCTATCCCCATCACCTCCTTGTTCTCCAAAATAATGCAATCCATTATAAACTGCCAGGCCATGAGGTGCCTTGAGGATCACCAGCTGATTAGTGACCGCCAGTACGGTTTTCGTCGGGGTCGGTCAGCTGGTGATCTTCTAGTTTATCTGACTCATAGATGGGCGGAGGCAGTAGAGTCCAAGGGGGAGGCATTGGCCGTTAGTTTGGACATAGCGAAGGCCTTCGATCGGGTCTGGCACAAAGCGCTTCTTTCGAAGCTTCCTTCCTATGAGCTTCCCGAGAAATTGTGCAAATGGATCACCAGTTTCCTTGCTGATCGGAGCATCAAGGTCGTAGTAGACGGTGCATGCTCTAATTTCAAGCCTATCAACGCTGGTGTTCCACAAGGCTGCGTGCTATTACCAACGCTGTTTCTCCTGCATATCAATGATATGTTGCTAACTGGTAGCATTCATTGCTATGCGGACGACAGCACTGGTGATGCCTTATATACCGGCCGTGCCAATATTTCTCGGGAAAACGTCGCCGAGTACCGGGACAAACTTGTGTCTGAAGTCGAGTCTTTGCTTAACAAAGTCTCGGATTAGGGCCGACTAAATCTAGTCCAGTTCAATCCCCAGAAGACACAAGTTTGCGCGTTTACTGCTAAAAAGAACCCCTTTGTCGTATCTCCTCAGTTTCAAGGCACTCCCCTTGCTGCCTCAGCTAGTATCGAAATCCTTGGCGTCGACATATCGAATAGTATGCAGTTTCGTGGTCACTTGGAATGGAAGGCCAAATTGGCCTCTAAAAAGCTTGGCGTGCTCAGCAGAGCGAGACAGTATTTCATGCCGGCATATCGCTTGCAACTTTACAAAGCGCAAGTTCGGCCCCACATGGAATACTGTTCTCATCTCTGGACGGTAAGGAGAGCTTTGGCCGGCTGCGGGAGTTTGCGCATGGTTGGCATGCGCGGAGAATTGCGATGGAGAAGAACCAAGTAAGGATTCTGCCCGGAACCGAAGGCGTTGCGTGTTCGTCCAGCCCAGAAAGGGAGAGTGACACTACGAGACAAGGAGTAGATTAAATAACTTGTAGAGAGTCAAGAAAGTGCATGCGGGAAAGAGCCCTGAGCAAGTACCGCGTGCATCTCTCGAGATTCGGCCCGTATAACCGTAAGGTTGGTGGGGCCATGGGAGGTGGAGGGTTGTTCTCATCTCTGGGCCGGGGCACCTCAGTGCCAGCTCCTTCCACTTGAACGCATCCAGCGCAGAGCGGTTCGAATTGTCGACGACCGAGTTCTTTCTGATCGGCTCGATACACTGGCACTGTGTAGAGAATCTTGCAACTCTTTGCGTATTTTATCGCATCTATCACGGGGAGTGCTCTGAGGAATTGTTCGGACTAATTCCAGCCGCTCAATTTCACCATTGCACATCGCTACAAAACTCGCGTTACCATCCATACCATATGAATGACCACCACTGTGCGATTTAGAAGAAGTTTTCTCCCTCGCACAACTTCCTTGTGGAATCAATTACCACCAGCGAATTTTCCCGACCGATACGACTTAGGAACCTTCAAGAAAAGAGCTTACACCTTTCTAAAAGGCCGCCAACGCATCTGCAATTCCCCTGGTGTTGCGGTTGTTCATGGGCGGCGGTAGTCACTTACCATCAGGTGAGCCGCATGCTCGTTTGCCCCCTCTTCTATAAAAAAAGTGAAAAATCGAGACGTATATACGAGCGAGGGAGAGAGAAGACGTGTGGCAATTGTAAGGACGTAAAACGTGTAAGAAGGTAAAGTATTATTTAAAGAGTATTAAGATTTTGTTTTCTATTGAAAAAGTAAAGTGTTTATTTTGAAGAGCTGTCTGTTTTCCGCTAATTTCGAATATTATATCCACCAAATTTTAGGGGATTTATTTCGATTAAGCGGTTATAAGGCGACGCGCATTGCAAGTAAATAATATACTTCAATAGAAGAAAGAAGGCAAGATGCAAGCGTTAAAGAAATCAAGTCGGCTTTGGTTTTGATGACGCAATCTCGAAGTTCAGCGGTGATGACCTGACTTATTCGTTCGCAGACGTTCGGACGCAGAACGTAGTGGAAACAGAAAAATATTTGTTTGGATTACGCTACAGAACTTAATAGTCGTCAGACGTTCACTGGTGGATACAGCTGAAGTGTGGCTGCGATTGGAGAAAGTATAATACTCACAGAATACCAGCGTAAAATGGCAGCTTTACACTGCTGTGTTTCGTATGGTGAGTGTAGAGAACCGGAGACCCATTTTACTGGAAAAGATGCATTCCATCTAACTCCTCACGGGCGACAACGCATCTGCATTTCATAGCAACCACTTACCATCAGGTGGACTGTGTGCTCGTTTTCACCCTATCCTATAAAAAAAGTATTTAAAAGTTACGAAGACGCATTGCAAAAAGAGTTTCCTGATGCAATAAATATAAAAGAAATGCATGAAATAATGAGCATTCCTGACAACAAAAGGACGAAACATTTTATCAATATATGTTTCAATAACTGACTACAAGGTGAAGAAGGTAATTTTATATAGTGCAAATTTTCCCAAATTTAAAAGAAAAAGTGGTAAAATTAAAAATGTTGTACAACCGACTTAAATATAAATAAAATAAGAACTTCATCAATGTAATCGAAGTCAATTAAATACGCATTATTAAGGATAACTTGATAAAATTTATATGGGACTACATGAGAAGCACCAGCTTTCAAATAAAAAATCACGATCATCAAAATCTGTTCACCTAGAAGAAAGCTCTGAGGCAACACACATAAAAATACAGTCAAATTGAAAACCTACTCCTTTTTGAAGTTGGTTGAAAATTAGCGATTTACGAGACGATGAAGATTGAAGATATAAAAGCATTACGATTAGCGTTCATAAATAATTAAACTTACGGGTTGTTTCGGGCTGTGCTTTCGTGGTTTTCTGCTGTGAACCGGACCACTTCTCTTGCGCGTCTCTTAGCATCTTCTCGCCCGTTATAATGTTATCGGAGACATTCCACAGATTCCGAACGACACCTAAAACCAAATATTATTAAAGAGTATTCGAATCGTTCCTATACCAGTCAGTTACATGGTCAAATCTCGCGCCATCTATCAACATTGTATACTGATAAAGATAAAGAAACTTATCTTTACTGTCTCCTTTACGTATGTAACTGAGACAGTTAACAACAGTTACGGTCAATGCAGTGTCTGTCTACAATTTAGTGATGAACTCGACTTACTAATTCGAGCATTTTATTGATATATTATGTAATGTCAAACAGCTGATTAAGTATAATTCGTGATAGTTACATTATTAATAACAGTAACTTTACGTTACGTTATAAAGTTAGTGATATTAATTTATGAAGATTATCTATATGCAAACCAATAATATATAATTACCTATTAAGTTAAGAAATAATAATAATTATCTTGGATGGAAGAACAAATATGAAAATAATTTGTAACAAACTGACACAGCTTCGTTCAGCCAATTAGAGTTGTGTAACTCGAGTACTATTCGATTACGTGAATTTCTCCACAAGTTAATTCGAGTCGAGTTACTTCCGAGTTGGCACATCTCTACTACAATTGTTTTTAATATTACTTTATCTGAACCAATGACATAAACGTAAATATCAAAACAACTCTTTTTTTTTTTCAGATTTCTTGATTCCGTGTAGATTTTAATAAAATCTTTATGCTATTTGCATTAATAAATTGGTATCTTTTTTTTTTTGTATATAATACCATCGCTGTCCGCGAAAATTTCTAGTGGGCCCAAAAACGACTGACTCCTTTGGTATCGTTGGTCTCGTGGTCGTTAATGTGACTGTTAATCATGAAGGCCCGGGTTCGAATTTCGGGTAGGGCTCAAAAAAATTCTCCCCTTCACCTTCTTAGGCAAGGCGCACCACAATACTAGATGCGCCTTTTTCCGCAGCCCCGGTCGTTTTTTTTCTCCTAAGGTCAACGCGCCATCGTGATGTTTGGCGACATCAGAAAGTTGTAAGGATTCCTTCGAGAAGCTGACGTGGCTCGATTGTCATTCATTCCTGTCTTCACGCAAAATAAGCGTTTAGTCGTACCCGAGAAACACTAACAACCCGATAATTTATAAATTCCTTGAAGCGTGTTTTTGCCACTTACTGCCTAGTGCTGGTTTCTCGTGGAGGTTGGCGGAGGTCAGAGCAAGGTGGATTTGCTCCATATGCTGTTTGAAGGCTTGGTACTCCTTCTCTTTTTCTACCTCGCCTTCTGCCACGTTGCTGAATGTCTCGTGTCCTGCAATGAAGTTTATTCTACCTATTACGTTTTGTATTCCTTTTTGACAGTTAAGGACAATTTCTGGTGACTATTAATCATTTATATTAAGAAAAAAAATCAGTACCTTTAAGCATTAAGTCGTTGAGTTGACTAATAAGAGTGTCTCTCATCTGCTTCGTGTCGTAGTTAATTGATATCACGTCAGGCGGTAGCTGTATGTCGTACGTGGAGATTTTGCTATACCTAAAATAAAAAAGGATTAAAGTATGAATACGTCTGAAAGCTGAACACAAATTGCCTCTTATTTTTGAAACGAGTATGGAGGAAATATTTCCCTACTACAACAATGATATGGAACCCTTCATACGCGAGTCTGGCTCGCACTTGGCCGTTTTTTTTTTCTTTGATGAGATAACGAGTAGTACAAGTCGTGGCACGTAAGTCTAGGGCTGAACGAAAAGTGGAGGGGACGGGTGTGAATTGAATTGCACAAATGCGAATAGAGAGCCAATCAGCGCGTCCGAACGATACGCACGAGCCAATCAGCGCGACTTAAGCGCAATAGCCAATCAGCGCGATTTATTTACAATAACAGTCACCGTTAGACTTTTGTGCTGTTACTTATAATCGTATTCTCGTTGATTAAAAACAATAAAAGGCAAAGGCACGCAGCGCGTGGCGCGGAGGCGCGCGCGCAGGTAGGCGGCCAGCGCAGCGCAGCGCAGCGCAGCACGTACCTGCAGCAGGCGGTGCTGAGGCGCGACACGAAGGCGTGCGCGTGCGCGTGCAGCGCGTGCGGGCAGGTGCGCGCGCGCACGTAGCGCGTGGCGCGGAGGCGCGCGCGCAGGTAGGCGGCCAGCGCAGCGCAGCGCAGCGCAGCACGTACCTGCAGCAGGCGGTGCTGAGGCGCGACACGAAGGCGTGCGCGTGCGCGTGCAGCGCGTGCGGGCAGGTGCGCGCGCGCACGTAGCGCGTGGCGCGGAGGCGCGCGCGCAGGTAGGCGGCCAGCGCAGCGCAGCGCAGCGCAGCACGTACCTGCAGCAGGCGGTGCTGAGGCGCGACACGAAGGCGTGCGCGTGCGCGTGCAGCGCGTGCGGGCAGGTGCGCGCGCGCACGTAGCGCGTGGCGCGGAGGCGCGCGCGCAGGTAGGCGGCCAGCGCAGCGCAGCGCAGCGCAGCACGTACCTGCAGCAGGCGGTGCTGAGGCGCGACACGAAGGCGTGCGCGTGCGCGTGCAGCGCGTGCGGGCAGGTGCGCGCGCGCACGTAGCGCGTGGCGCGGAGGCGCGCGCGCAGGTAGGCGGCCAGCGCAGCGCAGCGCAGCGCAGCACGTACCTGCAGCAGGCGGTGCTGAGGCGCGACACGAAGGCGTGCGCGTGCGCGTGCAGCGCGTGCGGGCAGGTGCGCGCGCGCACGTAGCGCGTGGCGCGGAGGCGCGCGCGCAGGTAGGCGGCCAGCGCAGCGCAGCGCAGCGCAGCACGTACCTGCAGCAGGCGGTGCTGAGGCGCGACACGAAGGCGTGCGCGTGCGCGTGCAGCGCGTGCGGGCAGGTGCGCGCGCGCACGTAGCGCGTGGCGCGGAGGCGCGCGCGCAGGTAGGCGGCCAGCGCAGCGCAGCGCAGCGCAGCACGTACCTGCAGCAGGCGGTGCTGAGGCGCGACACGAAGGCGTGCGCGTGCGCGTGCAGCGCGTGCGGGCAGGTGCGCGCGCGCACGTAGCGCGTGGCGCGGAGGCGCGCGCGCAGGTAGGCGGCCAGCGCAGCGCAGCGCAGCGCAGCACGTACCTGCAGCAGGCGGTGCTGAGGCGCGACACGAAGGCGTGCGCGTGCGCGTGCAGCGCGTGCGGGCAGGTGCGCGCGCGCACGTAGCGCGTGGCGCGGAGGCGCGCGCGCAGGTAGGCGGCCAGCGCAGCGCAGCGCAGCGCAGCACGTACCTGCAGCAGGCGGTGCTGAGGCGCGACACGAAGGCGTGCGCGTGCGCGTGCAGCGCGTGCGGGCAGGTGCGCGCGCGCACGTAGCGCGTGGCGCGGAGGCGCGCGCGCAGGTAGGCGGCCAGCGACAGCGAGAGCGCCGCGCGCGACACGCGCCGCCCGCGCCCCGCCGCGCCACACACCTCGCACCGCGTCCACACGCGCACCTACACGATTTACTACGTTGTAGCACTCCTTTTCTACCTAGAACTTAGCCTAGGTAGGTACAATGAGAGCTAATAATCTTTCGCTCACCAGATACTGCTAACTGAGGATTAGTGAAAAAAAAGCAAGGGACCAAAAAATTATCCTTGTGCAACCCCAGAAGTTTTATAATTTCACATTTAAACGAGCTACTTACAAACTCTAGTTATGCCT
The DNA here is from genome assembly GCA_963668995.1 of Parnassius mnemosyne. Lineage (NCBI taxonomy): Eukaryota > Metazoa > Arthropoda > Insecta > Lepidoptera > Papilionidae > Parnassius > Parnassius mnemosyne. The sequence continues at coordinate 8,251,149 of CAVLGL010000080.1, read as the reverse complement.
CGGCCACACACATCACAATAGAACTATCGCGATAAAACTTCGCCTTCGCCCTACCGCGAAATTGCCTAGCCACACTGCGAACTGCACGTTGTAAAGTTTATCACGCTAAGCACACGCTAAATACAAAATGGACGCCACGGTCGCTCTGCATTTTATATATATATATACACTTTATTTAACAAAAAAATTAACACACCCGCAACGCACTATGTCTGTGGGCAGACTGAAGTGTGGCCGCGTGTCACGCGAATTCCATCGATAAAACTACGCAAGAAGTGACGAAATATTCACGGAGGGCAGCCACATACATTGCGATAACGCGGATATTCGCGCTAACGCGTTGTGTTTGTCCGCGGCATTACATATGAAGAAAACGATCTTAGTTTCCTCAAATACCATTAAAAGCTATTTTTCTTAGTAACATATCGTGATCCACATTATCATAAGCCTTACAAAAATCAGTGTAGAACAAGCTCAACCTGAATTCGATTAATACCTTCAAATAAAAATTTTTGTTTATTAGCATTGAGTTATATGTACTACGTAGTTATATGTACGAGTAGTAGTCGCGCATGCCCGAAGACTTTAATTTAATATAAAATAAGATATTAATATAAAATAAATATAAGAATTTAATATAAAATATCTTAATTTAATCTAAACAAACATATTTCTAAATTAAATGTAATAATAACTGTACACGTCCCTAGCTGTCCCAATCAAGGATGACGGGATTAGGGCCCATGAGTAATACCATCGACGAGCAACAGAGGGATGGGGCCAGAATATGGCCACGTGGAATTTCCTAATTACAAAAAACAATATGAGAGGAAGCTAGAAACACATAGTACTTACCATTATCCGAAGCTAACTTCGCACCAAGGCTTGGGCAGGCCGTGAGTGTGTGTAATAATGAATGGCGAGTAGTGTACAGTGGGGTATGAATGTGTGGGGCCTAGTCAAGCATAGGCGACCAGCAGCGGCCGAGTTCCAGGCTGCTCCAAAATGCTGCACCGCTTCAGACTGCTTCGGCGCCGGACCACTTCTTCGTTCGTCACGATGACAGTCCATTAACTCTATCGTACGATTAACTAACTTACAGAAGCCACTAACTCTCGTTTGTTATAAGGTTAACGCACAAAAAAAAACACGGAGTGTCCGGATCAAAGGTCACTACCGTTTCGCGTAGCAACAGTTATTTCTAGAATATCAAAGGCCGCACTAGCTAATATTGTCGAATGCACTTATACAGATTCTGAGTCGGACCCAATGAGTCCCTGGGAAGCTCTCCAGCAAGGAATACGCGTCACAAATCCTAAACAGAATATTTACTATCCGCGCCTAATTATTCCGAGTTCCCTAACAAAATTGACAGTGTGCTAACGTTAGCACCGCTGACAGACGACTCTTTCGCCTTTACGCGTTCTCAACCCACCGCTCGGCCGACGTCAAAACCGGTATGGCACCGAGGCGCGCGCCCTCTCGCGTTAGTTCCTAAAATTAGCGTTTGGCGCGAACAATAACTATTTTATGGAATTCACAAATCTTCAATTTACGCAATATTTAGTTTGTATGGATTGCACTACAGTTCAGTTGAGCATAGTCAATATTCGGAATGGCTTCTCTAGTACGTAGTACATATAACTCAATGTTTATTAGGCTATATTACTGCTTGTAGAACGATTTTTAACAAAAATCCATGTTGTTCTTCATATAAGATAATATGAAAAATGGATAAATGTAATTTTGTATTATCCGTTCCAATTCTTTTGATAAGGTGGACAACAACGATATGGGACAGTAGTTAGTCCAGCCGAGTTGAATTCGTCGATTGACTCTCGGTCGAAGTAGGACTTATCTAGTCGAATCGGACTATTTATCCCAGGTAAACATACTCGTCAACAACTTCAAGCTTAGTGCCCTAACACTTACCATCAGGCGGACTGTGTGCTCGTTGTCCCCTTTATTCTATAAAAAAAAAAACAACTACCAGCATAGGTGCGACATGGATGTTATACATGATCTTTGTTTTGTCCATGTTCGTCTTAAGACCTATCCGTTGGGAGGCACTATTGAGGTCATTGAGCATAGTGCTTAGGTCCTCCAGCGATTCTGCCATAAGAGTAGCAGGAAAACAAGACAAACTGACAGACGGACGGACACTGACAAATATTTTTTAAATTTTATTTTTGTTATAAGTATTTTTATATTTTTTTTTTGAAATTACAAATAGACACTTTAATTTTATTAAATTGTGTAGATATAGATATACTTAATAATGATAATAATAAAAATGAAGATAACCCATCAGGTGCTTTGGTGATGTCCAATGTTTTAAGTTCCTCAATAATAAGATCTTTAGGGTTATACAGGGTTATTTTTCAAACACTAGGCAAATTAAATAATTAATTTCAATATATAGATACTGATATACACTTTTTGCAAATAAGGTTTCTACATTTATCCGAAAATAAATGTGATTTATGGGCAACAACTATAGCGTACGTACGCGCTCGTGTGTACAAGTCAATGCACAACTGTTTACTTCCTTAATGACACGCTCGCTATTAAGTACGCGACCCGACTTCATCATCATGATCATCATCAACATCTTGCGGTAGTCCACTGCTGGACATAGGCCTCTCCCAAGGCGCGCCCCTTAGTCCGATCTTTGGCTACACGCATTCAATTTCTACCAGTCACCTTGCGCAGATCGTCGCTTCATCTGGTCAGGGGGCATCACACACTACGTTTGCCTAGACGCGGTCTCCACTCCATAACACGTCTACCCACCGGTTATCACCTCTGCGGCAGACGTGGCCAGCCCATTGCCACTTCATTTTACAAACACGGAATGCTATGCCAGTAATCTTGGTTCTCCGGCGGATATCTTCATTTAGAATTTTATCTACCAGAGAAACTCTTTCCATCGCTCGTTGAGCGACTTTGAGCTTATGGAGTAGCCGTTTCGTTTGTCTACGTTTCAGCACCGTAAGTGAGTAAGGGCAGGACGCATTGGTTGAAGACATAAGTCTTGCTGGACAACTTCGAGAATTTCACCATCAACAGTAATTGGAACTGGCATGACGTGATCGTTGAATATAACTTTTGTCTTGTTCAGATTCATACACAGACCAACACGTCGGGAGGATTCATTCAGTCTGTTCAGCATATCCTGAAATTCTTGCAGTGATTCTGCCATGACGACATATCATCAGCAAAGCGTAAGTGTGAGATGTACTTACACTATACATTAATGCCGCGTCGTATCAATTCTAGCGTCTTAAAAACATCCTCCAGTGCATTCGCAAACAGTTTAGGGGATATAACATCCCCCTGTCTCACTTCGCGATACAACTGGATTGGTTGTGTTTGACTGTCCTGTATTTAGACGGACATCTTACTGGTGTTGTAAAGGCATCTCAGCACTTCGATGTACCGTCAGTCAATTTGGCACCGCTGCAAAGCATCCAGAACAGCTCAAGTTTCGATGGAGTCAAAGGCTTTCTCATAGTCCACAAATGCAAGACACAGTGGCTGATTATAAACTGTTGTCTTCTGTATTATTTGCCGCACTGTGTGAATGGGTCTATAGTGCCAAATCCTCCTCGAAACGCAGCCTGTTCCGCAGGCTGAAAGTCATCGAGTCTTTGCGCGAGTCAATTTGTAATGATCCTCGAAAACAACTTATAGACGTGGCTCAGAAGCGAGATGGGTCGATAATTTTTCAGCACAGTCTTATCACCTTTCTTGTGAAACAAGATTGTAATGCTTCTGCTCCACGCCTTTGGGGTTCTCCCATCTCGTAAGAAGCAGTTAAAAACTCGGCAGAGCTCTTTTAGCAACGGTTGACTCCCAGCCTTTAAGAGCTCTGTTGTAACGCCATCTTCTCCAGGGGCTTTTCCATTTTTAAATTGGCCGAGGGCCAGCTCAATCTCCTCAAGGCAGATGTCTGGCAGCTCGTCAGTATAGTAGCGGGTCAGTGTGGCTCTGGAATCATCTCATTTAGGGGCAGGTTGTGGCTTTTGTGGGGCACATAGTTTGCCATAATAGTCTTCGATCTCAGAGAGAAGACTTGACGTGAGGACTTTGCCATCATGCGTCTGCAGTCTTACGATGTGACTTCTCCCAAGCCCCTGAGCAAAGACTTTGGATCCCTTGTTTCGTTCTATTACCGCTTGTACCGCAATCGCATTAGAGCGACGCAGATCCCGCCCCACAGCTTTCCTCACAAGCTTGGTTAATGTCACCTGTTCCGATGGTGTTGCTGTTGTTAACTCACGCCTTCTTTTCATAAGCTGAAGTGTCTCGTCTGAGGACTTAGACTTTCAGCCCATATATAGATCTTGATCACTCCGATAAGGTCCTCGTCAGTATCCATCGTGGGTCTCAAGGCGTCGAATCGGTTTTTATGTTCTAGTTGTACGGTTTGAAGCAGATTTGGTCAAAATCGATATTCAGGGTGTCTCGGTCAAGGCGGTGACCGTTTCCGGTATTGAATTTGCTGATCACTGAGACATCTCTGAATATGTGCCTTTTGTCCGTCATGATGAAGTCAATCTCGTTTTTTGTAATGTTATCGGGACTGCGCCAGGTCCACTTCCTTTGAGAATTCTCGAAAAACGAATTCATCAGAAACAGCCCCTCTTTCTCGAGGAAGTTGACCAGCATTTGTCCCCTGTGATTTCTGCTTCCGAAACCGTGGGGTCCCAAAATCGACTCGACGCCAGGGTGCTTACCCACCTTGGCATTAAAATCCCCTATAAGAACACTGTTGCCGTGTAGTGGCGGTTAAGAATATCCACTACCCCATATCTTCCCGTGGGTGTCGTAAAAGGCGACAAAGGGAAACAGGCAGGAGATGGACAGCAGCATCTTCCTGATAATAGCCAAAATAACAATAAAAAAACTGCGGTTGCCAACCCGCTCGCCAAGCGTGGCAACTATGGCAATATACCCCCCATGAGCAATGACAATAATAAACGGCCCCCAGTCCCCGGCGGCCCCGCTATTCCTGGCTACGGTGGCGACCATGGTAACGGCGGGGCAGGGGGTGCTAAGAATCTCCGGTGGAGGTTCGGTTGCCACCTACGACGACTCGACCTGGCAACATACAACGCACGCACCCTGAGGACTGACGAGAAGATTGTGGAGCTGGAAGAAGAGATAGACAAGTTACGCTGGCATATTATAGGATTATCCGAAGTCCGAAGAGAGGGGGAGGACACGGTAATCCTCGAATCCGGCAACTTGCTCTATTACCGGGAGGGCGACCATCTGTCCCAAGGAGGTGTCGGATTTATCGTCCACAAGTCTCTCGTTAACAACGTTGTAAAGATTGAGAGTGTGTCGACGAGGGTTGCGTACCTTATACTCAGAATCACCAAACGGTATTCGCTGAAGGTCATACAGGTTTACGCACCAACCTCGGCACACCCCGATCAGGAGGTGGAGGAAATGTATGAGGATATCTCTAGAGCCATGCATTCCTCCAAAACCCAATATACGGTGTTAATGGGAGACTTCAATGCAAAACTAGGCACAAGAGAGAACGGTGAGCTGAAAGTAGGGAAATTTGGAATAGGGCAACGGAACCCAAGGGGCCAGCAGTTGGCTGACTTTATGGAGAAAGAGGGACTCTTTATGATGAACTCTTTCTTCCAGAAGCGGCCCCACAGAAAGTGGACCTGGTCGAGCCCCGACGGTTCGACAAAAAATGAGATTGACTTCATTATGACGACCAGACGACAACTGTTCAGTGATGTCTCAGTGATCGCGAGGGTGAAAACCGGCAGCGATCACCGAATGGTTAGAGGCACACTGAACCTAAACGTTAAGTTGGAGAGGTCTCGTCTAATGAAGTCAACGCTCCGTCCCCCTCGTGCTCTAATCCAAAGTCCCGAAACCTTTCAGCTCGAGTTACAAAACCGTTTTCAGTGCCTAGAAGACTGCAATGAAGTGGACGATTTGAATGACAAGCTCGTGGAAACTGTCCATGCGGTCGGAGCTAAGTTCTGCAAGACCCGCCGCAGAAGAACACAAAAACTCTCCGATCACACTCTTAATCTCATGGCTGTTAGACGGGAGATGAAGCTACATTCTTCAACAGATTTAACAGCATACAGGCAACTGAACAGACAGATCTCCAAATGCATGCGGCGGGACTTACGCAACTTCAATACAGCTCGTATTGAAGAAGCGATCGAGCGGAACCAAGGCTCCAAAGTCTTTGCCAGAGATCTGTCTGCCAGAAAGCGCCAACTGTCAAAGCTGAAGACAGAATGTGGCAGCATCGTTTCCGGGGCACCTGAGATTTTGAGTGAGATTGAGAGGTTCTATGGGCAGCTGTACACGTCATCGTTGGAGCCGCACGCAAGTGTGAGTAACGATCCAAGAGCGAGTCTTATCCGACATTATTCCGTTGATATCCCGGACGTCAGTCTGAGCGAGATTAGAATGGCTCTCCAGCACCTTAAAAACGGCAAGACCCCAGGCGAGGATGGAATTACAGCGGAGCTTCTGAAAGCGGGTGGAAAACCGGTACTTGAAGTCCTTCAGAAGCTCTTTAATTCCGTCCTCCATGGTGGCATTACACCGGAGGCGTGGAGCAGAAGTGCGGTGGTCTTGTTCTTCAAGAAAGGCGACAACGCTCTCTTGAAGAACTACAGACCGATATCCCTTCTGAGCCGCGTCTACGTGCTGTTTTCGAGAGTCATTACGAATCGTCTCGCGCGCAGACTTGACGACTTCCAGCCTCCCGAACAAGCCGGTTTCCGAAAAGGCTTTAGCACCATAGACCACATACATACCCTTCGGCAAATTGTACAGAAGTCCGAGGAGTACAATTTGCCACTATGTCTGGCGTATGTGGACTATGAGAAAGCCTTTGATTCCGTCGAAATTTGGGCGGTGCTGCAGTCCCTTCAGCGGTGCCAAGTTGACTGTCGGTATATCGAAGTGTTGAAGTGCTTGTACAGTAGGGCTACGATGGCTATCCGAGTACAGAACCAGAGTACGAAACCTATCCAATTGCAGAGAGGTGTAAGACAGGGTGACGTCATATCCCCGAAACTCTTTACCGCTGCATTGGAAGATGTTTTCAAGCTTCTGGACTGGAAAGGATACGGTATAAACATCAATGGCGAGTACATCACTCACCTTCGATTTGCCGACGATATAGTCCTTATGGCAGAATCGCTGGAGGACCTAAGCACTATGCTCAATGACCTCAATAGTGTTTCCCAACGGATAGGTCTTAAGATGAACATGGACAAAACAAAGATCATGTTTAATGTCCATGTCACACCTATGCCGGTAGTTGTTGGGAACACTAAGCTCGAAGTTGTTGACGAGTATGTTTACCTGGGACAAATAGTCCGACTAGGTAAGTTCAACTTCGACCGAGAGGTCAATCGACGGATTCAACTCGGCTGGGCAGCGTTCGGGAAGCTACGACAAATCTTCTCGTCAGGTATACCTCAAAACTTGAAAACGAGACTGTACACCCAGTGCGTGTTGCCAGTGATGACATACGGAACTGAGACGTGGTCCTTCACTGCTGGCCGGATGAGGAAGCTCAAGGTCGCTCAGCGAGCTATGGAGAGGGCTATGCTCGGAGTTTCCCTGCGTGATAAACTCAGAAATGAGGATATCCGCAGTAGAACTAGAGTGACCGACATAGCCCAACGGATTAGTAAGCTGAAGTGGCAATGGGCCGGCCATATAGCTCGAAGAACCGACAACCGATGGGGAAGAAAGGTTCTCGAGTGGCAGCCTCGTACCGGCAGGCGAAGTGTAGGGCGTCCCCCCACGAGATGGAGTGACGACCTGGTAAGATATGCAGGAAGTCGATGGATGCAGGTGGCTCAGAACCGTGCTTTGTGGCATTCTTTGGGGGAGGCCTATGTTCAGCAGTGGACTTGTGAAGGGCTGTAATGATGAATGATGATAAGAACACTGTAGTGGGCCTTAGTAGTGTTATGTAAGACCGTAGAAATGTCTTCATAAACAGTTTCAAATTCATCATCCCAATGTGCTGAGCTGAAATCAATCGCTCCTTCAATGCGATCCTTATTGAAGTGGCGTATATCAGGGTAGGCTAATGTAAAATATTAACGTTCAAGTTTTGTGATTTTTTTGTGCTATTCAGGGAACTTCTGTTAGCAATAATGAAGGAAAAAATTAAATATATGACATACTTCTCTGCTTTGATCTTCTTTGGCTTTATCCACGTTGCTGTGCCCGATTGTGTTGCACGTGATTGTTATGCAAACGTCACCGTGGACGAATCTGTAGGCAATGCAATTTTCAGGTTTAAAGGTATTCGCTTTGTAAAAGACTGTAAGACTCCATTTTCTGTAACATATTTTTGGTAAGAAACAGAAGAGAGGATTTTATATAATGAATAAAACAATAACGGTGTTCAGATGGTAAATAAACAAACAGAAAAACGTAGCATTAAAATTAATAAAAGAATAAATAATTTTATTTTCAAAGGTACAAAAATATTATTCAAAGGTCAATTCTGTCAAATCCGGCTCGGGGGACCAATTTATAGTTTGCATGGGAGAGTATCACAAACGCTTAGTCAATGCGTCACTGAGCCGTCATTTTATAAAAATGTTTTTTTATTTATTACAGACCAGTGCTTGCTTACTATTCCAAGTGATAGTAAGTGGTGATTTAATGGAAGATAGTAAAAAGCTCTGGTATAAATAGAATAGCTGTGTTGAAGCATGATGACGTAATTTTTACGCGGTAGAGCCATGCTGCAACTATTTTATGGTTGTAGGGCGAATAGGACAGCTCGATCGGGTAAGGAAGGACCATGCTCTCACATTATACCAGTGTCAAATAACAGCTCAATGCTACCGTGTTCCGTTTCGTGAGTGTAGAGAACTGCAGACCCCTTTTACTGGAAACGAGGCGTTTCATCTTAGTCCTCAGGGTATGATAACGCATCTGTATTTTGATTTTTAACCGAGATCTTTGAGGTACAGTATTCAGTTACCATCAGGTGGACTGTGTGCTCAGACCAAACTAACTTTTTTTTCAAATAAGTATAAAAATAGTTTGCCTTCGCGCGTTTGGTTTGGGCGCCGTTTTATAATATGTTATTAACTTTATTATTACTACATTCTTTTATTATCAAATTATTCGAAAGAAAATCACATCATTGTATAGTATAACGGCAAATAACATTACTTTTGTCTGCTATTTTGGCACATCACTACAAAAATAAACAATTGATCTATCTTTGTAACAGGGTAGTATGGTTTTAAAATCATATATTGTTTTCTTATTTATTTAACTACTACTTAATTAAATTTAGCGCAAAAATATAAAATTTATTTTAACTTAACATGATGATATATTTTTAAAGCTAATTAACCGTTAGTATCGCATATAAACATTTTTTTTACATCTTAAATTCAACGCCACTTGAAATAGACCGTTCGATGACAACCTGTCAGGATCGCATTCTTTCGTTGGCCGCACTATAGCAATGAGTTACGGCGCTGATGGCCGCGGTTTCGAATCCCGCACGGAACAAGTATTCGTATGGTCTACAACTAATTGTTCCAGGTCTGAATGTTAGTCCTTGTCAAATTCATGTATGGCAACTGCCTGCCTGCCTGCTACGACACAGGAGAAAATTCTGGTAGGGGGGTAACATAAAAAAAAGGTTGTGGTAAAATGTGGGGTGTACCTGCGCACGTGGCGGTTCATGGGCAGCTGGCAGGCGGCGGCCGGGCAGCGCTGCTGCGCGTCGAAGCAATGCCGCTGCAGGAACGCGCCCAGCGAGATGTCGTGCCGCCCGTACATCTCCATATTCACTATCCTGCACGCGAACCCAAACTCAGTACGCTCATATTGCCGAGTTTTCATTAGAATTAAGCAAAGTACACAAGTTTCAATTAACATCATTTAATCATATCAACTGTAAGTATTAGCACAATCATATATAATATGGTTTGGTGCGTTTTTAAAGTGGACTAAGAAAAATGCCTTAAGCCTAGCGCGCACTGGCGGCCAGGTCGCAGCGACCTCATAGTCTTCGATAACGATTTTAAACGATTGCGATAAGAACACCATAGTCCGATTGTTAAAATCTGAGTCATCAGACCATAAACCTGTTAGTTTATCTGTCTCGCTCACACTTATCAACCTCACGGAGCACCATAATGATGTGCAATATAGTAGCGAATGTATATTGATAAATTATAAAGTTGAACTAGTAGGAATAAAAGTTCTACCTACATCTACAGAAAACTCTTTTTTTATAGAATAGGGTAACAAACGGGCACACAGCCCACTTGATGGTAAGTGGTTGCTGTGACCAATAGACATCCACATCTATCCTCAATAAACAATCACAATGCAGATGCGTTGTCACCCGTGAGGACTAAGATGGAATGCCTCTTTTCCAGTAAAAAGGGTCTCCGGTTCTCTACACACACCATACGAAACACAGCAGTGTTAAACTGCTATTTGACACTGGTATTCTGTGAGAGCGTGGTCCTTACCCGGTCGAGCCGACCCATTCGTGCTTCAACTATACTACTAATATAGCTGTAGCATGGCTCTACCACGTATAAACGTATTTGACAATTCTATTAATTTTATATTTTATTTGTATATTATATATTATACGAAATACGTTATTTATAGATAGACAAATTAAAATAAAACATATAAAATTGATACAAATATTTAACGAAAACATTAAGATAAATATTTTATTATTCATGTTAATCATCTGATTCACCCGCAATCAAACAGTCGAATTGGAAACCGCTTAATTTTTTTGAAGTCGGCTTTAATTCCGACGGTTTAATTCGACGGTTCCGTGGCGCAGTGGCTTAGCAATGAGTTGTTGCGGTGGGGGCTGTGGGTTCGAATCCCGCACGGAACAAGTATTTGCATGGCCTACAAATAATTGTTCCGGGTCTGGATGTTTGTCCTCGTGCAATTTATGTTTGTAAACTGCCACCACGACACAGGAGAAAATCCTAGTGTGGGGGTAACGTTTATTTAAAAAAAAATTGGCTTAAATATCAGAGTTTACACGTTAATATACCTTTTAATTAATTTAATTTTCGAATTTCACGTTACTGGATAAATTTTCCATTTTGCATAACTACGATTATCAAGGACGAAGTGAAACAAGGCAACGGAGTGACAGAAAGTTATAACAATAGCGTAGGTACTGGGGCTGGAGGTTTACCCTAGGGATTACCTTTCTTTACACAACTAATCAATGACCAGTGTGCATAATGAGGTTTTCTACTAGTCATATACCGCAAGTAAGCAGATAATTATCGATATTTCGTAAGTCGTTTGCACATTCCTATTATTACTGAAGTTCATGATCCGACGACATAGATATCGGCCGTAATATAAATGAAAGCGAATTAATTATATTATTACTTGAATTACATAACATTTGTACAATTTTTAAAAAGGTTTATACCATGAAGAATGACAAGTATGAAACCAAACCTATTTTGGAGGTACATCTAAAAGTTTTTAAGGTATAATAAAAAGTAGATACCAAGGATTGACGCAGAAATCGGGCACATTAGGAGATTTATCACTGTAACTGTACAACAGCAAACTCAGACGCTGGTGGTTTTCTGGCGCGAGCGCGTCCAGTTCTTCGCTCACTTCGCTCTGCTTCGCAGCGGCTTCGGTTTCGGGTTCATCCACCTTTAGCACCGACGGCTTGTATTGCGGGCACTCGGCTATGTAAATTGTAATTTTGTTTGTTATACGAGTCAGACAAATCCCCGAAGTTAAAAGAGTCACAATTCAATGTCATGAGTTTCTGTGATTGCAACATCATTTTACAATTATTAACGTGAGAAAGCTACGCTGCAGTATGGATGCAAGGACGACGCTACTGAGAATAAAACCACGATTGTATACAATACCAACGCAAAATGCTACATGCATTAGGTTTAGTACAATGAATGACGAAAACTAAAGACCATTTTTACTGGATACGAGGCATTCCATCCTAATCCTCAGAAGTGACAACACATTTGCATTTTGATTCTTAATCGAGAATAGATGTATATGTCTATGGGTTTCATCATCCACTTATCATCAGGTGGACTGTGTACTCGGTTGTCACCTTTACCTCCCTGCCACACACTCGTCGAGTGGCATCGGAAGTAGCGAGGAAAGGAGCCAGAAACGTTATGCGGCAACAATAATCGTTATGCCGCACGTCACCTCCTCGTCATGCCCATCGCTCCCTGTTTTGTCGGTTTTTCGGGCGCGAGTCAAAGGACTGGCAATATGAGTGCGAGTGGCCGGCGATTTGCCGGCGTGAACGCAGGCCGAATCGAGCGCTCTTTACAGAAATCGTTCTATTGCGATGAATAGATGTCATCCACCATCTCCATTGGCGATATTAAATATGCATATAGCGAAAGTAAAAAGCGAACATAAGTAAATACATAATTTCCCTATATTTTATCCACGAGATGGTAAAACATCATTAAATCGGTACAGGATCGCAGAATCAAGTTGAGTGTACGCACACAATTCAATTATTATTCGTATTGTATAAAAGCACAGCCTATAAATCCATACAGTAGTCCGACGTAGACGTCTAGACAGGGCAATCGTGCGGGGTGTGAGGGGTGAGATGCTGGAAGGACGAGCCCGAGCTGCTCATGCCAATCTTATTAGTAGCTCGGGACACGACTTCCAGGGTTAACGCGCGTTTGCTTTTATAATTTTTAAATTTAGTGTTGATACTTATAATTAAAACGGTTCATACGACGTGTGCTGTGAGACATTGCAAGTCGTCATCTCGCATAAATAATGATCTGCGATTTCACCAAATCCCGCACACGGAAGAAAGGTAAATAAATATTGTTATTATTTTTTACATTATGTATATTTTGTCATGTCATGCCAAATAGCCAACGTAAAAAAATGGCGAACGTAACAAATAGGTACTAGTCGCTGGGCATTACTGTTTCGAAGTTAGATTTTTTTTCTTCATCTAAATCGTTTGGTTCGACAGGCTAAGGTTTTAGACCATACTATAGTGCTTCGTCTTCGGTCTTTCGAAGTTTTTTTTATAAAATATTAAGATTTAGGGGTAAATTTTTAGATTTATCGGGGTACTTATTACGAAAATTGCATTTATTTTTAAATCCAAGATGGTGGTCAATTTTTTAATATAATATGTATGATATGGATGTCAATTTCAAGGTTTATTGGTTTGATGATTACGAAAATAGCATCCATTTTTATATCCAAAATGGAGGACATTTTTTTAATAATATATGGGTATCAATTTCGAGGTTTCATGGGGTGCTGATTACGAAAATGGTATTCATTTTTAAATTTAAGATGGTTGATATAATTTTTTTAATGTTATGGATGTCAATTTCAAAGATTACGAAAACGGCATCCATTTTCATATCTAAGATGACAGACATTTTTTTAACAATATGATATAGGTATCAATTTCGAGGTTTCTTGTGGTGCTGATTACGAAAATGGAATTCATTTTTAAATCCAAGATGGTAGACATAATTTTTATAATGTTATGGATGTCAATTGCGAGGATTCTTGGGGTGCCAATTATGAAAACGGCATCAATTTTTATATCCAAGATGGTGGACATTTTTTTAACAATATGATATAGGTATCAATTTCAAGGTTTCTTGTGGTGCTGATTACGAAAATGGAATTCATTTTTAAATCCAAGATGGTAGACATAATTTTTATAATGTTATGGATGTCAATTTCGAGGATTCTTGGGGTGCCAATTATGAAAACGGCATCAATTTTCATATCCAAGATGGTGGATTTTTTTTAATAATACAATATGGTTGTCAATTTTAAGGTTTCTGGGGGTGATAATTATGAAAATTTATTAATAAGTATTGTATTTAAAAATTTCAGATGCAAATTATGGATGGAAGTTATTGGAACACCTGATTTAGTTGGAAGAACTTTCGAAAGCTTAAAGAATCAATTATAAAATAAACTAATAATTCAATGTCTGTAGTCATTGTAACGTTAATAATAATATGGATTTCGTGTCTAGCTAAGAGTATAAGAACGACTTTATATAGCGAAATTGAGGTATGGCCACATATCGAGAGTAGAGCATTCCCTCACGTTATGAGGCGTGAAATTAACGTTTTGAGTAATTTTAGGAAAAATATAAGAACAAATTGTTACTTATTTTTTATATTAGTAATCATACTGGTGATGACGATGTAGATCTAAAATAAATAATTAAATTAGTAAAAGTTGTTAATTTGTGACAACCCTAACCTCCACGCTAAAACGCTCCAACGCTGTCTAGACCTTATCGGCATTTACCACGAGATCAAAGGCGTCGTCTTACTGTATGTTTATTATACTGTGATAAAAGAGAAGAAACTAACGTTTGTGGTCGGAGCTGTGCAGGCGCGCGCCCGCGGCGCGGTAGTGCGCCAGCGCGGCGCGCGGCGCGGCCTCGTCCGCCGCCTGCCACAGCGCCTGCGCCACGAACGGGTGCGCTGCCTGTGCGCACAACACATCTACCGTCAAACCAACACCACCACCACTTTTCCATTCACCGATACTGATAAGTATACATCGTTATCACGTCGGCTAATGAATAATTGTTCTAAGGTTCACACTAAAATTATGCTATACGCTTATTAATTTATGTGTGTGTTTTGCGGTGTTGTAATGGCGTAAGTTATAGATAAACCACTTAATAGGCGGACCACCCGCGCGTTGTGGTGGTAGGCGGGAGCGCCTACGGGCGCACACGTAGTTAATTAACCCAAGATAGATCCCGCGATAATGTTCGGTGGACGCAATATGAATTAATGCAAATTTATCTTTATCTCGCTGTGTAATTTTTTTAGGTTAAGCAAATGTGGGCTGAATTATAAAACGGGTTTGTAACGTAATATTTATTTTATTTATAAAATTTAATTTATTTATTGTATATAATTATAATGTAATAATATAAAAAGAAACAATAAACTATGCCAGCACCGTTTGATATTAATAATAATAATATAAAAAATATTATTCTCCCTCGCTACTATCATTCTCACTTGAATTATCTTCACTTTCAGTGCAGCTTGATGAGTCAGAATCGTCTTGTAAATTAATTATTGTCACTTGATCTATAACATTATCAAGTATTTGATCGTGTTGACAATGTTGGTTTTCAATTTTCTGGGTATGGCTATCACAGCTTTCCCATTTTTCTATAGAGAATTCGGCGAATAATTCCTCCAGTGCAATTTTTTTGTTATTCAATCTATGCTATCAAGTCCATTTCTTGCGAGTTGTCCCTTGATATTTCCCCATACCAACTCAATCGTGTTCAGGTCTGGTTGGTGTGGTGGAAGTGGTAAGACTTCGTGACCCGCAGCTTTTAACACTTCGTCAATTTTATAAACATTTTCAGATCTGTGTTGCTTGATCAATGTAAGTCACATTTCCTTAAGAAAATATTAAAGTCCACGTTATGTCTTTGCAGCCAGGCCTGCATGTCGGCTTTTGTTGACGCCATTGTGGGCTTTCTATCTACTTATCCAGAATGATAAGCAGCGTTATCCATGACAATCACGGAATGTGGTGGTAAATTTGTCAATAACTTTTCTTTTGTCCATTTATTAAAATTTTGAAAATTCAGATCTTTGTGATAATCGCCGTATTTACTTTTTGATTTAAAAATTAAAAGGGCTCCATTGATAAATCCACCACGGCTTCCAGCATGGAAAAATAATTAATGGCCAAATATATGACAATATATGACAGCACTTCTCTTTTTTCTGTAGGCTACCAACACGATGAGACATTTAAGGAGGAATTGACGTATGTTTCATCGAGGTAAACAATATTCCTCTGATCTCTCCGATGCTTCTTTATTGCATTCAGATATCTCTATTGCTAAGATACTATATTTGGTTGTTCAATAAGTAGCTATCTTTTCGACTGAGATTTCTTAAATCTACAGCCAAGTTTGTGCAACAATATTCTCAAATATTCTCGACTGCAATTAATAATTCAGTCTTCTTTAAGATAAAAATTTACAGTTTTTAATATAAGAACCTTCTTGAAAATAGTATAAAATTGAGTTACTTTTCGTCTTATTACGCCTTCTGTTAAATTATCTATTTCAATGTTTTTCTTTTGGATTTGTTTCTTTTTTGTTGGAGATTAAATCACGCTATTCTGTTCACGTTTCAAATCGTTGCCTTCTTTAATAATGTTACTTACAATAGACAATGAGACTTCTGTTGCTTGTGCAACAATTTTATTCACGTTTACGTCTTGTAGATGCTCCGTAGGACTTCGATCTTCTTTTCTAACTTTAAAGAAAGAATAAACCTTGTACGCAATTTGTTTCGCTTGCCTGCAAATTTTTTTATCAAAAATCTGAGGGCGATTCATCTTTGCATTGATCGTGGCACATTACTCTCGTGTACGTTTTGTTCCACGTTGTTCGATTGAACCAGGCGTTTTTCTTGTAAGATTATACTTTAGCCAGTATCAAGTTGACGTTTATGGCTCAGGCTATTGTACGCGTTAAAGCGTAAACGTAGAATAAGTAAAGATTTTGTATTTATTGTTTAAGCACTTTGTAGTGTGTAAATAAATATATATTATTATTATTAAGTAGTAATAAATTATCCTTTATAGTACACTTCGTCAAAATATGATGATGCGTTTCATCACAGACATTGCGAAGTTTTTGGGTGATATTGTCGACAGCTTGAGTTAGCAGGCAGTCGATGACAATATTGTTTCAAGGCGCGTAAGCAGATACATGATCTTGAGGTTCACATCACCATCGGAGCATTTATTTCATCGATTTCAATAGTTTATATGCACTGACATTTAATAACAAAAGTGCACCACTTTTACATATCAATAACCACTTTAAACCATTATATAAACAATAATACAGGAGCAACAATCCGTCAGCGATTAAGATTCCGCCAAAACCCTCTTTTTATTGTAACTTATTCAAAGCGTTATAAATTCAAAGCAAATAAATTTTATTCATTCATCTTTCATTCATTAAATAAAAGAGAAAATGCGTGGTGACCTTGAGCACGACGCGTTGCGTGTTCGTTTGCGGTGGGTGGTCGATGGGGGCGGGGGCGGGGTCGCGGCGGGCGGTGCGCGGGGTGCGCGGGGCGTGCGGCGTGCGGGGGGGCACGCGCAGGCGCTGCGCCGGCGCCGGGATCACGATGTTGGGCGACATCGACAGCACCGCGTCGTCCGTGCACCACCTGCGAGCACCGCAAGCTTATATTATTTCAAATTGTACAACAAGTACTAGAGCACGAACTACCCCTTATTGAACAATTTCAAATAACATTGAAATATAATATATATTATTAAAAACTATAATAAATTTTTTTATAGGAGAGGGGGCAAACGAGCATGCGGCTTACCTGATGGTAAGTGACTACCGCTGCTCATGAACAACCGCAACACCAGGGGAATTGCAGATGCGTTGCCGGCCTTTTAAAAAGGAGTAGGCTCTTTTCTTGAAGGTCCCTAAGTCGTATCAGTCCGGAAAAATCGCTGGTGGTAAACTATTCCACAAGGAATTTGTGCGAGGAAGAAAACATCTTCTAAATCGCACAGTGGTGGACCGCCAATCATCCAGATGGTGTGGATGGTATCGGGAGTTCTGCCGCGATGTGCGTTCGTGAAATTTGGCGGCTGGGATTAATCCGAACAATTCCTCAGAGCACTCCCCATGGTAAATGCGAAAGAAAATGCTAAGAGATGCAACATCTCTTCGCAGTGCCAATGAGTCGAGCCGATCGGAAAGGGTTCGGTCGTCGACGATTCGAGCCGCTCTGCGCTGGATGCGGTCAAGTGGAAGGAGCTGGCACTAGGGAGCCCCTGCCCAGAGATGGGAACAGTATTCCATGTGAGGCCGAACCTGCGCCTTGTAAAGTTGCAGGCGGTGTGCCGGCATGAAATACTGTCCCGCTCTGCTGAGCACGCCAAGCTTTTTAGAGGCCAATTTGGCCTTCTCTTCCAAGTGACCACGAAACTGCACGTCACTCGATATGTCGACTCCGAGGATACCGATACTGGCTGAGGCAAGAAGGGGAGTGCCTTGAAACTGAGGAGATACGACAAAGGGGTTCTTTTTAGCGGTAAACGCGCAAACTTGTGTCTTCTGAGGATTAAACTGGACTAGATTTAGTCGCCCCCAATCCGAGACTTTGTCCAGCAAAACTCGACTTCAGACACAAGTTTGTTCCGGTACTCGGTGACGTTTTCCCGAGAAATATTGGCACGGCCGGTGTATAGAGCATCACCAGTGCTGTCATCCGCATAGCAATGAATGCTACCGGCTTGCAACATATCATTGATATGCAGAAGAAACAGCGTTGGTGATAGCACGCAGCCTTGTGGAACACCAGCGTTAATAGGCTTGTAGTCGGAGCATGCACCGTCTACAAAGACCTTGATGCTCCGATCTGCAAGAAAGCTGGTGATCCAATTGCATAATTTCTCGGGAAGCCCATAGGAAGGGAGCTTCGAAAGAAGCGCTTTGTGCCAAACCCGATCGAAGGCCTTCGCAATGTCCAAACTAACCAATGCCTCCCCCTTGGACTCTACTGCCAACGCCCATCTATGAGTTAAGTAGACCAGAAGATCACCAGCTGATCGACCCCGACGAAAACCGTACTGGCGGTCACTAATCAGCTGGTGATCCTCAAGGTACCGCATGAGGTGGCAGTTTACAACGGATTCCATTATTTTGGAGAACAAGGGGGTGATGGCGATAGGCCTGTAGTTGGACGGGTCTGAGCGGTCGCCTTTTTTAGGGATCGGGTGAACAAAAGCTGTCTTCCATGATTTCGGGACTACGCCTAGGGAGTAGGAGTACCGGAAAAGACGCGTTAGAACCGGTGCCAACTCCGGAGCACACGTCCTCAGCACAATTGGGGGGATTCCGTCAGGCCCACTCGACTTGTAGATGTCAAGGGAGAGGAGTGCTCTGCGAACCGAGCGCTGTGAGAACCGCACATCCGGCATGGAGCACTCACACCGCGGGATGGTCGGCGGTGTGTTCCCCCCGTCATCAACAGTCGAGTAAATAACCAAAAACTTAAATCATCATACAGCAGCGACGACCAGTCGCGGATACAATTCAAATTCAACTTCACCACACGTGGACCCCACTAACCGATAGTTTCTACAACAAATTAATAACACAAATATGTAGTCATCTCTCAGAGACTCATATTTACGCTACTTACTTAGTTTAACTGTCTTTGATGCCTCCCCAGCTCTAAACGTTCCCCTGAGATTAGAGACGGCCAGTGTCTACGCAAGTAGCATCCTACACTAGAGGATTAACTCTCTTCCAAGGGACCAAAAACATACCGTCTGGTCTCTTGCAAATTATATAAACTGGCTTCAAATCGTCATTGATTTTACAGTACAACTGTTTAGCTCTGGCGAGAATCATGTGTGCCGGTGTATTTTTCCACATGGCTAAATACTGACCCACTCATTGCACCTTAATGATTCGTGCACGAAACGCACTCTCTGGGAGCAAACAAGCTCGCCACCGTTGAGTAATCATCATAAAAGAACAATGCAAATATGCCGAACCAAAATCCCCAGATAGACAAATTATTATGATGTAAACATTGGTGAAGATAGGACCCATATACTATAAAAAAACATAAGGAGACATTTTAAACGCATAGTCAACACTTTTAACACATCTTGTATTCACTAGATTTAAAATAAGCCGACTGGCGAGTGAAGATACACTACTAAACATGGCGTTATAGAACATTCTACCTTATATATTAAAATACTATTCATTAATTTGAAAAGAAGACAATGAAAAAATTATAAGTCAAAACAACTACAATCAAGTTACAGCGTGGAGAATAACATTAGATAATGAATCGCGATCCCGTCCCGCTTGTCGGTTTGCTCGCGGACCTAAGTCCTTATGTCCGGGACGGGGGTTTGTTTATGCTCAAATTTGGTAATTTTGAACGCCATCCAATTGCGTTCGAGCTGGCGTGTCACCCGATGGTATGTAAGTGAGATAAACGCCGCCAGGTGGGGCGGCCGTGTGCGGCTTGCAGTGGCTCGACGCGTGGGTGAAGAAACAGTAGTTCGCTGGCCGCGATGCGGTGAATCCGCGTATCTAGGTTATCGCGGCAGAAGTTCACGCGACCGGTAGGGTCCAGATGATTAGATTTAGTGCGTGTTACTTCGCTTCGTGGATATGTGAATTTTGCAATATTTAACTTGTTCGGGTGATGCGGAATTACGCACGCGCGCGCCGAATAGATATACGGTCTGGGATTCGAACCGCGCATTCCTTGTTCGAGAGCGTCTCCCGGTTGATTGTCTGGAAATTATTATAATTGTGCCGTCGTGTTAAGTGCCCTTTTTTGTTTATTGGCTGGTTTGTTAGTTTTACGTGTCAACGAGGCGTATTTTGAATTCTTATCGCGGCGTGGTGTTTTGGTATCGAACGAAGGAACTTAGTTGTGTTTAATGTTGAACCGTATGACTCATTAAGAGATCGCGTTAGTTCCCTATTTATAATTTTGTGATAAGTGAATCCGGGACATTGAATGTCGAATTTTGAACTGCTGTCCGTACTGTGTCGGGTATCACGTGTTCGATTCTATGATGAATGTGGAATTAGGCGAGGTTATGTTAGTTAAATTTACAATGGAGCTAATAGACTGAAATAGTGACAATGAAGAAAGAAATGGTCCAGCGGTGGAGCCTGTTGGAGCGATGCAGCCTTGTGGGGCAGCCTGGAACTCGGCCGCTGCTGGTCGCCTAAGCTGGTCCAGGTCTCAGACATTTACACATCACTAAACACTACTTGCCATTCACCTTACACCCACTTACGGCTTGACCGAGCCTTGGTGCGATCTTAGAGTCAGAAACAGGTACGTACTATATTTTCCTAGCATTCTCCCATATAGTATGGTATGATAGAAATTCTTCCATATGGCCATTGGGCCCGACCTGCGTCTGCCCATCGAGGAAGCTGCTATGGGCCCCAGCCAAGACGACCTTTGCAGAGGCAGTTGTAGGCCGTAACATTTTGGAGCGTTGGTTGGATTGGTTTAATTTTGTGTCTACAATCACGCCCGGCCGTAATACGTAATAATAAAATTATTTTCCTTTGTTGCTTGCTTTTTTGTTTGTTAGCGGGTAGATTGGAAAGCCACGCCCGTAGGTTGAGCAAGCGGGAGTTTGTTAGGGGTAGGTAGATGGTTATTATCACGTAATCGGATAATTATCGTTGTCGTATAATTATAGTAGATTAATTATCGAAGGGTCGGTTGTCCGAGCGAGGCATTTTTTGTTGATCGACTGTGATGTGTATCTTTTTTGTGTAAATTATATTTAACTTGATTTGATAGGAACGGTATTTGTTACTTGTTAATTTTATTTGGTATTTGTTATTTGTTAATTTTTTTGTATTTGTTATTTGTTAATTTGTAATTTGTATTTGAGCCGCGTAGTAATTTGTATTTAGAAGAGATGCCATCGCGCTGCCAGGGCTGTCACCATGCCGTTTTGTGTCTGGGTGCGAACGGCGTTTCCTCTCAGGGCTCTCCCGAGCCCTCGACTCCCACGAGCGGGGGCGCTCAGCCGCGCCCCGTCGGGAGATTGTTCCCCCTGGGGCGGGGGGTCATCTCCCCCTCCTTCAGTATGTTGAGAGGGACTTCACTGCCACTCAGCGGTCAGCTAGACTCTTCTCACCCTGTCAGCTGAGTGGCCGCGGCTTGGGATACTACCGTTCCCCCTTTGATGCAGGCAGCCCCAGCTAGGTAGCTGCCACCACGGCCGCCTCCACTAATTCTGTGAGCCGTCAACAGCTCACTTGTCAAACTGTTCTATTGTCGACGGCCTCAGTGAGGGTGTACAACCCGAGCGTCGATCGTTTAACGGTACGCGCTTTATTGGTTCCGGTTTCACAACACGGTTGGCTTCCGCTTGGTTGTTGGGAAGACTAGGGCTCCACGGGAGCGTTGAATTGCGCTGTTAGGGATTGTTAGATTTGGTTTTGGTCGAGCACTTAATTAACGATGCTTTAAATTAAAATTAAAAATGGTTTTGTGCCTTCCGCGAAATGTTTCATATTTGTGGCGGTTGTGATTAAGAAGCCGAATTTAATGTGCTCTTTGAATACTGTACATATGTTTTGTAATTGTATTTGATCACTGTGTCCGTTTTGCTGAAAGGAAACTTTGAATTCATTTGAAATGGAATGACGCGCTATTTTTGTACATATGTTTTTGTAAATGTATTTGATCATTGTGTTTTGTTGAAAAGAAAATTGAAATTGGATAACCCTATTTGTGCCGAACGGAATAAGAGTCATTCCTCTTTTGATTTTCATATTTTGTTGGCACTGTCTAAGATATTTGTTTGAAATGAGAAATAGGGCTGTCTCTTACGTTTATCGTTTTGTTTAATTTGTCAGTTTGACCTATGTGCATCGGTGGTTAATTTGTTTGAATTAATTCTGTAGTTGAACATTGATGCCTTTGAAAATTAGTTGAAATATGAGCATAGGACTACTTGTCTAAAAGGCTAGCTAGTTTGGAGATTATCAGATTGAAATCAGCTGTCGCACTATTTGAGTGAATGATTATATGGTGGATGGCTTGGTTATGCCTACTTGTTTGAAAATTCATACTAGGGACTATCTGTGCGTTTCGTTTGGCTCTCCACAGACGACGTTCATGTGGAATTTGTGGGTGCTCTCTGCACTTAGCACAAGCTTAGGAGGCCACGCTGGGCCGCTTCGTGTCGCGTCGCTGTTTGCAGACCTGATCCGGTCGGATTGCGGAACGAATCATAGGGGCACAGATAGGTGTTTAAAAGAGGTCGTCGGACTTCTGTCCAGTACAGGACTTGTTAAGGTGCTGCGACGGCCGGGAGGGGCATCCAGTGGAGGTTGACCCTCCGGCTTGCCCACATTGGGGCTGCCTTTTTGAGGCGGTGGCTAGGGTTGCAAGATCGGATGAGGTGCCTAAGGTGGCCTAGTTTTGGTTGTAGATTCGGTCTTGCAACGTGCCGTCGCGATCCCGTCCCGCTTGTCGGTTTGCTCGCGGACCTAAGTCCTTATGTCCGGGACGGGGGTTTGTTTATGCCCAAATTTGGTAATTTTGAACGCCATCCAATTGCGTTCGAGCTGGCGTGTCACCCGATGGTATGTAGGTGAGATAAACGCCGCCAGGTGGGGCGGCCGTGTGCGGCTTGCAGTGGCTCGACGCGTGGGTGAAGAAACAGTAGTTCACTGACCGCGATGCGGTGAATCCGCTTATCTAGGTTATCGCGGCAGAAGTTCACGCGACCGTTAGGGTCCAGATGATTAGATTTAGTGCGTGTTACTTCGCTCCGTGGATATGTGAATTTTGCAATATTTAACTTGTTCGGGTGATGCAGAATTACGCACGCGCGCGCCGCCTAGATGTACGGTCTGAGATTCGAACCGCGCATTCCTTGTTCGAGAGCGTCTCCCGGTTGATTGTCTAGATATTATTATAATTGTGCCGTCGCGTTAAGTGCCCTTTTTTGTGTGTTGGCTGGTTTGTTAGTTTTACGTGTCAACGAGGCGTATTTTGAATTCTTATCGCGGCGTGGTGTTTTGGTATCGAACGATGGAACCTAGTTGTGTTTAACGCTGAACCGTATAACTCATTAAGAGATCGCGTTAGTTCCGTATTTATAATTTTGTGGTAAGTGAATCCGGGACATTGAATGTCGAATTTTGAACAGCTGTCCGTACTGTCGGGTATCACGTGTTCGATTCTATGATGAATGTGGACTTAGGCGAGGTTAAGTTAGTTAAATGTACAATGGAGCTAATAGACTGAAATAGTGACAATGAAGAAAGAAATGGCCCAGCGGTGGAGCCTGCTGGAGCGATGCAGCCTTGTGGGGCAGCCTGGAACTCGGCCGCTGCTGGTCGCCTAAGCTGGTCCAGGTCTCAGACATTTACACATCACTAAACACTACTTGCCATTCACCTTACACCCACTTACGGCCTGACCGAGCCTTGGTGCGATCTTAGAGTCAGAAACAGGTACGTACTATATTTTCCTAGCATTCTCCCATATAGTTTGGTATGATAAAATTCTTCCATATGGCCATTGGGCCCGACCTGCGTCTGCCCGTCGAGGAAGCTGCTATGGGCCCCAGCCAAGACGACCTTTGCAGGGGCAGCTGTAGGCCGTAACAAAGCCAATAATAATAACATTGTCCAAGTAACTCTTTTCACTTGCAATAGACACCGAATATGTAAACAGTAAAGCAAACCAGTTTATTATTTTATAATCAGTTTATGATCAAAACAGAAACTATGCAAACAACTTACCTTTCGCTATGTGAATCCGCTTTCAGTTTAGTCGCTTCTTTTGGCAAAAATACTTCATCGTCCATTGACATTGTCGAACGCAATGGGTCGCTAAAGTCCCTAATTGGCACTCCGCAACTTAAATTCTTGTCACTATCTGGCTTTCGGCCATACGGTCTAGCTTTTTGCATCGTATCGTCAAATTCACTTTCCGTTTGTTCGTTTTCAATTCCTAAAGAATCTTCTTCTCTATCATTAACATTATCATTTGTAAGTGTTCTCGTTTTCGAGTTATTGGATGTAAATAAATCATTATTAGAGTCATCCATTTCATCTATGACCTTTTCTATCTTGTCTAATTTTTCTACAGTACTTTTATGCGCATCTATTGACTTATCTATTTCTTCAGAGTTTATTTTCGTAACGTCACTGAACAAAGCTTCTTTATCACTCGATGCTTTATTTTTCACTTGGCTAGTACTTTCTGCATCATTGTCTTCAGCTTTAGTTATATTAGCTTCATTAGGGTCTTTTTCTTTGTTGTCATCATTATTGTCATTTTCCTCATCATTGAATGACATTCCCGGTTCAGGTAAAACAGCTTCAATGTCTGCTAGAAATGCTTTTTCAAATTTCCAGTTATAAAAAGCTAACAACATGAATTTAACAACTTTTTTCACCCTTACAAGCTCTGGTAAGGGAGCGCCGCGTAATAAAATGCAGCAACCAAGATTAGGCTCTGCGCAACCTTCGAGTATCATTAAAGTTTTCCCAGAATCTGAAAAAGAAAAAAAACATTGTTTTAATAAAAATTGTGTTTTAGGGTTCCGTACTCGAAGGGTAAACAACGGGACCCTATTACTAAGCCTCCGCTGTACATCCGTCTCGCTGTCATCGGCCTGTATCCTACGATTCGTAATTCACAGAATATATATTTGTGTTGCCGCTATAACAAAATAATAAAAATAAATATAAATTAAAAAATAAAGGTCCCCTACTAGAAACGTGTTTTTTTTTGCTCGGGCACGAGGTGCGGGCGAGTGTGTGCGTGCGTGTGCGTGTGCGTGTACACTCACAGGTGCGCAGGCGGAAGGCGGCGGCGGTGCCGAGGCGCGGCGGCGCGACTCGCGCGTGCAGCTCGGGCACGAGGTGCGCGCGGGTGGCGCGCGCGATGCGGCGCAGCGCGGGCGCGCGCACGTGCGCCGCCAGCGCGACGCCGGCGCGGCGCAGCGCGTCCTGCACGCCGCGCGCCGCGCCCCCGCCCACCAGCACCACGCGCGCGCGCCACGCCGCGATGCGCGCCGCGCACCGCACCAGGTACTCCTGCTCCTACGCATCGTGTCACACTAAGTACTATACGTGCTAGAGCTACGCTGCAGCTATGTTATGCTTGTAGTATGAATGAGTCAGCCCCACCGAAGTAGGACCACGCTCTCACAGAATACCAACGTTAAAATAGCAGGTTAATGTTGCTCTGTTTCGTAATGTGAGTGAAGAGAATCGGAGACCCAATTCACTGAAAACGAGGCATTACAATTTAGAGTTCAGAGGTGACAACAAATCTGCATTTTGATTCTTAATCGAGAATAGATTTAGATATGTATCTATGAGCCACAGCCAAAGAGAATATAATCACTACGTTTAGCCACAGCATCAATTTACTATCAGATGGACTGTGTGCTCATTGTCACCCTTAGGCATCGTACTAATTAGCTGCCGATCATACTAGTAAACGGTGTTATATCATCGCACAATGAAATACATCGTGCGATGGTCTAACAGGTGTCCTGATAGCTCGCGCGATGCGCTTCACCCGATACCGCCGCGCCATCACCGCAACGGCATTTCATCAATGGCAATTAACTGAGATGCAGTTTTTACTCTCTTAGGCCTCTTCTTGTCTCTAACTCGACTCACCGGTACCGCCTCTCGCCTCTCACCCCTTACGTTGCTCTACGCTCACGCGATGAAGCGTGACCAATTAGAACACTTAAAGGAGATTTGTAGCTTTGACTGCACAATCGTACAATCAAACCCATCGTACGATCGTTAGTAAGCATTTCCTGTGGTCACGCGATAACTTGCAAGCTTCAATTAGGACTCTTAAAGAAATGTGTTTAATCTCGTGGTGCAACGAAATCGCATCGTATGGTCGTACATTCGTTGCCAATTAGAACAACACCTTAGTTTATTAAAAAAAACCCTACTACTCACGCATACAAAGAATGGGATTATAAATGGCGTCACCTCTATTCACCACTCACTTGTACACTATTACTGTATATTTTCACACCCGTTGTTAACGACAGCAAAAAAATCTTACATTACAATAAGCATTATTTATGCTTATAATTTTAGATACAAGTAATAATATACAAAAATTTCTGTTCAATGTACTCTTAAATATGAATGTTTTTTTATATAGTTTCAATGACTAAATTACTAGAAATATATATTATTTGCAAGTTGTTTTACCTCGTTAATATAGTATTCAGTTTTACAATTAATTTACATAATTCAATTTATGCATGCCTTAAGCACGAAGCGCGCAGGTATTTTTTTTTATAGAAATAGGGTGACAAACGAGCACACAGTCCACCTGATAGTAAGTGGTTGCTGAGGCCCATAGACATCTCTCCTCGTTTGCGTCTCTAAATTCAGATGCGTTGTCAGCCTTGAGGACTAAGATGAAATGCCTCGTTTCCAGTAAAAAAGGTCTCCGTTTCTCTACACTCACCGTACAAAATAGCGCAGCAGTAAGCTGCTATTTTACTATATGCTGTATTTGTACAGCGATCTTTTGAGGACGCTGCAAACAACCGATACAGTATCCACTCACGACGGCGTTTGACGCCGAAGTTAGTGAGTGATTCAGTCTATTTATTAAAATAAATTAATACAAGGTTGCCAAAACACCGAAAATTTCGACATTTCGCAGCCGAAAAAAATTAATTATAACTAAACAAAACAAAATTAAAGTGCTATTTACATTCCATGGTTTCCCACATGATAGATGAAGAGATTAAAAAATAGATTGAGTTAAACAATTGATATTTTCAAAAGTTATCGTATTTACGCCGCCATGCGGACTTTATAAATCCACACCATAAGCCCCTAGCAATTAATAGATTTAAAAAAATATTAACAAGTTCAACAATCATTTATCTTTGTGAGAATGTGCTTTTTATATAATTTAAATGTATAAATATGATTGCTAGATTCGATTTCATGCGACAAAAAGTTGGAATCTTAATTTTTAGGCCCTAGCACAACATTTTTACGTGGTAGAGCCAAGCTGCAGCTATATTTATAGTATAGTTGTAGCACGAATGGGTCGGCTCGACCGGGGAAGGACCACGCTCTCACAGAATACCAGCGTCAAATAGCAGCTTAACACTGCTGTGTTTCTTATGGTGTGTGTAGAGAATACAGTCGACTTCTGTCTGTGCAACTGAGAGCCGTAACATTTCCTGGCAGCAGAGCGTGGTTGATTGTTTCTACAATCACACCCGGCTGTAATACGTAATACAAATATTTTTTTTGTTGGCTTCCTTTGTTTGTTAGCGGACAGGTGGGTAGAATTAGAAACCACGCCCGTTAGGTTGTGCAAGCGGGAGGTTAGGTACCACGCGTCGGGTAGGTAGATAATTATCGTTATCACATAATTGTATAATTATCGTTATCGTATAATTATAGTAGATTAATCGCCGAAGGGTCGGTTGCCGAGCCGATCGGAGCTCCCGCGGGAGGGCGCCGCTCCCTACCTCTTACAGTGGCCTAGCGGCCAGGGAGGCGGGCCCCTGCTCCTATTGCCGAGCATCCGAACATCAGGTGACGTCGTGCCCGAAGTTGTTGGGTAAGCCAGTTCCGGCGAGGCGAACTATCGCCAAGGAGCGCCACTGGTGCTACTCGTGTTTGGAAAGGCACCTCCAGCGAGACTGCCCGCACCAGCGGCCCTGTCCGCACTGCCAGGGCAATTACCATGCAGTTTTGTGCCTAGGTGCGAACGGCGTCTCCTCTCGGGGCTCTGGCGGGCCCTCGACCCCCACGGGCGGGGGCGCTCAGCCACGCCCTCTGTCGGGCGACGCTCGGCGCTCGCCTGCCAGCCATCGTGCCCCTAGGTTTGAAAGGGGTCCCTCCCCCGACCAGTCGGGGGTTCGTTCCCCCAGGGGCGGGGGTGTCGTCGCCCCCCTCAGCGTGTGGAGAGGAACTTTACTTGTTGTTGAATCTTGTATTCCAAGACGCTCGCCTCGGCGTGTCCTCCGATGGAATTTAGAGGTCATCGCCTGAGACAGTTGCGCGCGCGCGTCGCATCGGGCGACCGCGCCCTTTTTCAGTATGACGGTTACGTGCGAAGCGGTCGGCCGCGTGACAAACGCCTCTTATTGATTGTCTTTTCGAGCTTTAAGTGACAAGAGGCCCTTTTGAGTTTTGAAACGCAAAGAATGTGTGACCCGAGAGGAGATCGCTTCGTGTTGGATATAGATTAATTGTGCGCGTACACCGGGGCGAGTAAAGTCTAGAAAAATAGATCGTTAGTGCGGCCGTGTCGGTTAAAATAAGTTACACTAACATCGTTAGGTCGCGTGCCTCTTTGTGTTGTCGAATTTTGTTCGGATAAGTGATAACGAGGCTTACCACCTTGAGTTTTGAATTATTAACTTAACTTTGATTGACATTAATTTGAGTCGACGAGTGTCTTGTGTGGCATTTTAATATCGTACGAAGAAAATTTTGGCTTGTCGGGAGAACACTAACTTTGTGACCCGAGAGTTAGGTCGCGTTCGTATTTTATTATAATTTGTTGCTAAGTGAACCTGGAATATTGAACTTTGACCGACTGTTCTTTACTTGTGTAGTGTGTCACTTGTTTTAATTTCGATGAACGTTGATTTGGTTGAATTTGAAGTTAATTAAATGTACAATAAAGTTTATAAACAAATATAGTGAAAATAATAGCAGAAGTTTTCAATTGGTGATCGACCACTGGAGGGATCGTACATTTGGAGAAAAGCAGCGCCTGTGAATCTGCGATCCGACTTCCTCGGTTAAGTCAGGTTACATTGATATACACTACTACACACTACTTACATACACATCACTTAACACCTGACTGGTACCCTGTGGTCAACCCTACCTCCGGAAATCGGTAAGTTGTGCTTGCTTATTTGCCATTAATTTAGAACTATCCATAGGCCATTGGGCCCGAACCCTCGGCTGCTCATCGAGGAGGCTACTATGGGCCCTAACCCATTCGACCTTTGCCGGGGCAGCTGGGGGCCGTAACACTATCTTTTCTAGGATTATGCCAAAGATACAAAGTTTTGATATGGGTCTGTATTCGTCTATACATTCACGTCTCTTATTTTTTGGAATGGGGGTTACTAAAGACTCTTTCCATAAACTGGGAAATGTCCCAATTTGGAGAGAGGAACGAAATATGATTGTAATGGGTGTTGCGAGTTCTTTGGCACATTCGGATATGAGAAGAGGATGGATCCCGTCAGGCCCTGCACCTTTATGAATATTTACTTGTTTCAGTTCTTTGATAACATAATCGTGGTAGATGTTAATAGAGTGTATGTCTACGGCTGAACTGCCTGAGTAAGAAATTGTATGATCAGAACTTTGACGGGTAGAAGGGACTGAATGAAAATAATAATTAAAAGCCTCGCATATCTTACCGCCTCTGGAAATAATTTTACCTTTATATATAATTTTTTCAGGAATGCAACTAGAAGCTTTTTTTTACTTTACGAAAGACCAAAATAACTTTGGACTGGCTTTGATATTATCCTCAGAAAGTTCAATGAATTTTCTATAACATTCTGCCTCCATCCTCTTAAACCTCTTCCGAGGACAAGAGAAGGTCTGGTAGTCTCGTAAGTTATTGTTAAGTTTCCATTTCTTATGATATTTAAGCTTTTCCTTTTCTAGTTTTATGAGACAAGAAGTAAACCACGGCGGGCGTTTATTTTCGCTACAAAGATTTTGAGTAGGTACGTATGTATCTATAAAATTGTTTAAAATTTTATAAAAATAACTCGTTATTGAATCAATATCCGTCATGGTATTGAAAACTTCCTCCCAGTTAACAGTGTTAAGTCCAGTTTTAATCGAGCCAAAGTCAGCTTTATTAAAGTTTTTTTCTTAATTTTGGCGGAGGGTAATGGGGCGGGGATGGAGTGTAAGACTTGTGCGATGACGTCACACAGCCCGCCCGCGACAATGTTTCAATGAATGGGATATATAACCAAACCTCTTCTGCCTACTTCGGCGGGCACTCGTGAGGGAGCTGCGACGGGCATAGGTCGCGCCGCACTGCGATCAGTACGCCGCCACCCATCCCGCGACCACTAACCGTAACGTTGCGATCACATCTATACACCTCGTATCGACTGTCAAAGTATTCACTGTCATAGAAATTACTATTAAGCCATGATTCCGTGACACATACCACATCATAATTGCTACACAGAACATTCATCGAAACAAGACTGAATTGTAAACAAATTAACATTAAAATGTCAGAAGGAAATGGTAAACAAAAATATCATATAAAACTATAATAATATTTTAATCCCTTTTGAACTAATTTCTATTTTTTTAATAAAATTATGTTACACATTCTTTTTGTTCTTTTACGTCTGTCTTATTATCCTATTTTTCTTGCAACTTTGAGCATTTAATTTAGGCTTACATTTATTTGCCTCTGCTTTTTTTAACCTAATTAGAAGAAAAACAAATTGAAAAAGGGCTTTAATTACTGACAGTTGATATAAAATCGGTCTCATGTGAGATTAAGAATGCGCAAAGATGTGTGTCATCCTATCATAAATTGTGTCAATATGACGTGGATTCATGTGCAAAAATATAACCTATATTATTGTAAAATATAACCTATACTATCATAAATTGTGTCAATATGACGTGGATTCATGTGCAAAAATATAACCTATATTGTATTAAGCGATTATAACCTTTAATCTATGAAAAAATCATAAACTACAAATAGTAAAAGAAGAAATTACATGAAGTTTGAGAAACACTTTTATTGTCATGAAACATTTATTATTATAAAATTAAAAAATACATTCTAAACATTGCATTATTTTATTTTCTCAGTGGATAATTATAGTGTTTCAATATTTACTTTAAATATCTTAAATGTTTTTTTTAAATGAACATAATTTCTTACCTGCATCAGTAGAGGTTCTAGAGATGTCAACTTGCCTTCCACTCGCTGGTAGGCGATGGAGCAATCTAACAATAGCACCGTTGGATTGGCTATCTCCTGAGGCATTCCTCTAAAATAAAGAATTTTTTTAAGTAGTAATACCCTGGAGTCCTCCATTACTGGAATAAGTCCAGTAATCTATCATTCAACATCAGTCCATAAAGTCCAACTCCACCTGAACAAAGGCCTCGTCATGAATTGCCTCATAGGATATTTGCGATAGTTGTCACGCTTGGCAGGCGGGTTGGCCACCGCAGTACTTTATTATTTTGGGTTGTTATCAGGAAGATGCTGATATCCATCTCCTGTTTCATTATTCTTTGTCGCCTCCTACGACACCTGTGGGATGATATGAAGTAGTGAGTCCTACTACGTCTCGTTACTACATATATGCTACAAATATTTTACAGAATTTACAACCTTTTGCACTTGCAACTGAGCGCAAGTTCCAAAGCTGTTAGAGATTCAAAACAGTTCTCGCCTAAACTCCTGGCAGACATGGCCAATTTAGCAAACTTTTGAAAATAAGGAAGAAGAGAATGATAAAGGTCTATGCCCTGCAGTGAACTGCACCAAAGAAGAATTTTTAATAACTTTCTAAGTTTAATAACTTTTAAAAATTATTAATTATTTTTAATTAGTACCTGTGTGCCACGTTCTTGGTGAGCACGACGCCATGTATCACGCAACTATCCTGTACGCTACCACCGGGCACTTTCTTCACCTGCACGTAATTCCGTACGTCTATGTCGTTACCGTACATATCTATAAATAAGGAAGTTGCTTCGGTTTTATTTAGAAGTCAGTTTGTACAGACACTAATATCACAGTTTAAGGACCTTACAGTTGGGAAACGAATGCACTTATGCAGAGCAACGGTGGGGGTACTGCGGGGCAGGGGGCGGGCCGACCTTGTGCTAGCGCACTTCACCGAGTCTGGTAGACAATACATGCGGTTGGCACAAGCGTGTTTAATAGTACTTTTGTCACTAATTTTTAGCGCCGTTTTCGAAACATATAATATATAGAAAGGTGAATTACTGTTATACGAGTAGTTATATGAGTTACTAAGTGAAATTTAATTCAAATGACGTCCATGCTTGTTTTTCTCATTTTTTGTTGATAAAATTGTTTATCCAATAACGAATTTATCAAATACGTTACATAACAACATTTAACAATCGAAAACTGAAAAAAATCTATAAAAAGAAAGTGTTACTTGTAAATGTGTTTTTTCTTGAAGTAATAAAAAATGATCTTGTTCAATTAACTTTTATGTACATAATGTTAACAAATGATAATGAGTATTATAATATCTAAAATAATTTTAATTCCATTTTCGTGACAACCCCTAGTATACACGCTGGCCGCATAAATACCTACGCAGGCGGCGGCATCACCGGACATCAAAGGCGGTTCACAACTGTAACGTCTTAAAACTGTGCTAATATTGAGCAATGAACTAGGAATCAGTCTCGGTAAATACTACTCTTTGACGCTAAGGAGTGTATGCACTGTTGTGTTTTGATTTAAAGGGCACTATTTTACTTGAAATTAGGTCGAGACTTGCTTGGGTGTGTATATTAAAATGAAATAGTTGCTTGTCTGACAAAATAATCAAATCAGATTCAGAAACAAAAATCCAATTTTGTGTACGGTCTCTAGGTTACAATTATTTATTACATTATTTCTTTTTTATTCATATTCATAGCTTTCAAATTATTTCTCATTTAAAGTAGTCTTATGTTTTCAAACATGCAATTTGCCACAGACCATATTTGACCAGAGCCACAGTTTTATAAAATTCTCTTAATGCATTTGACATACACGTCTCTTTCTCTATATGACTTATCGTATTTCGATGGGCAAACGTTAAGTAAAGTGAAACGAATAGGATATAGTTGCGAGAGAAGACCGGGCAGGGAGAAAGGAAATAAGTACGAGTACTAATAGTTATTATATTGTTACGAAAATCTAGTCTATAATATATAAGAGATTTCCACCTATGTACTGACTACTCATCATGATATCTCTGGAACCATAAGGCCTTCTTGAACAGATTCTTGCCTTGAAAGGGGAATGCCCACGGTTCATAGACACTTCGGCCATGGGTGCACACATATAAAAGCATATGGAAATGATAATATGCATTAAAAGAATGAAGTGGTTAAGGAATTGGTTTTAAAAAAGTCTGGATTTTTAAGATATTTTTATTTTCACAAGAACAGTTTTTTTAACAACAAATGACTACGTATTTTCGTGACATTTAAACCACAATTGACACAGCGTAAATGTCCTCTTGAATGAGTTACTGAGAGAGCTGGGAAATAGGCCGGTGTGAAAGCTGGGGTCATCGTTAACAGTGGATATCGAGTCCAAGTTCGTGCAGAGGTTATCGTAAGAAGCGGGATCGGGATCCATGTTCAGGTCGTGGTCAATAAGGTGAGAAGAATTATCGGAGTCCAATTTTTTAGAAAGCTTATTCGTTGCTTAGATAACAAATCCGCGAGAAAACAAACAAAATGACACAAATGCAAAGGAATTCGACTTGTGATGTTGCCACTTAACAGACATAAAATCGATAAATGTAATATGTAAATAATAATCTTTGATTTTTAAGTTTTCTTTTAAGTGATCTTTAAGTTCTGCACGCCTTTTAAAATATGTTTTGTTTTATTTATTTATATTCCATTTTAAATGTATTCTTATGAACAGATAAGAATAACAGTTAAACTGTGCAGTAGCGTTTTTGTTATGTTCTAAACAGTTTATGGTAAATCAACTAACAATTCGTTTCTTTAATTATCATAATATCATAATAATTATCGAAAAATAATATTATAAATAATCGGTTGAAAAAACAGAATCGACTTTTTTAACGAGATTTGTAATTGGCAACACTTTTTATTTTATCCACAAACTAATGATTTACCTAATTTCATCTTTATCTTTTCGGTACTTTTTTGTGCAAAAATATTGCAATCTTTTTTTGGATACATAAATACCGCGATTAATTACCATAAAAAAAGATTAATTTTTTAACAAATGCAAATTGTTGGGCGTTTCATAGCCAGAATTGGGCATTTCCATTTGGTAGGAATATTCCTTTCGTCGAGTAGAGATCAGCTAAGAACGGCTTTTATGAAATTCCACCCGCAAGGGGGGTTGCGGGGGCGTTATTTAAAAAAAATCATATTTTCAAACTATAGTTCTTATTGGTATATTTTTTTATGTTTTTGAGAGGGCTCCCTGGATGATTTAGATTTACAATCGGACCCGGTAAGTGGTGTTTTGGTCAAGATCCGAAAATCACCCGTGCGAAACCGGGGCGGATCGTTAGTTATATATAAATTTGCGTGTTGTACAATTGCGAAATAATGTTCCCGAAGCTTGGCGTCCTATAGAAATTTCTACAATGTATGGGAAAACAGTTTTTACGTCTAAACAATAGAGCGTAAGAATAGCAAATACTCAAACTTATACAAGCAAGATACAATTTTCAATCAATACTTTGTACAAGCAAGACACAATCTTATGTGTTTATGAATAAAGTCTTTTCTCCTTTGAACATTATTTTAATAGCGAAAGGTTCTAGCATATTATTATTGAAAGATATTCCTTTTTTGTAGAAGTCAGATCGACCTAGACTGTTTTATATCTCTCTTATTGAGCATAAAAACTAAAAAAATAAGTATAAAGCCTCGACGGTAAAGGAGAATACCCTACTAACGTTTATTAAAAGTTAAAATTAAGAAAAAGGTTCTTTAACTTTTATCCTCACACCCAAACTTCCTCATTCAAATATTATGTAAAAACAGTAATATACCCGGCAGGATGATGTCTGCAGCTTGCTGACACAGCGGGTAGAGCACGGCGAGCCAGGCGGGCGCCAGGCCGGCGCGCGCCAGGCACTGCCGCAACAGAAGCCGCAGGTGTTCGATTCCTGACTCCTCTATCGCCTTGCACAGCGGGGGAGACTCCGAGTCTGCAATCATAATGGTGATGGTCGATTTCAAACAAAAATCGATTGTTTTGTGGTTATTTCTTAAAATAATTTAATTTTTTTAATTCACTTACATGAGAAAACGACAAGCCACACAAAGTGAAAACAAAATAAAACAAAACATTCATATTTTTTTATTAGAAATCGTTAGCCCAACACTATGATTTTCTGCTCTATCGTGGAAGCAGTTTACAAACGTAAATAGCTGGACAAATAGCAAGGACAAACATCCTTGTTCGGTGCAAGATTCGAACCAACAGTTCTTAGCGCCGCAACTCAATGCTAAGCCGTCTAAGCGTTTAAACATTATGGAGCGTTTGTATGACCTGATAAATGTCCCAGGTCTGAATGTTTACCCCTGTGAAATTTATTCAGAACATCCTAGTGTGGATGTAACAAAAAAAAGTGCTTACTTTCACTTTGATCCAAAATTGGTTGGTCTTCCTCGCTGGATGGCGATGGTTTGTTCTCTGAAATAGAAGCGAAGCAAAGTGAACCAAAACTTTTAAGAGTAATCGTTAAAACTCCACTATTTTCATTGTTTTACCGGTTTTAGTAGCTTTTATAAGCCTCGCGGAGCTATCGCCTAGGTTTAAATCCAAACAGTAGGAAGAAACACTTTGAACAAGCCGGTTGCACTCTTCATCTGAAAATATGCAAAATAGAAGTTGAAAACATGTTACTTACAACAAAATAGGTTATTTACGTGATAGAGCCATGCTCTACCACGTAAATAACCTATAATAAAAAGCGGCCAAGAGCGAGTCGGACTCGCCCATGAAGGGTTCCGTACGAGGGCTGCACTAAAAGTATCGGGAATAGAATATTTCCACTGTTCCTGTCATATTAAAATCTTTTTAATTGAAAACTCCTTGGTTTTAAAATCGAATACCATTTATTTATTTAAAAAAAGATTCTCGGTCTTGCAACAAGGTTTTATCAAACTTGTTTAGTCATTGAGAAAATGGAATTGACTCGAGAAAATTCATAAGCGATGATTTATTATGATTTTCGAAGTGGTTTAACACAAAAACAGTGTGTTGCCCGGATGATTTCTGCATATGGTGATGAAGCCCCATCTAAAACCACAATTTATCGCTGGTTTGCTGAATTTCAACGTGGACGTGTAAAGCTCAGTGATGATTCCCGTCAAGATCGTCCAAAAACTGCAGTCACCCAAGAAAACATTGATGCTGTGCGTAAGCTGATTGAGGAAGATCGACATGTGACATGTGAAATTCAGGCAACTTTAGACATTGGCATGAGTCAAATACAAATAATCTTGCATGAACAATTAGGTGTAAAAAGTTGTTTTCCCGATGGATACCGCATTCGCTCTGTGAAGAGCAAAAAGCGGCTCGCGTTACTTGGTGCGTCAGAACTCTCGAAAGATTTCACGCAGGATCCTCAAATGCTGTATACAATATCGTATTAGGTGACGAATCCTGGATATATGCGTACGAACCCGAAACAAAAAACCAGTCACGAGTTTGGGTGTTCGAATATGACTTAAAGCCAACAAAAATTGTTCGTTCACGGAGTGTTGCAAAAAAATGGTGGCCACGTTTGTCTCCAAAACCGGCCATGTTACGACTATTCCTCTTGAGGGACAAAGAACGGTTATTGCAGAATGGTATGCTAGCATTTGTTTGCCACATGTCGTTTCTGAACTCCGTAAAGAGAACTGCAACCGCCGCATCGTCCTCCATCACGACAATGCGAGTTCTCACACCACACACAGAACAAAAGAGTTTTTAGAGCAAGAAAACATAGAATTATTAGACTATCCGCCGTACAGCCCCGACCTAAGCCCTAATGATTTCTATACTTTCCCTAAAATAAAGAATAAATTGCGTGGACAGAGATTTTCATCACCTGAAGAAGCTGTGGACGCCTACAAAACGGCCATTTTGGAGACCCCAACTTCCGAATGGAATGGTTGCTTCAATGATTGGTTCCATCGTATGGAAAAATGTGTCAAATTTCGCGGAGAATACTTCGAAAAGCAATAAATACATTTTTTAATAGTAATGTTGTGTCACTTCCTTGATTCCCGAAATTTTCAGTGCCGCCCTCGTAGCAGCAAGTAACATAATTTACGATTTATGACGTTTAAAAAACAACTACTTACTAGATCTCGTTCAAACCAATTTTCGGTGGAAGTTTACATGGTAATGTACATCATATATTTTTTTTAGTTTTATCATTCTCTTATTTTAGAAGTTAAAGTGGGGGGGGGGGGGACACACATTTTACCACATTGGAAGTGTCTCTAGCGCAAACTATTCAGTTTAGAAAAAAATGATATAAGAAACCTCAATATCATTTTTGAAGACCTATCCATAGATACCCCACATGTATGGGTTTGATGGAAAAAAAGTTTTTGAGTTTCAGTTCTAAGTATGGGGAACCCCCAAAATTCATTGTTTTTTTTTTCTATTTAGTGTGTGAAAATATTAATGCGGTTCACAGAATACAGCTACCTACCAAGTTTCAACGGCATAGTTCTTATAGTTTCGGAAAAAGTGGCTGTGACATACGGACAGACAGACAGACAGACATGACGAATCCATAGGTTTCCGTTTTTTGCCATTTGGGTACGGAACCCTAAAAAGCCTAGCCTCATAGGCAGATTTTGACATCGAAACAGTCCGCCAGAAGAGGGCTGTAACCGGAGGACTTCTGCTGGAAATTAAGGCCAAAATGCGCGAGATTCGACTGAGGGACCTCAATGACGCTGTCATCTCTATGAAGATTGCGGTGGCGGTAGCAAACGCAGGGCATTGTTCGGTGGATGACATAACAGTCGAGGAAATTCGCCGCAATACTACTAGCACGGAGACGTGCTGGGTGCGGTGCCCAGTCACAGCAGTCCATAAGATTGCAGTAGTTGGGCGAGTGCGCGTGGGTTGTGGCTCTGCTCGAATTGAGTTACTAGAGCTTAGGTCCATGCATTGTTTTCTGTGTCTAGCAAGGGAGCACGTTGCCAGCACGTGCCCTAGTGAAACAAATAGAGGCGCATGTTGTTAAGCTTATGGCGAGCCAGGACACAGGGCCAAACAGTGCACTGCGTCGGCATTCAAGTGTCCTTTGTGTTCTGGTCTCGGGCGTTCTGCGGGCCACAGATTAGGGAATAAATGCATCCCACCTCCCCAATAAAAGGGAAGGAAGAATGATCAAACATCTGCATCCGCCAGCAAAGCGGCCACAAAGACTACTGTCGCTGCACCGAGTATTGGCAATGGAGATAGCTGAGCAAACCATTGCAGAGTGGCGGGTTGTCCTTGCAGTAGTAGCGGAACCCTATACCGTCACCGACCATCCTGACTGTTTCAGTGATGAATCGGGCTCCATCACCATCTACTGGGGGAGTGGAGAGAGTGCCCCACCCTGCGCTCTATTGAGAAGAGGTCAGGGCTTTGTTGCAGTCAATGGGGTCTCCTGGCCAGAGTGGGCTGCTATATCTTCTAATAATTTTCTTGCCGATTACGAGGCGTATCTAGATGAGGTGGCGAACTGAGTTCACGAATGTCAACCTCGTCCGTTGATCGCTCTATTAGATTTTAACGCCCACACCAGGACGTTCCGAAGGGAGAAACAGTGATGGCTTAATGAATCAGGGGTCTATAAGAACATGTGTGCGGTGACCGGGGGAGTCCATCGTGGATCTTACGTGGGCAACTCCTCCTGCAATGCAAATGCTGTCAGGCTGGTGAGTGGAGTAGGAGGCGGTCACGTTATCTAACTACCGCCACATCGTGTTCGATGTCGCACTTCGGCAGCCCAAAAGTAAATCCAGTCGCCGAGAGAGTAGCCCAACGCAGCGTTGGTGACTCAAGCGGCTTGACCGAGATGAGCTCAAAGCCTCCGCCATCGTCGCGCCCTGATCAGAAAGCGCCGAAGAGGTTCAGTCCGATCCTGAAGTGGAAGCGAACTGGTTTCGGGGTACGATGGCGCAAATTTGCGACCTGTCGATACCCAGTACCAGTCGCCCCAAGTACAGAGCAGTGTACTGGTGATCGGCAGAAATCGCACGGCTCCGTGCGCTTTGTTTGCGGAGTCGGCGCCAGTACACTAGAGCCCG